>CP049713.1:7693504-7709162 GCA_004148225.2 Heterodera glycines | reverse complement strand
ATTTCGGGCTAATATACAATATACAGATAATTTCGGGCTAATATACAATATACAGACAATTTCGGGCTAATATACAATATACAGACAATTTCGGGTTCGCTATCACGGTGCATCGCGGTATTTCCAGGCGTCTGTCGGAAGCCCGGATCCCTCTCTGACAAAGTGGCGCGCGCTCCATGGACGTCCCTGTCGTTTGCGCTCCGCCTCCTCGTCCCGCTGGCGTTGTTGGAAGTGCTGTTTAACTAAACGGGGAAAACCTTAATTAATGCAATTTGAACCCTTCCTTTCAAAACTCACTTTGAGTCGCCATCTGTGTGTTGTTGGTGTACAATGCTGCAGTGAGATGACGCCAAAGCTTTCGGCTCTCATTGTCCTCCTGCTCCATCACCGGAACGCACTCCTGACAAAAATAAAAAGAATAATCAGCTTAGTGAAAATTGAAAAATCTCTACCTTCCGCACATCTGGCTTGGCCCGGACATTGGTGAACAGATGGAATGACCCGCGCGCAGTGCGTCTCAGCATGATTTCGCCGTTCCACTCGCCCTTCAGTGTCATCAGCGGCACCTTCCGTTCAGGCCCGTGGAAGATTTGGCCAACGATTTGATGCGCTTGTCCGAAGACCAGGGGCTTTGCCAGGAAGTCGATTTTGGCCACGTATTTAGTCTGCGCGCAGCGAACTTTCACCTGAAATTTGGGGGAAAAAATTAGCTGGAAATGAATTAAGACAAAAAATGTTGTTCACTTTGCCGGTGAGTTCGAACCACGGTGTGGCGTGACAGTTTCGTGCGACGGCGTCAGGGAAAGTGGCGGTGTAAGTCTCATTGTGCTGAAAGGAAAATGGGTAAATCAGCAGATTTTTGTCCGATAATTCTGTCCACTTACATTTCCTAGTACCACAGTCGCTCTCCCGATGTTACGGACGCCAAGGGAAGAAAGGCCGGCGACGTACGACTCGGTGTAAATGTACGAAGTGCAGCAGACGCCAGAGGCCGGATGTTCAGCGTAGAAGGCAGAGATGGGCGGGTGATGGCTGACTTGCTCCGCGATGAATGTCAACTGAAAAATTTTGGTCGTTTAAAATGATGACCCTGGCACTTGCGTCAAACTCGACCTGATTGCTGGCAGAGCCCGGGAACGGTCCGCGGGTAGTTTGCTCCGTGTTCAAAGGCACGTCCGGCAGCGTCCAGCGGCAGCGAAATGTCTCGCCCAAAATCGGAGTGTACGGCTTCTTGGCGACGCCACTTTTGCGAGCCGGGAAGAAGGAGTTCAGATAGTACTTCAGGACGGCAAGGAATCTGTTAAAAAAAGAATTAGGGTGGTTGTCAGCGAAAAGGAAACACCTTTTCTCAGGTGTGGTTTCGTAAGCCGCGCTGACCAATTCGTCTGGATGGGCTGAAAAATGGGAATTTTTCTTTAAAATCCAAAAATCCGATGCGGTTCACCGAAAAAGTCGGCGTACATTTCCAGGAGAGAGCGCCTTTCCAGAACAGAGGCCGGCAGAGTCAGATTCTGAAGAGTCATTCCGGGGCCAACCTGAAATGGGATTTCAATTATAAACAGAAACAGCAATTGTCGCGAATGTGCCACCTGAGTCAGCAAGTGATTGAGCACGTTGCCGCCCTGCCCGTTGTCCGTAGTGCCCGCTTCGTCATCTGTGCCGTCGTAGATGGCATCGTAGTCAGTTCCGTTAGCGTCGAATTGGCCCCAGTCAGTCGTAGCCATGTGGCTGAAATTGGAGGCTGAAAAATTATTGACACGAATGAACATAAAAAAGAAAAATCAAAAATCAAAAAAAAAAGAAATAATACTGGGACAATGACAACAATTGACGAAGAATCGCTTTTAAATAGCCATTTCAACCAATGAAAAATCTGTTAGTTGCGCAATTTCAATGGACAAATTTGTGAGTATAAAAGGACAGTAGTAAACCATACGCCACCTTAGCAGTCTGACACTAATTAAAAGTGACAGCTGACCAGTGGAGGGGGGCTAATTAGCTAATTGATTGACAGCTGGTCAAAGGGAAAAGTGACAGATGGGGGGGGAATTAAAATCAAAACCTATGGGAGGGTTTTCGGGTGACTAATTGGGGGGGGGGGTGGTCAATTAATTAATTAATTATTTGGGTGGGGAAAAAGCCAAAACATATGAGAGTGGTAGGGATTTAATATGTCCAATATTTAAAGGTTCCAAAATGAAATGGTATGGGAAAATTTGATTGAGAATTAAACAGACACTTGATGTAAAAGTAAATTTATAAATTTTTCTCAATTAATTTGAATATGCGGGTGGTCCCTTAATCGATGAACGGCAACGAAGGGAAAATGACGCCGTCACTAATCCTTTCCCATCCCTCTTCGCTTGACCCCCCTCCCCCTCCCAAAATGTAAGAGAGGCACGCCATGCCATTGATTCCTTCATAAAATTAATACAATAACCTCACCATTATTTGTCATTTATTTTTGTTTTTTTCAAATTCTTTTAAAATTTAATTAATTTATAAATTCTTTAATTTTTATTATAGCATTTATTTCTCATTTCATCAATTCGATTGCGACTTTTTGTCATCACCAATTACAGTGAATAATAATTAAAAAATATTTTAATTAATTTTCGATAATTTTGCAAATTTAATTTCAGGTTTGTCTTGTTCCAACAATTCTTTGTGTTCTTCAACGGACTGTGACTCAGACGAACAATTTGTCGATTCTTTGATCGCCGGGCTTTCTGTTCCCGCTGCGCTTCGGAATTCGTCACTTTTATCACAAAATCGTCCAACAAAGCGCATTGAAGTCACTTTTCGGCAATGGACAATCAAATTCAATTGGTGGTTTATTCCGATGACGAGAGCGAACTCAGCAACACCGTGCCACCAAAACACGGATCAAAATGTGTATGGGGGTTGGCAGGCGACCCATTTAGGTACTTTTAATTTAAAATTGATTTTAAATTTTAAAATTATCCTATTAGTTTTGCAAATGAAGGGTTTGAGTCCAGTGAGATTGTGCCGGTGGAAAATGCGTCAGTTCAGGGGGGGGGCTTTACCGGTAAATATTAAAATTTTTCTTTATTTAGTGCAATTCAGCAGTTGTCATTAGTGGTACCTAACAATGAGGCAGTGGAAAATGCGTCAGTGGAGAGGGGGGGGGGGGCTTATTTAATTTTACCGACAGATTTTTCAAAATTTTTTTCATTTTCAGTCTGGGAGCAATGCTTAACGCAACTGCGCCATTGGAGGAGACATTCGCAACAAATGATGATGAACAACAACAGCACAACACCGCCCGTCCAAAACGTCAAGCAGCATTGCAGGCAGAACGTGCTTTGACAATGCGTTCTGCGAAAAGGTGAATAAAACAACCACGAATTTTAAAAATGTAGCAGACGCGGTTCACCTGCAGCTGTAGTAAACAATTGCTCTCAATTTGCAGGTCCAGAAATGTCCCATTGGCGGCAGCAAATGATCAACTCCAAGTCATGAGGGCTCCGAAAAAGCCACGCCGCGCCTTTTTGTCGGATTGCGACGAATCCAACGGAATGGCAATCGAAAGGGTAAGCGAATTGAAAATTCAAATGAAAATAATGCCATAAATAATACTGAACCTGTTCAGCCCATCTCAGCGCAATCCTCTGACCAACAGCAAATCGTATTGGACAACCCAACGGCAAATTCATTAAAAGTGCGGGAAGCGATGGGCACTGACACTGCGGGGAATGCAACGGCAGATGTGGGGAGTGTCGGAAACGGGACTTGTGGATGCGCCGGCAGAAAAATTTGGGCCTAGGGTTCGCAAGAACCCTAAGCAGGGAAAATACGAGGTGCAGGCCATTTTGGCCACGACAACGTACAAAAAGGATGGGCAATTACGACGGATCTTCTATGTTCAGTGGTTAGGTAAATTGATTTTTTACAATTTTATACAATTGTTAATAAAATGTATTCAGGCTATAGTCAAAAAGACTATAGTTGGGTATTGAGCGAGTGGATGGACACGCAGGAGCTTGTCACAGAGTTCATTGTTAACTCTGTGATCAGCTGGGTCTTCAAGGCAATTCGTGGCGAGGAAGTGCCGGAAGAAATTGCCGAAAAGCTCAGGACAAATCCTGAGTATATCTCGCGTAAGTTTTTATGGGGAAATTGATGAAATAATTAATAAATTTAATTGTTAAGTGATGAATGAGTTGAGGCGCAATGTCGACATTAGGACGACACCAATTGGGTTCTCGTCAACCCTGGCGGGCGATGTGAGACAGCAAAGAATTGTAAGTTTTGAAAATTAAAAATCATCATCATTTTCATCTTCTCTATCATTTTATTTGTGTGTTTGGTAAGCCTACTTTCCTAGAATTGTGGGCCCCAAATTCACCGTCTTTAGGGGACCAATAGAGTAAACCGCACAGTCTCGAATTGTGTGGCCTCTATTGTTCTTCTATTTCTTTTTTAATTCCTACTATAATATTTGTTTTTAACTTTGGAAAATTATTGAAAAAATTTTTTTTTCAGGCTGCGGAGAGGCTGAAGGAATTCTTAAAAAAAGAAAAAATCGTGATGGATGCATAGAAATTAAAAAAAAAATAAAACCAAAAATATTAATAATTAAAACCCAAAAAAAATCTTTAAAATTAAAAAATCAAAAAAAAATTTTTAAACTAAAATTCAAAAATTTTAAATATTAAAATCCAAAAAAATTTTAATACTAAAAAAAAATAATAAAAATTAAAAAATAATTACTATTTTTAAAATTTATTATTATTTATTTTTCTTTATTTAATTTATTTATTCATCATTTACTTTTATTATTTATTTTTCTTTATTTAATTTCTTTATTCATAATTTACTTTTATTATTTATTCACATTTCCACACACATTGTTCTTCGTATAATAAAATGTTTTGCCGATAAGTTGTCCTATTCATAATTTTTTGGCAAAGAAAGATTGGTTCTTAGATCAAATGTGAGATAAACATTTGGCAACGGGCGGCGCTTAAAGCAATGAATGGAAATTTTCATTTGATCATTCTCACTCTAATCATCTCCAAACATTAGTTGCTTTTCTAGAAATTCGTCCACAATTTTTATTCGTTTTTAAGCAATGGAATATCCATCAAACTTTTCCTGGATTCAACTTTCCGACTGTGCTTGTGATTTCGGTGTTTGCATTAGGCCATCGTCCTACAAAAAGCCAATTATTTGTGTTCCCAAATACATGGCTGAGAATTTTCCCTCCCTCCTCCCTCATTGTACCATTGGAACGGCATGCGCACCAGTCGCACCTTGGAGCTTGCTTTTTGCTCTTTTTCTCCTGCTTCTCACCCTCCAGGTCCAAATATTGGCCTGATTTTCCAAATTCCTAACCTTCAGTTTTTGAATATTTGTTTGACCCTTTTTCGCTCTCTTTCGCGTTCTCGCCCTTCTGTTGCGCACTCTGAACCGGCAATCGAGATGGTAAGAAAGTCTTTTTTTATTGTGATTTTTCTTTAATTCCTAGGTTGAACTTTCGACCAATAGCAACAGTGCTGCTCGCCATCGTCGCAATTTTCCGGTAAGATAATAACATTTGGTTTTCTGATTTAAAATTTTAAACAGCCATTGCCAATTCCTCAATTTCCACCGGCAACTCGGCCTGCATCCGGTGCTGAGAATGAAAATGCACAGGGCTTCATTGAGGACTCTTGGATTGGTCAAATGATCAAAACATATGAGCAGCTTGCTGCAATTCGTGAGGTAAATCACTAAATAAAATTAAATATTTTTACTAAAATTTAAACTCGAGACCGAGGCCAGTGCAACCATCGACAAGAACACCATGGACGGCTTGGCGACGAAGCCCAAAGACAAGACCAAGTCCGTCCACGGTAATTTACAATAAAAATTGTTAATTATGTAAAAATGCAAACAATTTTTAGTGTTGGCAACCATCCCTGAGGAGGATGAAAAGAAATAAGAATGAGGGGCCCCTCATTCTTATTTCTTTTCATCCTCCTCAGGGATGGTTGCCAACACTAAAAATTGTTTGCATTTTTACATAATTAACAATTTTTATTGTAAATTACCGTGGACGGACTTGGTCTTGTCTTTGGGCTTCGTCGCCAAGCCGTCCATGGTGTTCTTGTCGATGGTTGCACTGGCCTCGGTCTCGAGTTTAAATTTTAGTAAAAATATTTAATTTTATTTAGTGATTTACCTCACGAATTGCAGCAAGCTGCTCATATGTTTTGATCATTTGACCAATCCAAGAGTCCTCAATGAAGCCCTGTGCATTTTCATTCTCAGCACCGGATGCAGGCCGAGTTGCCGGTGGAAATTGAGGAATTGGCAATGGCTGTTTAAAATTTTAAATCAGAAAACCAAATGTTATTATCTTACCGGAAAATTGCGACGATGGCGAGCAGCACTGTTGCTATTGGTCGAAAGTTCAACCTAGGAATTAAAGAAAAATCACAATAAAAAAAGACATTTCTTACCATCTCGATTGCTGGTTCAGAGTGGGCAACAGAAGGGCGAGAACGCGAACGAAGCGAGAGCGAAAAAGGGTCAAACAAATATTCAAAAACTGAAGGTTAGGAATTTGAAAAATCAGGCCAATATTTGGACCTGGAGGGTGAGAAGCAGGAGAAAAGGAGCAAAAAGCAAGCTCCAAGGTGCGACTGGTGCGCATGCCGTTCCAATGGTACAATGAGGGAGGAGGGAGGGAAAATTCTCAGCCATGTATTTGGGAACACAAATAATTGGCTTTTTGTAGGACGATGGCCTAATGCAAATACCGAAATCACAAGCACAGTCGGAAAGTTGAATCCAGGAAAAGTTTGATGGATATTCCATTGCTTAAAAACGAATAAAAATTGTGGACGAATTTCTAGAAAAGCAACTAATGTTTGGAGATGATTAGAGTGAGAATGATCAAATGAAAATTTCCATTCATTGCTTTAAGCGCCGCCCGTTGCCAAATGTTTATCTCACATTTGATCTAAGAACCAATCTTTCTTTGCCAAAAAATTATGAATAGGACAACTTATCGGCAAAACATTTTATTATACGAAGAACAATGTGTGTGGAAATGTGAAAATAATGTGTGAATTAAATGGTAAATATGAATAAATAAATTAAATAAAGAAAAATAAATAATAATAAATTTTAAAAATAGTAATTATTTTTTAATTTTTATTATTTTTTTTAGTATTAAAATTTTTTTGGATTTTAATATTTAAAATTTTTGAATTTTAGTTTAAAAATTTTTTTTTGATTTTTTAATTTTAAAGATTTTTTTTGGGTTTTAATTATTAATATTTTTGGTTTTATTTTTTTTTTAATTTCTATGCATCCATCACGATTTTTTCTTTTTTTAAGAATTCCTTCAGCCTCTCCGCAGCCTGAAAAAAAAAATTTTTTCAATAATTTTCCAAAGTTAAAAACAAATATTATAGTAGGAATTAAAAAAGAAATAGAAGAACAATAGAGGCCACACAATTCGAGACTGTGCGGTTTACTCTATTGGTCCCCTAAAGACGGTGAATTTGGGGCCCACAATTCTAGGAAAGTAGGCTTACCAAACACACAAATAAAATGATAGAGAAGATGAAAATGATGATGATTTTTAATTTTTCAAAACTTACAATTCTTTGCTGTCTCACATCGCCCGCCAGGGTTGACGAGAACCCAATTGGCGTCGTCCTAATGTCGACATTGCGCCTCAACTCATTCATCACTTAACAATTAAATTTATTAATTATTTCATCAATTTCCCATAAAAACTTACGCGAGATATACTCAGGATTTGTCCTGAGCTTTTCGGCAATTTCTTCCGGCACTTCCTCGCCACGAATTGCCTTGAAGACCCAGTTGATCACAGAGTTAACAGTGAACTCTGTGACAAGCTCCTGCGTGTCCATCCACTCGCTCAAGACCCAACTATAGTCTTTTTGACTATAGCCTGAATACATTTTATTAAGAATTGTATAAAATTGTTAAAAATTAATTTACCTAACCACTGAACATAGAAGATCCGTCGTAATTGCCCATCCTTTTTGTACGTTGTCGTGGCCAAAATGGCCTGCACCTCGTATTTTCCCTGCTTAGGGTTCTTGCGAACCCTAGGCCCAAATTTTTCTGCCGGCGCATCCACGAACATTTGGCCCTAAGAATTTGCTTTTTTTTTGTGCACGAATTCTATAAATTTTAAATATAACCCACATTTTGTTTCCGTTGTTTTTTGTTGAAGTTCTGCCTTTGCCTTGCGGTGTAGGTCGATGTCGTGCTCATCGCTTCGTCCGCCGTCCCGTTTCCGACACTCCCCACATCTGCCGTTGCATTCCCCGCAGTGTCAGTGCCCATCGCTTCCCGCACTTTTAATGAATTTGCCGTTGGGTTGTCCAATACGATTTGCTGTTGGTCAGAGGATTGCGCTGAGATGGGCTGAACAGGTTCAGTATTATTTATGGCATTATTTTCATTTGAATTTTCAATTCGCTTACCCTTTCGATTGCCATTCCGTTGGATTCGTCGCAATCCGACAAAAAGGCGCGGCGTGGCTTTTTCGGAGCCCTCATGACTTGGAGTTGATCATTTGCTGCCGCCAATGGGACATTTCTGGACCTGCAAATTGAGAGGAATTGTTTACTACAGCTGCAGGTGAACCGCGTCTGCTACATTTTTAAAATTCGTGGTTGTTTTATTCACCTTTTCGCAGAACGCATTGTCAAAGCACGTTCTGCCTGCAATGCTGCTTGACGTTTTGGACGGGCGGTGTTGTGCTGTTGTTGTTCATCATCATTTGTTGCGAATGTCTCCTCCAATGGCGCAGTTGCGTTAAGCATTGCTCCCAGACTGAAAATGAAAAAAATTTTGAAAATCTGTCGGTAAAATTAAATAAGCCCCCCCCCCCTCTCCACTGACGCATTTTCCACTGCCTCATTGTTAGGTACCACTAATGACAACTGCTGAATTGCACTAAATAAAGAAAAATTTTAATATTTACCGGTAAAGCCCCCCCCCTGAACTGACGCATTTTCCACCGGCACAATCTCACTGGACTCAAACCCTTCATTTGCAAAACTAATAGGATAATTTTAAAATTTAAAATCAATTTTAAATTAAAAGTACCTAAATGGGTCGCCTGCCAACCCCCATACACATTTTGATCCGTGTTTTGGTGGCACGGTGTTGCTGAGTTCGCTCTCGTCATCGGAATAAACCACCAATTGAATTTGATTGTCCATTGCCGAAAAGTGACTTCAATGCCGCTTTGTTGGACGATTTTGTGATAAAAGTGACGAATTCCGAAGCGGCAGCGGGAACAGAAAGCCCGGCGATCAAAGAATCGACAAATTGTTCGTCTGAGTCACAGTCCGTTGAAGAACACAAAGAATTGTTGGAACAAGACAAACCTGAAATAAATTTGCAAAATTATCGAAAATTAATTAAAATATTTTTTAATTATTATTCACTGTAATTGGTGATGACAAAAAGTCGCAATCGAATTGATGAAATGAGAAATAAATGCTATAATAAAAATTAAAGAATTTATAAATTAATTAAATTTTAAAAGAATTTGAAAAAAACAAAAATAAATGACAAATAATGGTGAGGTTATTGTATTAATTTTATGAAGGAATCAATGGCATGGCGTGCCTCTCTTACATTTTGGGAGGGGGAGGGGGGTCAAGCGAAGAGGGATGGGAAAGGATTAGTGACGGCGTCATTTTCCCTTCGTTGCCGTTCATCGATTAAGGGACCACCCGCATATTCAAATTAATTGAGAAAAATTTATAAATTTACTTTTACATCAAGTGTCTGTTTAATTCTCAATCAAATTTTCCCATACCATTTCATTTTGGAACCTTTAAATATTGGACATATTAAATCCCTACCACTCTCATATGTTTTGGCTTTTTCCCCACCCAAATAATTAATTAATTAATTGACCACCCCCCCCCCCCAATTAGTCACCCGAAAACCCTCCCATAGGTTTTGATTTTAATTCCCCCCCCATCTGTCACTTTTCCCTTTGACCAGCTGTCAATCAATTAGCTAATTAGCCCCCCTCCACTGGTCAGCTGTCACTTTTAATTAGTGTCAGACTGCTAAGGTGGCGTATGGTTTACTACTGTCCTTTTATACTCACAAATTTGTCCATTGAAATTGCGCAACTAACAGATTTTTCATTGGTTGAAATGGCTATTTAAAAGCGATTCTTCGTCAATTGTTGTCATTGTCCCAGTATTATTTCTTTTTTTTTTTATTTTTGATTTTTCTTTTTTATGTTCATTCGTGTCAATAATTTTTCAGCCTCCAATTTCAGCCACATGGCTACGACTGACTGGGGCCAATTCGACGCTAACGGAACTGACTACGATGCCATCTACGACGGCACAGATGACGAAGCGGGCACTACGGACAACGGGCAGGGCGGCAACGTGCTCAATCACTTGCTGACTCAGGTGGAACATTCGCGACAATTGCTGTTTCTGTTTATAATTGAAATCCCATTTCAGGTTGGCCCCGGAATGACTCTTCAGAATCTGACTCTACCGGCCTCTGTTCTGGAAAGGCGCTCTCTCCTGGAAATGTACGCCGACTTTTTCGGTGAAGCATCGGATTTTTGGATTTTAAAGAAAAATTCCCATTTTTCAGCCCATCCAGACGAATTGGTCAGCGCGGCTTACGAAACCACACCTGAGAAAAGGTGTTTCCTTTTCGCTGACAACCACCCTAATTCTTTTTTTAACAGATTCCTTGCCGTCCTGAAGTACTATCTGAACTCCTTCTTCCCGGCTCGCAAAAGTGGCGTCGCCAAGAAGCCGTACACTCCGATTTTGGGCGAGACATTTCGCTGCCGCTGGACGCTGCCGGACGTGCCTTTGAACACGGAGCAAACTACCCGCGGACCGTTCCCGGGCTCTGCCAGCAATCAGGTCGAGTTTGACGCAAGTGCCAGGGTCATCATTTTAAACGACCAAAATTTTTCAGTTGACATTCATCGCGGAGCAAGTCAGCCATCACCCGCCCATCTCTGCCTTCTACGCTGAACATCCGGCCTCTGGCGTCTGCTGCACTTCGTACATTTACACCGAGTCGTACGTCGCCGGCCTTTCTTCCCTTGGCGTCCGTAACATCGGGAGAGCGACTGTGGTACTAGGAAATGTAAGTGGACAGAATTATCGGACAAAAATCTGCTGATTTACCCCATTTTCCTTTCAGCACAATGAGACTTACACCGCCACTTTCCCTGACGCCGTCGCACGAAACTGTCACGCCACACCGTGGTTCGAACTCACCGGCAAAGTGAACAACATTTTTTGTCTTAATTCATTTCCAGCTAATTTTTTCCCCCAAATTTCAGGTGAAAGTTCGCTGCGCGCAGACTAAATACGTGGCCAAAATCGACTTCCTGGCAAAGCCCCTGGTCTTCGGACAAGCGCATCAAATCGTTGGCCAAATCTTCCACGGATCTGAACGGAAGGTGCCGCTGATGACACTGAAGGGCGAGTGGAACGGCGAAATCATGCTGAGACGCACTGCGCGCGGGTCATTCCATCTGTTCACCAATGTCCGGGCCAAGCCAGATGTGCGGAAGGTAGAGATTTTTCAATTTTCACTAAGCTGATTATTCTTTTTATTTTTGTCAGGAGTGCGTTCCGGTGATGGAGCAGGAGGACAATGAGAGCCGAAAGCTTTGGCGTCATCTCACTGCAGCATTGTACGCTAACAACACACAGATGGCGACTCAAAGTGAGTTTTGAAAGGAAGGGTTCAAATTGCATTAATTAAGGTTTTCCCCGTTTAGTTAAACAGCACTTCCAACAACGCCAGCGGGACGAGGAGGCGGAGCGCAAACGACAGGGACGTCCATGGAGCGCGCGCCACTTTGTCAGAGAGGGATCCGGGCTTCCGACAGACGCCTGGAAATACCGCGATGCACCGTGATAGCGAACCCGAAATTGTCTGTATATTGTATATTAGCCCGAAATTGTCTGTATATTGTATATTAGCCCGAAATTATCTGTATATTGTATATTAGCCCGAAATTGTCTGTATATTATGTACTAATATATGTGTAAATATGTACTTGACAGACCGGCAGAAACTCACAAAACCACATAGGTTTTTTGTGCTGAAATCGAGAAAAATTTTAAAAAAAGGTCTGCGGCAACGCGTTTAAACAAATTGGTTTTTTCAACCCGTTAAAAATGGGGCCTTCCTGACATTTAAAAAAGTCAACATGGACAAAAAATAAATTTTTCAGGTATCAGAGATAATGGAAGAAAATTTGGTATCCCCACAGTCCAATCCACGAATGTCTGAAAGGGTAAAAAACCATTGAAGTCCAAAATTTCATAATTATTCAAATCGCAAAATTCGAGCTCTGCTGTTCATATTTGGCTATTTTGAGCTACATAGACATTTGCTAGACATTAGGGATGTGCCTAGGTTTCGTATTTCGCCGTTCGCATTTTTTGGCGTTTCGCATTTCGCTTTTTGGCGCGAAACGCGACTTTTACACCCCTAAGAATTGGATTAAATTCCCATAAAATTTTTCAAAATTTTACCTACATATAAATTGGCTAATTTTCAGTGAAAAACTGTTTATAAATGATCAAAATTTCCAATTTTTTTCTTTTTCTTAGAAAATGGCCCAAAATCGCAAAATTTGGTAATTTGATGAAAAACTGTTCTCAGCGGCGCGCCAAAACTCTTATTTCTCATTAGAAAAATGATACAAAAATCACAAAATTTGATGATTTTTTAGTGAAAATCTGTCAACAAATTTTAATCAAATTTTCAAAAATTTTCCCGGCGCCGCCTGCCCCCTCTTCCCAAAAAGTTTTTTTGGAAAAAGCGCGTCTCAAAAAAGCGTTTTATTGATTTTTAAATTTGGAATAAAATTTTAAAAAATGATTTTTGCTTTATGATTTTAACTATTAAAAAGTTGTAGAAAAAATTTCGTTTTCGCCTTTCGCATATTTTAGCTTTTCGCATTTCGCTTTTTTTTCATTTCGCATTTTTCAGTTTCGCAAATTTCGCTTTTCGCTTTTTATTTTTCAATTTGGCCCATCCCTGCTAGACATCCATCTTTATTAGAGCCCGGAATTTTGAAATGGCCGGGACCGGGAGCGGGACCGGGACTTGGAAAATGAACCCGTACGGGACCCCTGGGACTCCCGTTTTTCCGGGACCCCCGGTCCCGGTACCAATTTAGGGCCCGGGGCCCCGCCGGGACCGGGACTTTTTCAAAATTTTTGAAATTTTGATTAAAAATTAAAAAAAAAACATTCTTATAATTTTATATTTTAGCTTAGAAATATATCAAGCCTGTAAATCGGCCTTTTTTGCTTTTCAAAACCATTTTTTACGGCGCATTTTTTCAAAAAGAAATTTTGAAAATTCGTGTGTGATTTGTTAACAGATTTACACCAAAAAAATTTATTTATTTATTTATCGATAAAGAAAAATTGCCATCAGAAGGGCGGAGACCACTTACTCTGATGACTGATCACATAAAATAGTCTCAGAGTAAGTGAATAAATATCGAGTGAGATCACAGGTTAAAACAAACAATAATGAAAAAATAAAATGGAAGTCAGAGTCAATGAGATGCCTCAAAAGTTAATAATTGCTTTATACATTGGTGCTTTGAGAATCAAGAGTCAATTCTAATAATTTTTTAAAGGTGTTTAAGGAGCTAGACATTAACGTTTTATCAAGGGCATTCCAGGCCTTGACTGATCTGTTAACAAAAGATTTGGAAGATTTTTTAGATTGTAATTTAACATTTAACCGGAAAAATGACTTATTTCGAGTATTTAGGTTAGTTCTTTTAAACAGAGAATTTGGGTCCAAATGTGTAAAACCATGTAAAATTTTGTAAGTAGTTAGGAGGTCAAAAATTTTTCTTCGTTTTTCAAGAGTAGCTAATTTAAAAAATTGGAGCCGTTGGTCATAGGGAATATATGGAAGACAACATTTTCTGAAAGCAATTCGAGTAAAATATTTTTGACATTTTTCAATTTTAATAATATGTTATTTTAGTTGCGGATTCCACTTGTTAACAGATTTACACCAAAAAAATGATAAAGTTTTGCGATTTTGACTCAATTTTTTAAGAGAATAAAGGATTTTTATGGGCCGGTGTGAAAATTTTTATAGATTTTTACATTCATATTAAGTAATTTTCCCCAAAAAATTGCTATGTTAGATCTAATTTTGAATATTTTAGTTAGATTTTATGATCTTTTTAATAGTTTAAATTAGAGAACGGACCGGACCGGGCCCGGTACCGGTTTTTACCGGGCCCGGAAACCGGTCATTTTGAAAATGCCAAACCGGTCCGGAAACCGGCATTTTGGACCGGTTTTTACCGGTTTATGATATAGCCAAAAATTCTTCATTTTTATACAATTTCTGTTAATAAATTGCATCGAAATTTTCAAAAAATTTCTCGGCGGCGCCTATCGGCACCGCCGGATCCTAAAAATCCTTAATTTTCTTTAAAAATTTGCTCAAAATCGCAAATTTTTTTAATTTCCAAACAGAAATTTTTTTACCAAACCGGAAACCGGTTCCGGGCCCGGCAATTTGAAAATCCGGTTTCACCGGTTTTCCGGTTTGACCAGTTTTTGAGAGGCCGGGCCCGGAAACCGGTTGCTTCTGAAAATATCAGACCGGTCCGGTCCGGCACTTTTGGAAAATCCGGTCTCTAGTTTGAATCGTAAAAAATCCCAAATTCCATCTTCAAAATTTTAAATAAAAGACATTTCGCCAAAAATAATTATTAAATTTTTCAAATTTTGGGCAGTTTTCACTGGTGAAATTTAGTCCGTTTTTCCGGCCAAATGGCCGGGACCGGGAGCGGGACCGGGACTTGGAAAATTGACCGTACGGAACCCCCGTGACCGGGACTCCCGTTTTTCCGGGACCCCCGGTCCCGGTGGTTTGTCCAAAAAAAACCGGTACCGAGACCGGGGGTCCCGGTAAAATCCCGGCGGGGCCCCGGTCCCGTCCGGGCTCTAATCTTTATTTTCACAAAACAAACAATAATGACAAAATGATTTCTCTAATCGATAAAAAACTTCCTGAACCCAATCCTGCCCTGACAACAAAAGGGCCCGATTTTTCATTTTTCAGATATTTAATCCATTTATTGGTCCTTTATTTTCGTTCTTGTTGTCTGCTGATTATGGGCAATGAACACTCAAATCGCTCAAAGGGTCATCCGTCATCTTCGTCCTCAAAAAAGGATAGTCCGGCGACTCGCCTTCAAAAAGCGCTGCCGTCCGCGCTAAAATTCGGCTCAAATGATCTCTCGTCGAGTGCCTTACGACGCCTTTTGGAACAGTCGAAGAAAAGTCGAAGTTTGCAACTGAAAGGGGCCGGCATCAAAAGAGTGCCGTCGGGAATTGTCGAGGAGGTAATTAATTCATTTTTTACTTAAAATGGTCGATAATTTGGGGTTCATGAAAAATAAGGTCCAAATTTTCAAATTTCAGGTCCATTCTTTGCTCAGAATTTTGGAGCTGTCGTCGAACAAATTGCGCGAATTGCCTTCGACCATCGGCACTTTCAGCATGCTCAAACAGTTGTACATCGCCAACAACCGTCTGACCAATTTGCCCGACGAAATTGGCTGTTTGAAGACATTGGAATTGCTCGATGTTTCTGG
>CP049713.1:7319062-7692292 GCA_004148225.2 Heterodera glycines | reverse complement strand
TGGGGGGTTTTGCCCTGTTATATTATGGGTTATTTTTAAATGTTCTATCATTCCTAGAATTCTGTCATATTTTACTGCAACATTTGTACTCCTTTCATACTCATGGTTCGTGGTTTTTGCTGTATTTTTTGTTTATTTTATGCTGTGCATTTTTGTCACAAAACAAAATTTTTTTTAATTTTATGGTATAAACGGGCCATTTTTATTTTGCGTTATAATTTTCTCTTGAATTGTTATTTGATCTCCTTCACATATTCATACCGTAATTGATTTAACAAATTTCAAAATTAATAATTAATCCGGTTCTCGATTATTGACTTTTACGTGTCCAATAGCATTTTTATGCGTCCCACGGATTTTTCCGAATCATACAGTACATTCTCATCTATTTAAAGGGACACGAATTCTGTATTTCTTACAGTTAGAACAGTTTTTCTTTTTGTATTTCCTTTATTAAAATTGTCATTTTCTGATGCTTTTTTTATTTGTTGTCAATGCCATTGGATGCGTTGGGCTCGGTTTGCTTCTCGTGAAAGTGTGTCGCTCTCTGTACAACATTCTCTACCCTTATGTGATCGCAAAACCGCGCGACCTGCACGAACTTGTGGGAGGTAAAGGAAAAGTGATCGGGAAGCAACTTGATCAAAATTCAAGAAAAATGATTGGATTTTAAAATACATAAAATTTGACACAAACCTACGCACAAAAAATCAAGGCGATGGGATGAAACCGATCAAATCAAAGAAAGTGATCAGAAATTATGACTGATCACTGATAAAAAAGCAAACAAACAAATACATTAGTAACTGAACTGATCAAAGTCCAAATGAAAATTGGAAATTGCTCTCATTGATCAATACTCCCTTAAATCATTTTAATAATGCCCTCTGATTGCCAGGGAATGCCAATTGGGCCGTTGTAACGGGCGCCACCGATGGCATTGGCAAAGCCTATGCCGCGGAGTTGGCCCTGCGCGGCTTCAACCTGGTGCTGATCTCGCGCTCGGCCCACAAATTGGAGGCGGTGGCCACGGAGCTGAAGCAGTATTCGGCCACCAGCGGACAGCGGGGCGAAGTGCAGCTGCGGACGGTCCAATTCGACTTCACCAACGCCAACCCGGCGGACTACGAACGGCACATTTTTGGTGCCATCAGTGACTTGAACATTGGCATTTTGGGTGAGAAAATGGCAATTAAAGTGGAAACATTGGCATTTTGAATGGGGAAAAAAATAATCAAAAATCTTTTTAAGGTTTTCTTTGGCAATAAAATTCCGTTCAGTGAATAATGTCGGCATGGTCAACAGTTACCCTGAACGGTTGGACAATTCGCCCGGAGGGTTCCAAGAAATTGTCGATGTTTCTGTATGTTTTCTTTTAATTTCTTCTATCCATGTTGGCATTTTTACACAATTTTTGATCGCATTAATTTAAATTTTTCACAAATTTCAAATGCATTTTAACCCCCTTCTTTGAATTCCATTTCCATCAATTTGCCCCACAGATTGTCAACACTTTGCCCGTCGCTCTTTTGTCCGCTTTTGTCCTCCGACAAATGGCCTCCCGTGGACGTGGTGTCATTGTGAACGTCGCCTCCGCGGCCGCCCGTTGCCATTGGTATTACTACGGCGTCTATTCGGCGGCCAAGGCAAAATTTTTGGGGGTTTATTTCGAATGCCGAAATTTGTGCGTCATTAAAAGTCCCGAATTTTGGCGATTTCGGGATTTTCTATTCCTGGCATTCATTTTTTCATTTTCTTTCAATTTTTCTCTCAATCGCATTTACCCCCCCCCCCAATTTTTAGCATTTCATTGTCCATCTGTCCGCCATTTTGCGTGCCGAATTCGCCCCCTCTCTGTGCTGTGGTGCCGGCCCAAAGAGTGCCAACATTGTCATCCAGTCCCTCTGCCCTTTGTTGGTGTCCACCAAAATGGCCTCGCGGACAAAGGGACGGCCCTCCTTTTTGGTGCCGTCCCCGGCGGCCTACGCGCGGCATGCAATTCGAACGGTTGGCATTGTGTCGGACACGACGGGCCACCCGATACACCAAATTCAGGTGGATGGATTGGAGTCGCGGGGACTCGGGGCTAGGACTATACACAGACTGGGCTTCATCTCCATCAGTCCCCTCCTCATAATTTCGAAGGGCTTTTAAACCTTGAAATTCTAAGGAGCTCCATTAAAAACAAAATGTTTTTGGGGAACAAATCTGAGGTTTTTGCCATTCTGGTGCAAATTATTCCTTTTATTTCATCAAAAAACTCCGTTTATCCTTTTATGACATATTTTTAGATTTTGGGGTATGTGCACAAAATCCAAAAGTACCAGGAAACGCATGTGCTTTTGGAAAAAGAATTTTATTTCAAAATGACTGAAGCTCCAACAAATTGTTGATTTTTTTTCTTTTTTCAAAAAAACGTCTGTTTTCCCAGGCTGAACTGCTCTTCCAGTGCATTCCGTCGCCCCTTTTCAATTGGCTGATGCGCAACGAATCGCACAAAAGGCGCGCGTTGGCACTCGCCGAACAGAAAAGCGAAGCACAGAACGGCAGGAGGGAAAAGGGCGAGGAAGAAGAAGAAGAAGAGAAAGACGGATGAACAAATAAATAGACAAAATTTAAAATTAAAAATGTTTAAATTTTGACACAAAAAACAGAGAAATTCAGAAATTTATTCATTTTTGAAAAATAATAAATGAATAGTTCGAAAAGGAAGATATATTCTGATCACTGATATTGTAGCTACATCATTTACATTTCATTTGTTTGTTTTCATAACATTTTTGCCCATTTCCCCCCCCCCGTTTTTTAAGTAAATTTTGTCCCCATTTTCAGTTGTTTTTCCGCTTCCCTTCCCTTCCAAATGTCTGGTGCTCTTCCGCCTTTGCCCTTTCGTTGCCACCGCTTTTCCGCCGTTCCTCCGTTTTTGCCCACTTTTTCGTCGTCGTTTCCGCCGTTTTCGACGAGTTCGGCGCTCTCCAAAAATGTGGCAGGCAAATTTTACAACAGAGTGAGTGAAAATTTCTTATGAATTGGCATCCGATAGAGAGAACAGAATGAGATGTCGGAAATTTCAGGCTTTTTTTTACTAAATTTACTATAAAATTGACCAACACAATTTATAAAATTCCTCGGCATTGTCTTATTGTTAGCAAAAATAAGACCAAGAGCCATAAAATTCCAATTACACATTCATAAATTGTTCAGTGTTTTGACCCAAAATTATTTCCAGCGGCATTTGCTGAAGAAAAACGAAACATTGCGGCTCACCTACGACATGCTGAGACGGCCCCATCACATTGGCAAGACTTTCACATTTTTTGCCAATTAACTACGAATTTGGCCTTTTTAATGGCCGGGGAAGGAAGGCGTTTTATTTCCGAGATTCAAATGTCACAAATTGAATTGTCTTTTGTCCCATTTTAGGCAATCACAAGGCGTGGATGGCGTGGAACACGCAGAACTTGAAGGAGTTCGAGCAGCAGCCGGGGCTGACCATTGCTCAGGACGAAATCATCCGGCGCTTCTGTCGCGCGCTGTTCTTCGAATTTTTGCCCGAAATTGCGGGGCCCACCGAAGTGCGAATTTTTACATAATTAGGGGATTTTGCCATTTGGTAATTTAAAAAATTGGTGAGTTTTCAAACCAAAATGAAATTTCGAAGTAAAAATCATTTCCGTCCAAACCAGGACGAAATGAGAAACCGGGGAAAAATGAAGCCGAACTGAAATTCATTGGTTTTGCGTTCAGTTGGTCATCAAACGGCGTGGCAATTGCGCATTTGTCACCGGCTTTCTCTGCTGGAATGACCGAACCGTCGCAAGCCAACGCAAAGTGAGCACTTTTTGGGAGGGGCGAGGGAAGGAATTTTAAAATTACGGGTCAGGGGCATTCGGCAACTTGACCAGAACCCGGTTCAGGGCTAATATCCGTTTTTTCTGGGTCTTGGTCTGGGAGAATTTTTCCAGGCTCACGAAAATTTCAATTTCCCCCCCCCCCTTTTCTTCAGTTGTATTGGCTGTGGGGCTTTACCGAGGAAATCCTGTCCAATCTGCTAAAGCACCCGCTGAAGTTGGAGCTGCAATTTGTGCGCAGTTTGGACCATTTGATCGTGGCCAATATTGCGCCCGCTTCTTCTGTGTGATTTTGGACCGGAAAATGAGGGCGAACCGACCGCACCATTCATTCTCTCATTTTGGCCTCTCATTTAGACAAAACTCTTTATCATTTGCTTTTTTAAAGTATAAATTGTTTTATTTTCTTAATTAATTGTGTATTTTGAATTGCAAAAAGCCAATGAGTAAAAAATTAAAATTTATTTTTGGCAATTTTAACAACGAATGTTGGGTGGAGGGAACAAATACAATAGAAAATTGGGAATTAATATTGTATATAATAAAGGCACAAAAAGATGAAAAACTCGTAAAAAATAATAAAAATTTAACACATAAAAGTGATTAGTTTAACCCTCCCCGTTCTTTTCACCCCTTATCATTATTACTTTATTATTTTGTTTGTCATTGTGTGTTGAAAATTTCGTTGGTCAGCAAATTGCGTGCCACCACCAAACGCATTATCTGAACAATGAAAATAATTCAAAAATAAATGCGAAATATGTGCCGTCGGAGTTGGCACGCACAATATAAAACAAAAACTCGCCTCGTTGGTGCCTTCGATGATTTGGTGGACTCGGCAGTCGCGCAGGTATTGCTGCAGGGCGTAGTCCTTGAGAATGCCGTAGCCGCCGAACATTTGCAGCGCTTGGTTAACCACCTTATAAGCAGAAAATTTAAGTTGGCAAATTGGGGGATTCAAATCATTTAAAAATGCCATTTCCCAAATGTGGCACAAAATTCCGGAAAAATAGTTGGAAAATGCGTTCTTTTCACGTCATATCACACAATAGAATGAACCCACCGTGAATGCCTCGTCAGTTATGTACATTTTGGCCATGGCGCTCATCGCCGATGCGTTCGGAGTGTCCTCCTGCAAATGGTGGCACGCCTCGCGCAGCAAAAGTCGCGAGGTGACCAGCTGAAAATGGCATTTTGAATCGAGACAAAATTTGAATTAAAAAAACACTGACCCTCTAGAAAAAGCGTTTGAAGTTTAATGGATTTGAATGAATGACTCAATTTAATGGAAAGTGCCGACCGACCTTTGTGGCCATTTCGGCCAATTTGAACTGTGTCCATTGGAATTGGGAGATGGACTTGCCAAACGCTTGACGGACCTGAAAATTGGAAAATATTTTCCCGACAATTGCTCTGTCCATTTCCAAGTCGGTGTCACCAACTTTTGTGTGTTCGATGGCCAAGTCCATGCTCATCTGAGCAGCGCCCAGGGAACACGCGGCGATGTTCACACGGCCGAAAAGAAAATGGAAAAGCGCAATTACCACTCACTTATTTATTTTTCGATAGATTAGGTTTTTTCGTCATTAATAATTTTCCAATGGATTGGATTTGGTCATTATTAGAGGAGAATTGGAAAAATCGTGGTCGGAATTTAGGGACCGAGTCAAAAATACAGCAATTTTTCATGGTCAAAATCATGGTAGTTTTACCAAAGCGGCAAAATGGTGGCATGCTCACCTCCGTTCAGTCCCTCCATGGCGATGGTAAAGCCTTCGTCGTCCGCGCCCACTTGGTTGGTCACCGGCACTTTGACGTCCTCAAAAGTAAGGATCCGCGTTGGCTGCGTGCACCAGCCCAACTTGTTCTCGTCCTTGCCCAGTTGGAAGCCTAAAGGTTGAAAAATTGCCCTATTTTTTTCTCCGGGATATTTTTAAATGAAAACGTCATAGAAATTTGTCTGAACTTGCCCGGCATGTCGGGCGTCATAATCAACGCGAAAATGCCCTTGGGACCCGGCGGCGCGTCTTTGTGACGCATCATCACCAAATAAACGCTGGACACGCCGCTGCCGCTGATGAACGCCTTGGAGCCATTTACTGCAAAAATTTGATGTTTTTTTTCGCCTTTTAACCCGTATATTTTTCGAGTCCGTAACCCTTACCCTAATTAATCAATTCTAATAAATATGGTACTTTTTTATTAAAAAATGTTATTCAATCGGCAAAATTTCAAGTTTTGTGTCTCTCTTGGCTCAAAAGTTACAAATAAATAAACTAATTTTATAAAATTATCCATAACTTTTTTAAATTTTGCCGAAAACACATTAAAATAATACCATTCGATAGAAAATATTCTGTTCTTCCAATGATATTCATTAGAATCCATCCATTGGAAATTGAAAAATCGTTGATCATAAAAAGGCAACTTTTATGGAATTAATAAATAAACGCATTAAAATGGGTTTTGTCCATTTTCCCACCAATGTAATGGTCGCCTTCCCTCCGTGCGTTGGTGCGCAGTGCGGCCGAGTCGGAGCCGCTGCCCGGCTCAGTCAAACAATAGGAGGCCAACTTGGTGAAGCTGGCTAATTCGGGGATGTACCGTTGCTTCAGCTCCTCGTTGGCAAAACGGTCGATCATCCACGGCACCTGGCCAAAAGAAAGGGGAAAGTTGTGAAAATCAAATTCAAAAAAGCAAATATAATAAATAAAGAAGCACGAAACGGGAGTTCCGTCCGGTTTAATGCATTGTTTGCCAAATCGGTTCGGATTTTGCACCGGAAAAGTTCTTGAATATCCAGGAAAGAGCCCCCATAAAAATCTCTCCAAAAAAAGTATTTGTGAATTTAATCCTGTCTCCAGTTGCTGGTTTGCTCCTCCTTCTGCGTTGTTACCATGTTGTGCACCGCCATGTAAGCGGCGGTGCTGCAACACCCGGCAGCCAACTGCTCGAAGACCAACGCAGCGTCGGACCGACTCAGTCCCGCGCCGCCGTACGCGTCGTCGCAGTAAATGGCACCGAAGCCCAACTCGCCGGCTTTACGAAGCGCGTCCATCGGAAGTTGGCCCTAAACATGGTAATTACATTGCTAATAAATAAACAATGGATTAGTGTGCTGCACCAGCTTGTCCCATTTGTCCATCTCCGGATACAGCTCTTTCTTGGCAAAATCCTTGGCCATCCGTTGGATTTCGATTTGTTCCGAGGAGAGGCCGATGGTCGCTGCAAGAAAATATTGAATTTCAATTGAAAAAAAAATTTTTGAGAGCTTACGGTCGGCACAGTAGCCAATTCGCCGAAGGGATCGTCGGCAAACCGACGAAGAAATGGGAGACGAAAAAAGACGGGAGCAAATCATTGGGATTAATTCATACAAATATTTGTTAGAGAAAAGCTAAAATCGGTTGAATTTTATTCAATGCAAGCAATTCAGAGTCAAAAAGTAAATCTCACGAGTGGCGTCAGGGGATTTCCAGTAAAAGAATTAGATTTATTTTAACAAAATTCTGATCACTGTCGTCAGTTTATTACTATAAATCAATATACCAAATCTTATTTTAATCCAGTGCTGTGTCCATCAGCAGAAAAGAAAAGGTTTCGAATGCCAAAATTCGCCGGTGTTGCTGTGGCCATGTTGAAGTTCATGCCGCAAAGGACGGACAAAGAACAGAGCATACATAATACATAATCAACAAATGATAAAACCAAATTCATTTAACAAACACCGAAACGCAATTAAATGGGAGAGACGACCACGTGGACGGAGGGAGAAAAGAAAAACCAAATTAAAAATATTTGAATTGAAACAAACACAAAGGAAATGCCGTTCATTATTCACAAAAATTTAAGTTCCATAATATCGGCGCTTTATTCAAAAACAAAAACATAAAAAATGGATGACAGAAAATAAATATTTAGTGTTGTTGAGGAAACAGAGACCATTATCATCAATCATCATCATTAGCATCAAAATTTTGAATAAGTTCTGGTGCTGTTCAATGTTGTTGGCCCATCGGACCGGCGCCGCTTGCGGCCGCAACACTTTCCACCATCGCCGGGTCCAACTCCTCCTCGTTGTAAATGTTGTCCGCCATCTGCCAAATCTGTGAACGAGACAAATAAAATTACAAAAAATTTGTTTTGTTCCAGACCCACCTGCATTATGTTGTCCTCCGACACTGAACAGATCACCCACGGCTCGTTGGGGTTCCACGAAAAGTCACTGATTTTGGCTGTGTGCCCGCCATGGATGAACAACAGTTCTTTAAAAGGATCCATTTTAGTCCGTTTTGCCTCCACTCACCCGGTGGTCCGTCCTCCGCGTCCTCTGGCGACTGTTCGTCGCCAATTTTGCTCAGGTCCCAAATGTGCAGACGGCGATCGGTGCCCGAGCTGGCCAAAATGGTCTCATTGTGGGGCGACCATTGGACCTTGGAAAAATGTTTTTTTTGTTTAAATTTATTTGAAAAATGCACAAATTCACTTGAAATATTTCATCTCTGTGCGATTCAAATGAATGCAGCTTCAATTTCAAATTACGAAGGTCCCACAACGCAACAGTCTTAAACAGATTTGCTTAAAAATGTTAGCAGATGCGTCCAAACTTTGTCTGCCGATCCGGTGGCCAAAATGAATTCCGAGTACGGGTTGAAGGAGAGACAATTCACCTGGGAAGTAACAAAAATTAATGAATAATTCAGAGACAAACAAAAAACATCACACATTGGCATAGAATAAAGAAAATTTGGTACCGATCGAAGGACCGAATCAAAATGCGTTTTTGTCTATTTCTCAAGATTTACAATTTTAATTTTTTCTAAGTATTTTGGGAGGGAAACCCATACAAATTTTCATTAACTTATCTTTCAAAAAAATTTTTTTTAAAATTTAGTGAGATGGGGAGGGGGCAGTTTCATCCTTATACCACTGGTTAAGTGCCTGATTTTTAGCACACACATTTATGGACTGATTTTTGCTGTCCCAATTTCTAGCATTTTCGGCTACGAGTAAGATATAATTTCCTTTTTTCCAATAAAAAAATGTTTTTTCTACCCTTTTTTAACATCAATCCCCCCCCCCCCGGTCTCCGCTTGCCTCGGCCGAGTGTGCCTCCACAACATGGGTTGGCTTTGTGGAGCTGTTCGTGCGCGTGTCCCACACCATCAGTTTGTGATCGTCGCCGACCGAACCAAAGACTGTGTCATGTAAAACGTGCCTTAATTTGAAAATTATTCTCAAAATTCAGTTCGTAATTCCATGTTTACTACCATGCCACGTCCTCAACAACCGCAGTGTGTGCTGTGAAAATGGATTTTGCGTCCAAAAAGTTGGCATTCGCAGTCGCCGCTTGAATGTCCCACAGGCACACGGTCATGTCGTCGGAGGCACTCAACAAATGACCAGGCAAATTGTTGTTCCAGGATAAGCCTGATTTGATTAAATTTGTTATTTAATGGATGAAAAAGATCACATTAACTAAAAAATTTTAGAAAAATTAAGAAAATTGTGCTAATTTACTATTTTTGAAATGATCTATATTTATTAATAATAACAGAACCGCCAAATTTGTTTTTGCGAGCTTTTACTAGTGGGTGCAACGAACAAATAGAATGTCATCCAAGACAGAAACATGGAACTGTCCTCCTCCCCCCCCTTTGGTTTGAATGCCAAAAAACCGGACCGTATCCCTCCTTGGTGTGGCCACGCAGTCGCAACTGCGGCTTGCACTCCACGTCAGCCGGCGTGGACGGATGCTAAATGGACAAAGTGCATTAATTATGCTGATAATTGTACCGTTAATTAATCAACAGACAGACCTTCGTGTAGTCAAAGACGTACACCTCCGAGGAGGGTGATTTGGTGCCAATCAGAACCGGATTCTGTGGCATGTATCGGGCCCGGTTCACCTCGCCCTCGTGGTTCATTTTGATTTCCACCTCAATTTTGCCGGTCACTGTGCCAAAGCCACCAAATTCGCCCTGGAATATGAATTGGATTTTAGGGTAAAATTAATATGGTTGGGCACTCGGTCAGTGTCGTAGCGAGACGCGTCAAACTGTGCGTCGTCGTTGGGCAGTAACAGTTTGGCGATGACCAAATGATTCTAAAATTACTCATTTGCGTGCAATTGTCACATCAAGCCACCACCTTTACCTGCTCGTCTGACGTGTGCGTGCCCAAAATGAGGCGATGGATTGTGTAGTCGGCGCCCTCCTGTCGTTGCACGTCGGGCAGCCATTGTACGGTCAAACTGGGCCATTCCAACGCATGAGTCATCACCTGAAAACGACAGAATAAAGCAACAAGACGTACCAAAAACAGGAAATTTGATGGCTTGTTTTAAACCCCACCATGTCGTAAAGGAACGGGCAGTTTTTCTTCCAGATTTTGTACTCCTCGTTGATCAGCCGCTCCTCGGCGTCCTCACCCTGTTGCGGAGGTTGAGAGCCAGGCACAGACATTTGCTGCAATTCGTTGTTTATTTCTGTTCAAATTATATAACAGTGAAAAGGCTGTTACAAATTAATCTCAAAAAATAGTTGAATGGATTTTTAAAACCATTTGAAGCTAAATTCAAAGTGCAAGTGATCGCCATTTGTTCACAAATACAAAAAATGAATGAAAAATAATAATAATCGGCACGCTTTTTGCTACACATCATTCACAACAGAGGCAGCAACGGCGACGGCAGACGAACTGCTGCACGGCACATCCCCAACAGCTGCTGGATTCATCGGATTATCCACACAAACCTGGAATTTCAAATTTGTTTCATTGGCATTTTGTTATTTTACTAATTTTTATTTCAAAAATAGACTTTTGTCCAACCAATTTGCTGTAGTCAAAGCGCACAGCTGGCAAACAAAAGTTTGGCATTTGGGAGAGAAATTGCGGATCTGTCGTCATCGGCATGTACAGCTTCGGCTTCAGCTCTTCGCGTTTGCGCGCACGACGTTCCTTCTGACGGATGGATTCCTGCCATTCCTGTGCCTTTTGGGCCAATCTGAGACACATAATTTCGTAATTAATGCATATTCAGAGGCTTTTTACAATCCATGGTAATTGGCATTCTGTCCCTCCCACCTTTTCTGTCTCTGTTCTTCCGATTCCTCTGCGTCCCTGTCCGACTCGTTTAGTTTTCTCTGGTTCTTGTCCACGCCGTCACTTTCGTCGTCGCCGTCCGACCCCTCGTCATCCGACAGATAGCCATGGGCGACGAAGAAGCCGTCATTCTCCTCATCGTCCATCACATCGTCGTCTCTCTAAATTGTGCCGGGGAAGGAGTTGGACTGTTCTCCGGCCCCCCATCCGTCCATTTCGGCACCTCAATCTCTTCGTCAGATTTGCATTCGTCCGCATCTTCCGGCTCCTCCTCCCATTCCTCGTCCGAGTTCTCCTCATAGTTCAGCATCTGTCAAAATAAATTGCAGAAACATTTCACAAATTGTGGGCCACCTTTTCTCGGCCAAATGGTCGACGGCCGGTGATTTGGGCACTCCGACGCCGCCAAGTGCCCCAATAGGGCGGCCGATAATTGTCGTGAAAATGATAATACTTTGGCTTTTGCGCATCAGTGTTTGTCGCGGTGTGTTTTTGGCGCTTCGTTTTGCAACGCGCCAAAAAGTCAGAGGCCTTAAAAAAGGGGAAAGTAAACAAATTGAAAGACACAATTCGAAATTGTATGCGTAATGACCATATTTTCAGTCTTCCACCTCATTTGCAGCGCTGCGGAGAAAATTGTGGTATTCCGTCTCATTTAGGGGCTAAAATTCTCAGAATAATTATATAAAACCCAAGTGTTCCACCGACCCTTCGCATTAGCACCGGCGCAATTCGCATGCCCTCCTTCAGTTGGAAGGGTCGAAAGCGCGTGTTCAAAATGCTGGGCGGCACAGTGGGCGGTGGCGCCGGTTTGTCCACTCGGTGGAAAAACGTACTGATGACGGATTGACGAGGACGCTTCACACTGTCGGCATTCTCCTAAAAACAAGCACTTGCAATAGTTTTGGTAACCATTTATGGTCATTTTTCGTTGCAAAACTTTTTCCGAAGGTTCCTCCGGCAACTCCAATGCCAATTGCTTCGTCGATTCTTTCCGTTTTGGCGTTCTTGTCGGAGTTTGAGTTGGCGTTGTTTTTGGTGTTTTCGGTGTCTTTGGGGTACCCTTCACCATTTTGACGCAATTTTTAAGCAAAAATTATTAATATTGATAGAAAAATGGGCTGAAAAATAAAGTGTTTAATCGGATTATAAATTAAGAAGGTGAGTTAAAGCCTGGGAAGAGAAGCGCAAACAAAGGCAAGGCTTAAAAATAGACGCAGGCATCAATTTTTGGCGCCAAAATCATTTAGGCATAAGCTGAAAGTGGGTCAAATAAATGAGTGGCTTAAAAGTCCAATTTTATGCCAAGGCTTTGAATTTTGAATTCTCGGCATTAGTTTTTGGCGCCAAATTGGAGTTAATATTCGTTCGCGCGAACCGTGCCATAAATCCCCAATTTGGTGCAGATCGCGATCGGCTTTATCAAATTTGAATTTCGGCATTTGATTTAAACGCAAAGCCAAAATACGCGGTATTTTGGGTATTTTGATTTTAAATTTTTTGTTAAAAAACATTCTAAAATTGCAATCGTCGTACATAGATTTTTGGCTTTTCAGCAATTTTGCACTACAATGGGTAGCGAGGGCAAAATTTTGACTGGAAATATTAATGGGGAAACAGAAGCAAAGAAGTGAATTCGGATGAAATGAATTATTTGCGGCAAGTGGGTGAGATTTTGAGTCGCGGAACGGTGCGCACTGACAGAACCGGCACAGGAACAATTTCCATTTTTGGCATGCAAACGCGCTATAGCCTCCGGGGAGGTCAATCGAAAAAAATGAAATTGTTTAAAAAATGGCGGGGTTAAGGGACCATTCCATTGCTCACCACCAAAAAAGTGTTCTGGAAGGGCATTGTTGAGGAGGTACAACAACACACACTTAAGAAATTAATAAAGTTTTCATTTTTTAGCTGCTTTGGTTTATTCGCGCAGAAACGAATGCCAAAACGCTTTCTTCGAGAGGAGTCAAAATTTGGGGTACCAAATTATTTTTAAATCTATTTTTGTATTACCTACATTTATTGCTCAATTAAACATAAATTTTGACAGATGCCAATGGGTCTCGTGCCTTTCTCGACTCCGCGGGTTTCACTGATCGCGAGGAGGGCGACTTGGGCCCCGTTTATGGCTTCCAAGTGGTTATTATTTTGAGAGAAATTGCTTATTTTTGCCTTAAGTGGCGTCAGTTTGGCGCCGAGTATCGCGGCACGGACACCGATTACACGGGCAAAGGGACTGACCAATTGGCGGAACTGATCCAAGGCATTCGGACGGACCCGAACAGTCGACGGCACATTTTATGCGCATGGAATGTTCTTTTTTATTATTGATATATTTGTGGAAATTTGTAAATTTCAATAAAGCATTTTTGAAAAATTGATTAATTTGGGAACCAAATATGAGGGCCCTGCTGACGTAGACCGCGACAGAACTTATGTTCCACCATAAGTAATTGTTTGAACTTGATAAAAATCCAGCGCTGCGGAGAAAATTGTGGTATTCCGTCTCATTTAGGGGCTAAAATTCTCAGAATAATTATATAAAACCCAAGTGTTCCACCGACCCTTCGCATTAGCACCGGCGCAATTCGCATGCCCTCCTTCAGTTGGAAGGGTCGAAAGCGCGTGTTCAAAATGCTGATCCGCATGGCGACACCACTACATGTGAACGGAATCAAAGGTGCTAGTCAACCGACGAAAATTGCAAAATTTGTTTATCATACGATAGCGCTTGAATTGCGTTATTAGTTTGATAAACTTCAAATTTTTTTTATTAATTTTTCACAAGCTCAAACTGGAGAATTGTCATAACTTTTGTAAAACTTAATAAAATTCGGACATTTAGCAAACTAATAACGCAATTCAAGGGCTATCGTATGATAGATACCAAATTGTGCCACTTTGTTGCGTCTGAGAAAAGTTATGAGTTGATTTACTCAAAAATTTAGCAAATTTTGCACTTTTTCGTCGGTCGACCAACCACGGGAATCCAAGCCACGTCATTGCGCAAAAACTCACGTGAGCCATCATAAGGCATGCTGTTGAGACGATAGAAACGACCTCTGTAACCCGTGCTGCTGCTTCAAGCATCAGTTCGCCTGCACTTTCTGAAGTGCCTTCAAAAAATGCCACCAATTCCAGGTTGATGAATGAATAATTACACTCGAAACGTCCGCACACCGGATATTCACGTGTTTTTATCAATTCCAAAGGCACAAAATTTAAAATTAAAATTTTTGAAAGTTTTATTTTCGTAAAAAGTTAAAATTTGATTTAAAATGATAAAACAATTAAATATTATAATTAGGCAGCAAAGAGAAACGACCGACGCATTGGCAGAAGCGACACGAAAAATTGCCGAATTGGAAAAGGAATTGGAGGCAAATGGAAAAAATAAAAAAAAAATCAGAGGGACATGGAAAATTTTTTGGTTCTAGTCGGTTTTACGCGTCCCATGACATTTTACGCATCCCAACCTTAATTCCTCTTTTTTGGATCCTCGGAATGCCATCCTTGCCATGGACACAAAATGTAATGTGAAGTGTAAAATGCCATGGGACGCGTAAAACAGACTAATTAAATTATAAAATAAATAATTTTTAAAAAGATCCACGGGAAAATGATTTTTCAAGTTTTTATTTGTCATTTTTCCTTTTTTGTTTGTCTCCGTCCCATTTGTCAGTTCCTCTCGAGACCAATTCTCGACCAAAAGTTTTGGATTTTTGGCCGCCGAACTTATGATTTTTCCAAGGCATTCGATCGTAAGGGGCCGACTTCGTTGCGCTCCCAGCGCAGCTCACGTGCCAGCTCACGCTGCTCCTCCGCACAGCGACGGCTTCAGCTTGGCATAACGGACGGTGGGAGAGGGGGGGGGGGGGGTAATTAGTTAATTAATTAATGAGTTTGGAAATGTTTAAAGGGCAATTAACTTACTAATGATTTTTTAAAGGGTGCTTGGGAGTGGGATTAATATTTTTAAAAATTTAATCACTGATTAATTACATAATTAAAATGGGGATTTGTTTTTGTTTAAATCGGATAATTAATTACCATAATTAAATTTGATTTTTAAAAAATTGGGATAGGCGGCGTTTAAATTGATTCTAAAAAAATAATACAGTTAGAATTCTATGAAAATGATTCAACAAAATCAGATGAGGACTCGCAGAATTCGCACGAGGCGCACATCGTTGCTATTTCAGGTTATAACTTTTTTGATAATTGTCTAATCGCGAAACAATACCTTATAAATAGCTTCTAAACACGTTAAGCTTTCGAATGATACCAAGAATGTTAAATTTGGTTAACAATAAAAAAAGTTATAATCAAAAAACTCGCGCTGGCGCCAAAATGTCGGCGCCAAAACGACCCCGACCCTTACCAACGATCCCAAAACGCCAAGTACATCGCAGAACCGCTAAAACGAACTTTTGCGGGATTTTCGAAATTTGAAAAATTTTGTCAAAACAAGCACAAAAAGTATACTTATGTATATACAACACGTACCTCTCTAAGAACAGAACTCCAATAAATTTTTTATTTTTTTCTTGGAAAAATTTTGTAGAAATTACATACAGTTAGGTACAAAAGTATTTGAGCAAACTATGCAATGGAAATCGGGGCTCTAATGCACTTTATGAGTCCAATTGACTTTTATGAGTCCAATCGAGTTTTAAGAGTCCAATCAACTGACAATACCTGCTTTTTATACAATAACTTTGTTCATGCTCGAATAAACTCTAACTTTTTGGTATCATTAGGAAGCATAAACTCTTAATAATGTAATAATACGAGAAAACAAAAGAATTCGAACATTTAAAGAAAGTTACAAACCATAATAATCAACAATTAGTTAATTAATCAAATCTTTTTTGGTAATTGTCTAAACGCTGATACTTTAGATATTTTAGCTTCTTTAGACTTTGTGCTTTCGAATGATACCAAAAAGTTAGGGTTTGTTCGAGCATGAACAAAGTTATTGTATAAAAATCAGGTATTGTCAGTTGATTGGACTTATAAAAATACCTTTGGACTCATAAAACTCGATTTGACTCATAAAACTCGATTGGACTCATAAAGTGCATTAGAGCCGAAATCGGTACGTAGAAACGCTTCCAATTCTGAAGTCATTAGGAAGCGATGCGTTTCCTTTATGAGACAGAACACAAGACATTGGCACGTGCGCAGGAACGCGAGGATGAGCGCAATTTTTTGCGTCAATGGTTGCTCGGTGAGTTAAATTTTTTGTTCATTAGACCTAACTATACCAACAGCAATATTCGTTCATTAATTGCCATTAAAATAGCATTTATTATTTCCCTCTGTTTCAAGGAGGCCCACAAGGGCAACAGGGACATGGAGGCGTTCAACAACAAGGACAAGGTCTTCAAACGTTAATAAGGCCGTTTGAGTTTGATTACCTGAACGTTTACCAAAAATGCTTATATTGCATATGATTATAAAAATTTTTCGCCGAAAATGCAGTTTTGGGTGTGCTTTAGTCAACCCCCAGAAAAAATGACACAAATGATGTGTCAATCGATTCGTCTCGATGAGCTATGCACAAAAAAATAGGTCTCCACTTGAGGAAATGCCAAAAAAACCGGTTTTTGAACCGGTTTAAAACTCGAAAAATTGAGTGAAAAGGAGGGCTCCATTTAAAAAGGTCAAATTCGGACAAATTTGGTATCATTCGAAAGCTCTTGATGAGCTAAGTCTAAAAAATAAGGTATAAATTCGAACTTATGCCTTCTAAGCACTGGGACAACTGAGTCCCAGTGGAATAGACACCAGTACCAAAGAATAATGAGTGAACAAAAAAGTGACTTAACGACAAACTTTCGCAAAAGGAGCATGCGAAAACGAAGCAAGTAGTGGGGTGAGACGGAGGGCGGATCACGCGCGGACTTCTTCCGTAGCCTTTTGAATGATACAAAATTTGTCCGAATTTGACCATTTTAAAGGGTCAGGAGCCCTCCTTTTCACTCAATTTTTCGAGTTTTAAACCGGTTCAAAAACCGTTTTTTTGGCATTCCCGCAACTGGATACCTATTTTTTTTCGTGCATAGCTCGTCGAAACGAATCGATTGGTATATCATTTGTGCCATTTTTTGGGGCCTTGACTAAAGTGTATATCCGCAGTTTTCGTTTAAAATAAAAATTTTTTCCATTTTAAAATTAAACTGCGTATTTTCGGTTTAGATCAGCATGTTCACCAGCCTGAGTTTGCCAATATTGCCGATGTAATAGAATACCTCCGCCGAGCATGATCTTTTTCGCGTGTCTTAAGTGGCCTAAAATGTTGTCTCATTGTTGATAAAAAAGTGTTGTAGTTCTTTGGCACCCAATTTCTCGGTCACTTTAACAGGGCTAGCAACATTTTTGTAGGCCTTACCTAATACACACTTTTGGGTAATAGTGTACCTCATTTAACCTCACCCCCTCATTTTGGAAAAAAATTTTAAATAATTGCCAGTCATTTATCATATCATTATTATCGGCGCTTTATTCAAAAACATAAAAAATGGATGACAGAAAATAAATATTTAGTGTTGTTGAGGAAACAGAGACCATCATCATCAATTAGCTTCAGAATTTGTTTGAATATGTTCCGGTGCTGTTCAATGTTGTTGGCCCATCGGACCGGCGCCGCTTGCGGCCGCAACACTTTCCACCATCGCCGGGTCCAACTCCTCCTCGTTGTAAATGTTGTCCGCCATCTGCCAAATCTGTGAACGAGACAAATAAAATTACAAAAAATTTGTTTTGTTCCAGACCCACCTGCATTATGTTGTCCTCCGACACTGAACAGATCACCCACGGCTCGTTGGGGTTCCACGAAAAGTCGCTGATTTTGGCCGTGTGCCCGCCATGGATGAACAACAGTTCTTTAAAAAGATCCATTTTAGTCCGTTTTGCCTCCACTCACCCGGTGGTCCGTCCTCCGCGTCCTCTGGCGACTGTTCGTCGCCAATTTTGCTCAGATCCCAAATGTGCAGACGGCGATCGGTGCCCGAGCTGGCCAAAATGGTCTCATTGTGGGGCGACCATTGGACCTTGGAAAAATGTTTTTTTTTGTTTAAATTTATTTGAAAAATGCACAAATTCACTTGAAATATTTCATCTCTGTGCGATTCAAATGAATGCAGCTTCAATTTCAAATTACGAAGGTCCCACAACGCAACAGTCTTAAACAGATTTGCTTAAAAATGTTAGCAGATGCGTCCAAACTTTGTCTGCCGATCCGGTGGCCAAAATGAATTCCGAGTACGGGTTGAAGGAGAGACAATTCACCTGGGAAGTAACAAAAATTAATGAATAATTCAGAGACAAACAAAAAACATCACACATTGGCATAGAATAAAGAAAATTTGGTACCGATCGAAGGACCGAATCAAAATGCGTTTTTGTCTATTTCTCAAGATTTACAATTTTAATTTTTTCTAAGTATTTTGGGAGGGAAACCCATACAAATTTTCATTAACTTATCTTTCAAAAAAATTTTTTTTTTAAATTTAGTGAGATGGGGAGGGGGCAGTTTCATCCTTATACCACTGGTTAAGTGCCTGATTTTTAGCACACACATTTATGGACTGATTTTTGCTGTCCCAATTTCTAGCATTTTCGGCTACGAGTAAGATGACAAGGAATTGTCCAATAAAGATAAAAAAACATTCTCTATAAAATCGATTATCGACAATGAAGCAAAGCAACACAACAAAAGACACTCCTCCTCAACCAAAACGTTCAATGGCACCCCCACTGGACCTGGACCCAAACACTGTCGCACTCGCAGAGCAAGAACGTCAACGCACATTGGTCTTCATTGGCATCCCGGAAAGCAATGCTGTTCGCCCATCGGAGCGTGTTAAGGAAGACAGGGAAGCCACCACCAAAATCTTGGACCATCTTGAAGTTGAGGCCGAACCAACCGCCGTCTTTCGACTCGGCCGGTTCGACCCGCAGCGAACAACACCTCGCCCGCTCAAGGTGGTCATGCCAACACCCGCACATCAACACATGGCACTTGGAGGATGGAAGCGCGAGCGTGCTCGACTCCGTTCGCAACAAAATTTGGCCCGTCTGTTCGTCGCCAATTTTGCTCAGATCCCAAATGTGCAGACGGCGATCGGTGCCCGAGCTGGCCAATGTTAGTTCTCGCGCCTCCCATCCGTCCATTTCGGCACCTCAATCTCTTCGTCCGATTTGCATTCGTCCGCATCTTCCGGCTCCTCCCAAAGTCTGTCAAAATAAAATGCAGAAACATTTCACAAATTGTGGGCCACCTTTTCTCGGCCAAACGGTCGACGGCCGGTGATTTGGGCACTCCGACGCCGCCAAGTGCCCCAATAGGGCGGCCGATAATTGTCGTGAAAATGATAATACTTTGGCTTTTGCGCATCAGTGTTTGTCGCGGTGTGTTTTTGGCGCTTCGTTTTGCAACGCGCCAAAAAGTCAGAGGCCTTAAAAAAGGGGAAAGTAAACAAATTGAAAGACACAATTCAAAATTGTATGCGTAATGACCATATTTTCAGTCTTCCACCTCATTTGCAGCGCTGCGGAGAAAATTGTGGTATTCCGTCTCATTTAGGGGCTAAAATTCTCAGAATAATTATATAAAACCCAAGTGTTCCACCGACCCTTCGCATTAGCACCGGCGCAATTCGCATGCCCTCCTTCAGTTGGAAGGGTCGAAAGCGCGTGTTCAAAATGCTGGGCGGCACAGTGGGCGGTGGCGCCGGTTTGTCCACTCGGTGGAAAAACGTACTGATGACGGATTGACGAGGACGCTTCACACTGTCGGCATTCTCCTAAAAACAAGCACTTGCAATAGTTTTGGTAACCATTTATGGTCATTTTTCGTTGCAAAACTTTTTCCGAAGGTTCCTCCGGCAACTCCAATGCCAATTGCTTCGTCGATTCTTTCCGTTTTGGCGTTCTTGTCGGAGTTTGAGTTGGCGTTGTTTTTGGTGTTTTCGGTGTCTTTGGGGTACCCTTCACCATTTTGACGCAATTTTTAAGCAAAAATTATTAATATTGATAGAAAAATGGGCTGAAAAATAAAGTGTTTAATCGGATTATAAATTAAGAAGGTGAGTTAAAGCCTGGGAAGAGAAGCGCAAACAAAGGCAAGGCTTAAAAATAGACGCAGGCATCAATTTTTGGCGCCAAAATCATTTAGGCATAAGCTGAAAGTGGGTCAAATAAATGAGTGGCTTAAAAGTCCAATTTTATGCCATAGGCTTTGAATCTTGAATTCTCGGCATTAGTTTTTGGCGCCAAATTGGAGTTAATATTCGTTAGCGCGAACCGTGCCATAAATCCCCAATTTGGTGCAGATCGCGATCGGCTTTATCAAATTTGAATTTCGGCATTTGATTTAAACGCAAGGCCAAAATACGCGGTATTTTGGGTATTTTGATTTTAAATTTTTTGTTAAAAAACATTCCAAAATTGCAATCGTCGCACATAGATTTTTGGCTTTTCAGCAAGTTTGCACTACAATGGGTAGCGAGGGCAAAATTTTGACTGGAGAAACAAAGGAATTCGGATGAAATGAATTATTTGCGGCAAGTGGGTGAGATTTTGAGTCGCGGAACGGTGCGCACTGACAGAACCGGCACAGGAACAATTTCCATTTTTGGCATGCAAACGCGCTATAGCCTCCGGGGAGGTCAATCGAAAAAAATGAAATTGTTTAAAAAATGGCGGGGTTAAGGGACCATTCCATTGCTCACCACCAAAAAAGTGTTCTGGAAGGGCATTGTTGAGGAGGTACAACAACACACACTTAAGAAATTAATAAAGTTTTCATTTTTTAGCTGCTTTGGTTTATTCGCGCAGAAACGAATGCCAAAACGCTTTCTTCGAGAGGAGTCAAAATTTGGGGTACCAAATTATTTTAAATCTATTTTTGTATTAGCTACATTTATTGCTCAATTAAACATAAATTTTGACAGATGCCAATGGGTCTCGTGCCTTTCTCGACTCCGCGGGTTTCACTGATCGCGAGGAGGGTGACTTGGGCCCCGTTTATGGCTTCCAAGTGGTTATTATTTTGAGAGAAATTGCTTATTTTTGCCTTAAGTGGCGTCACTTTGGCGCCGAGTATCGCGGCACGGACGCCGATTACACGGGCAAAGGGACTGACCAATTGGCGGAACTGATCCAAGGCATTCGGACCGACCCGAACAGTCGACGGCACATTTTATGCGCATGGAATGTGACGGGTAAAGTGCCTTTCAAATTTGTTTTTAATTGGAGGTTAAGACATTCCGCAAATGGCACTTCCGCCTTGCCATACGTTGTGCCAATTTTACGTGTCCGACGGGGAACTTTCGTGCCAACTTTACCAACGTTCGGGCGACATGGCAAATTTGAATTTTTCCCGTTTTGTAAATTGTTTTTTCATTTTAAGGGCCTTGGCGTTCCCTTTAACATTGCCAGCTATTCTCTGCTGACCCAAATGATTGCGCATGTCACGGGGCTTAAAGTGAGGAAATTGAAAACGAAAATGCCTCATTTTTCTAATTTTAGGGCGGTGAATTTGTCCACACCCTTGGCGATGCTCACATTTACCTAAACCATGTCGAATCACTCAAGGAACAAGTGATGATGAGTGTTAGTTCGTTCTATGTATTTTTTACAGATGGGCAGAACTCCGAAACCCTTCCCACGAATTGTTTTCAAACGGCCGGATGGGAATCCAATCACGAGCATCGACGACTTTACACCCGAAAGTGTACTGCTCGAGGGGTACGACCCGTTGCCACCCATCAAAATGCAGATGGCACTTTAATCAAACAGCAATGCCTTTTTGAACAACATTCCACCCACCCATTTTTTGCTCATTTATATTTTTTTATTTTTTGATAAAATTTTTCGTGTTTTACCAAATGTTTTATATTAAGTCAAGTAAATAATCATGAAAAACTAAAAGCATAATATTTGTTAATGTACGTACAACCTATCGGAATGGAAATTTTATCACAGGAAAATACTTGCAAAATGAAAAGGCATTAAAATTATATTAAAAAAGAAAGGACCATGAGTTAGTTATTTCTATTTGATGTTTGTGTTATTTTGCAACTGTGCCAATGCGTTGTTGCTGTTGCTCCCCGTCGTTGTCGAGGCGTATTTTGCGCGTCTAAGGCACTTTGGACATTTATTTTGCTGTTGTTGCTGCTCGCTGCTCAGACCGCAAATGCAATCGTCCAGACCAGCCTTTTTGGCGCACTCTTTGTGGAACACAGACGCACAATTGGGACACTGAAAAAGATTTTATTGTTTAAAAGTGGCACTATTTCGTTACGGGGTCCAATTTTGAATGGGCCTTGTAACTGAACAGAAAAGCAACAAACTGTCACACCCGTAAAGTGATGTCCGTTTGGAAAGGGTAAGTGCTGGAAGCGGCCAAAGTTTGTGTGTAAAGATGTCATTGAAACGACGTTTTATTTGCGCTTTTTTCAAAAGAATTCCGGACCAGTGATCCTTTTCCCCGAGGGCTACTGCACCAACAATTCCATGGTGTTGATGTTCCGGCGTGCGGTGTTTCAGGACGATGTTACGGTGTACCCGGTCGCCATACGGTAGGTTTATGACCGGATTCTGTTTTTGTAAGCCTATCATTCATGTAATTTGTGCTCAATTTAAGGCAAGAGGCCCGATTCGGAGATGCGTACTGGAGTGAGGACAATTTCATGCACTACCTGTTCAGGGTGATGACCTCGTGGGCAATTGTGTACAATGTGCACTATTTGGGTGTGTTTAAATTGAACCCCGGTTATGGCCGAATAAATTTTCAAAATTCTACCTAAAATAAATCCCCCACTCACTCACTTACCCTGACTTTGCGCAACAGTTGGCAGTGTGCATAAATTTGCGGGTTGAGCATGTCCAAGCGCATGAACGGCCTCTCCCCGACGGAGCGTAACAGCATCAGCGACTCCCTGCTGATCATTCGTGGCCGAAAGTCGCCATTGAGCAGCACTCGGGCGGGGATCAGTGTCGTCGCGCCGTTCTCCCCGGAGGCATTGGTCGCGTTGATGCAATGGCCGACGCAATAACAACGACCGTTCAGAGCGCAGACACTGCAAAAATATTTATAAAATTCGAATTAAAAACGTACACCCTCCACTTTTGAGTTTCAAAAAGAAATGGAAGTTCAGCGCCGGGGAGAAAGCAGGAATTTGTAGCCGTTATTCGCCAAAAAATGACTACCTATTTGCCATTTTGGGGTCCATTTTCCAAAAATATAGTAAAATCTAAGCGCCGAAAGCTCAGCTAAAAGAAAGCATTTGCAACTAATGGAGCAAAAAACGGTCTATTAAACATTTAAATTTGAAAATGCGCTTAAGAATCTCGCGAGTTTCCTCCTCAAAAATGAAAGGTGGAAAATTTTATACGGAAAAGGAATGAAGCTAATTGCAAAGTGCAAATCAGATCACTCCTTCATGGTGATATGAAAACCCAAAAATGGCTTGAAATCGGGAAAATTTTTGAAAAAAATCCCTAGGGGGTTGGGAAAATTTTTCTGGAAATTTTGAGTAAGCCTATGAGAAAGAGTACAAAATTCTCTACAAAATGCAAATAATCGCATGTTTCTACGACTTATACACGTTGAGGTATGGGCAATTCATTTTCGGTGTCTACAAAAAGTACTGTATTTCTTCAGAAAATAGTGCATTTTACAGTGGAGATGATCAACATCAAAATTGAAGTGCCCATACCTCAGCGAGTATAATTCGTAGACCAACCACCCAAAAGACAATTTTCTAGAGAATTTTGTGCTCTTTCTCATAGGCCTACTCAGAATTTCCAGAAAAATTTTCCCAACCCCCTAGGGATTTTTTTCGAAAATTTTCCCGATTTCAAGCCATTTTTGGGTTTTCATATCACCATGAAGGAGTGATCTTATCAAGTTGGTTTAAAAGACTTTTTTGATCATCATCAAAAGTTAGCTTAGCAGGAATTTTTTCAGAATTTTTGGCACACAAAATATTGAGTTAAAGCAAAATAAAATTTTGTCCATAAACATATGACCACCTAAAATGGGCGCTATGCCTATTCACTCACGTGTCATTTTGTTAATAATTATTATTTCAGAATTTGATTTATAGGTTTAGAAAGCCCATAAAAAATGCTACAAAAAATGACAAAACATTAGTTCGTTTCAGATTTATTCAAGCAAAAGGGCAACTATTTTTCTCGATTTATCATTTGTCCATAAACATATGACCATGACTGTATGCATATAAGCAAATGGTTTAATTTTTTTTAATTCTCCTTTTTACCAATTTCCTACTCTTTTCTCACCCAGACCCCCATTCTTACCACTGCAAATTTTTTACCGGCGGTATCGGTACTAGACAAACCGGTACCGGTACCAAAAAACCCGGTAATTACCGGCCAGTACCGGTACCGGTACCACTCAACCCTACTTTTGTCCCACCAATTTGCTGTAGTCAAAGCGCACAGCTGGCAAACAAAAGTTTGGCATTTGGGAGAGAAATTGCGGATCTGTCGTCATCGGCATGTACAGCTTCGGCTTCAGCTCTTCGCGTTTGCGCGCACGACGTTCCTTCTGACGGATGGATTCCTGCCATTCCTGTGCCTTTTGGGCCAATCTGAGACACATAATTTCGTAATTAATGCATATTCAGAGGCTTTTTACAATCCATGGTAATTGGCATTCTGTCCCTCCCACCTTTTCTGTCTCTGTTCTTCCGATTCCTCTGCGTCCCTGTCCGACTCGTTTAGTTTTCTCTGGTTCTTGTCCACGCCGTCACTTTCGTCGTCGCCGTCCGACCCCTCGTCATCCGACAGATAGCCATGGGCGACGAAGAAGCCGTCATTCTCCTCATCGTCCATCACATCGTCGTCTCTCTAAATTGTGCCGGGGAAGGAGTTGGACTGTTCTCCGGCCCCCCATCCGTCCATTTCGGCACCTCAATCTCTTCGTCAGATTTGCATTCGTCCGCATCTTCCGGCTCCTCCTCCCATTCTTCGTCCGAGTTCTCCTCATAGTTCAGCGTCTGCCAAAATAAAATGCAGAAACATTTCACAAATTGTGGGCCACCTTTTCTCGGCCAAACGGTCGACGGCCGGTGATTTGGGCACTCCGACGCCGCCAAGTGCCCCAATAGGGCGGCCGATAATTGTCGTGAAAATGATAATACTTTGGCTTTTGCGCATCAGTGTTTGTCGCTGTGTGTTTTTGGCGCTTCGTTTTGCAACGCGCCAAAAAGTCAGAGGCCTTAAAAAAAGGGGAAAGTAAACAAATTGAAAGACACAATTCGAAATTGTATGCGTAATGACCATATTTTCACTCTTCCACCTCATTTGCAGCGCTGCGGAGAAAATTGTGGTATTCCGTCTCATTTAGGGGCTAAAATTCTCAGAATAATTATATAAAACCCAAGTGTTCCACCGACCCTTCGCATTAGCACCGGCGCAATTCGCATGCCCTCCTTCAGTTGGAAGGGTCGAAAGCGCGTGTTCAAAATGCTGATCCGCATGGCGACACCACTACATGTGAACGGAATCAAAGGTGCTAGTCAACCGACGAAAATTGCAAAATTTGTTTATCATACGATAGCGCTTGAATTGCGTTATTAGTTTGATAAACTTCAAATTTTTTTTATTAATTTTTCACAAGCTCAAACTGGAGAATTGTCATAACTTTTGTAAAACTTAATAAAATTCGGACATTTAGCAAACTAATAACGCAATTCAAGGGCTATCGTATGATAGATACCAAATTGTGCCACTTTGTTGCGTCTGAGAAAAGTTATGAGTTGATTTACTCAAAAATTTAGCAAATTTTGCACTTTTTCGTCGGTCGACCAACCACGGGAATCCAAGCCACGTCATTGCGCAAAAACTCACGTGAGCCATCATAAGGCATGCTGTTGAGACGATAGAAACGACCTCTGTAACCCGTGCTGCTGCTTCAAGCATCAGTTCGCCTGCACTTTCTGAAGTGCCTTCAAAAAATGCCACCAATTCCAGGTTGATGAATGAATAATTACACTCCGCGCGCAGATGGATCGCGAACGGAACCGCATTTCAAAGCCGAAGCTTGGAATGTTTATTAGATAACGCTGAGCAATGTTCTTTTTTATTATTGATATATTTGTGGAAATTTGTTAATTTCAATAAAGCATTTTTGAAAAATTGATTAATTTGGGGACCAAATATGAGGGCCTTGCTGACGTAGACCGCGACAGAACTTATGTTCCACCATAAGTAATTGTTAACTTGATAAAAATCAGAAAAAATCAGAGGGACATGGAAAATTTTTTGGTTCTAGTCGGTTTTACGCGTCCCATGACATTTTACGCATCCCAACCTTAATTCCTCTTTTTTGGATCCTCGGAATGCCATCCTTGCCATGGACACAAAATGTAATGTGAAGTGTAAAATGCCATGGGACGCGTAAAACAGACTAGAACCAAATTTTTCTCTATTTTCAATTGGAATATTTAGTTCTCACAAATTGTCGCAAATTTTTAGTGAAAAGAACACATTGTTCAAATTCGGGCGTTCTAAATTAGTCCAGGCTCACATCGTGCTAACTCGGCTTCTAAGGACGTATACTGATTTCCAAGGACATAACAGGAAAAATTAATTAATTTCAAGGACGCGTAATTTTTGTCATTGCAATGAAAATTCATTAATTTTTATTCAAATGATTTGTTTTTTTTGTACTGTCTTTTTTTTCATTTCTTCGCATGTGCACTTTTTTGCGGCGCGCTTTTTTTTTTAAAAAAAAAACTTGGCAAAGCGAGGTGTCCGGGGGAAAAAATTGGATCCTTGCCATTAATGGACGAATGCGAGCCTTGAATTAGGTAGTTGAATCAGATTCGTTATCAGCGGGACTGGGTCGTTTTGGCGCCGACGTTTTGGCGCCAGCGCGAGTTTTCTGATTATAACTTTTGCGGGATTTTCGAAATTTGAAAAATTTTGTCAAAACAAGCACAAAAAGTATACTTATGTATATACAACACGTACCTCTCTAAGAACAGAACTCCAATAAATTTTTTATTTTTTTCTTGGAAAAATTTTGTAGAAATTACATACAGTTAGGTACAAAAGTATTTGAGCAAACTATGCAATGGAAATCGGGGCTCTAATGCACTTTATGAGTCCAATTGACTTTTATGAGTCCAATCGAGTTTTAAGAGTCCAATCAACTGACAATACCTGCTTTTTATACAATAACTTTGTTCATGCTCGAATAAACTCTAACTTTTTGGTATCATTAGGAAGCATAAACTCTTAATAATGTAATAATACGAGAAAACAAAAGAATTCGAACATTTAAAGAAAGTTACAAACCATAATAATCAACAATTAGTTAATTAATCAAATCTTTTTTGGTAATTGTCTAAACGCTGATACTTTAGATATTTTAGCTTCTTTAGACTTTGTGCTTTCGAATGATACCAAAAAGTTAGGGTTTGTTCGAGCATGAACAAAGTTATTGTATAAAAATCAGGTATTGTCAGATGATTGGACTTATAAAAATACCTTTGGACTCATAAAACTCGATTTGACTCATAAAACTCGATTGGACTCATAAAGTGCATTAGAGCCGAAATCGGTACGTAGAAACGCTTCCAATTCTGAAGTCATTATGAAGCGATGCGTTTCCTTTACATATACTGTAGACCCCGACCCCCACATTTAGAGGATAATTCCTATTAAATTGTTATTATTTTTCTCATAAAGATTGTGACTTTTAATATTTCGAAAAAAAATTTATTTACAAAAATATCTTATCACTACATTTACTTTTTATAGAACGCAAATGAATAACGACCCGGAACGAGCCCAAGCTGGGGCTGTTCAGGACGACGACGACGACCGGCTTGGCCGCGTATCGAAAGTTTGCTTTTAAAATAAAAAATAACGAAAAAAATTTTATGTGGCGTAAAGTAAAAAAGTACCGAACTTTGTCCCGAAATCTTTTTTTTTGATTTTATGAAAATAACTAAGGTAATCTGGTAATACTCTAGTTTCCCCCCCCCATTTTTGAAAAAAATATTTTTTGCATTTATAAGTCATGAAAATGTGTTTCCAAGGGTTTTTGGGGTCGCTGATCATGAATCCGACATCTATTTTGACCAATGCCGAATCCCGGACCCGAACAAAATGTCGAAAACTAAAATTTTCGAACATTCATATTTTTAGTCTAAAAATGTATAAATGGTGCTTATGTTTTGTGAATGTTTTGTGTATCGAAACACAATTTGAACCAAAAACGCGAAAATCGAAAATTTGAGTTTTTGACTTTTTCTTCGAATTAGGGTCCGGGATTCGGAATTGGTCGAAAGGGATGCCGGATTCGTGATCAGCGACCCCGGAAACCCCTGGAAACCTGTTTTCATGACTTTTGGAAACATTAAAAAATTTTTCGAAAAAAGGGGGGGGGACAAACTTACAATTACCATCTGAGGGGTGCGGAACATTCGCGCTTAGCGTATCAAATTCCCCTACCCTTAGAAATAATTTTCACAAAGCAAAAAAATCAAGGATAGCTTTGAATCCAATTAAAAAGGTTAAAATACTATTTTCAAATTTGATGGGACTAATTTCGGGCACTTGTAATGTTGAGATACCTATATTTTGGTAAATTGATGAAAAAATATATACCTATTTCGACATTTCTCGTTATGTACTGCAATAATCCGAAAGGTTTTGTGGGGGGCGCACAGAGTTATGAAGCCGGGATTGGTTTTCCGATGTTATTTTATTAAGGATAAGGAATCGATTTGATATTAATTTTATTAACTTTTGTCTGTTTTGATGTACTGGACAGTTCAGTCCATAAAGCATTTGGTCACTTTAGTTCTGGGTTAATAACTCGACCCAGAGTGCATATTCTCCACAAAAATTCGGATTCTTGCATTATAGACCGAGGCGCATCAATGATTAGTTATAGCCATTGCGGGATATTTCCTTTAAAGCCAAAATGAGACCCATGGAATCGCCCTACGCCTGAAAATTTTTGGGGGGGGGGAATATAATTTTTGTTGCTTTTCGCCAAAATATATTTTGCACATGCATTCAAAATTATTGAAGCAAAAGTTTTATTTCATATATCCGCATTATGTTTTAAAATTTCTTATATATTTATTTGAATTTTCAAGCCAATGGTTAATCCTCAAAAAATTAAATTTCCACCCGAACTCCTTTCGGAAATTGTCCATGTCCTTCCTTTTGACACCCGTTGGTCAAATGTCCGGGTTTCATCCACCTTTGATTATTTTGTAATGAAAAGACAGCTAAAATGGGTTAAAATGGAAAAGCAGCGTTTGCTTAAAAAGGAGGAGCAAAAATTACGGCGACAAAAGCAAAAAGTCCATTGTTATTTACTTAATTCCTTATATTGTAATTGCAGGCAGGAAAACAGCGCATTGCCCAATTACGGACGGAATTGGCCAATGAACGGACGGCACGTGCGCATGAACGGGCGGAACTTCAAACGGCATTAGCCTTTGAACGGACGGCACTGGCCAATGCTCAAACGGCTTTGGCGAATGAACGGACGGAACGGACGCAGGAACGGGCCAATGCTCAAACGGCTTTGGCACACGAACGGACGGCATTGGCCAATGCTCAAACGGCTTTGGCACACGAACGGACGGCATTGGCCAGTGCTCAAACAGCATTGACGCACGAGCGGGAATTGCTATTTGAAGTTGAGAATGAGCGCAACTTTTTGCGCCGCTTGTTGCTCGGTAAAAAATTTCTTGTTCATTAGTAGAGACCGGACGGGACTTCTGGTACTGAAACCGGGTTTTTCTATAAATCAAGAATTTTTCAATGAAAATTTTTAAAAAATTCTCAATATCCCTCCTATTAACATTAAGCTTGCTAAATTGATTAATACCCGATTTTTTTAAAGAAAGTTATTACGAAAACCCCGTTTTGAAAATCCTGGAAAGATCCCGTTCGGCGCTCAGTTGGCAAAAACGGCATTTTTGGCATGCAGTTGCCAGCTGGCTTTTCCCTTCAAATCATATATATATATATATATATATATATATTGCTTCAATTTAAATTTTATTTTTAAAATCCTTTAGCGCAGCAAGGAGGCGCTCAATTGCAGGGAGGGCAATTACAACAAGCACAAGGTCTTTAAACGATAATTAATAATGCCGTTGCGTATGACTACAAGAATTTTTAAATTAAATTCCGTATTTTCGGTTTAGATCAGCATGTTCACCAGCCTGAGTTTACCAATATTGCCGATGTAATAGAATGCCTCCGCCGACCATGATCTTTTTTCGCGTGTCTTAATTGGCCTAAAATGTTGTCTCATTGTTGATAAAAAAGTGTTGTAATTCTTTGGCACCCAATTTCTCGGTCACTTTAACAGGGCTAGCAACATTTTTGTAGGCCTTACCTAATACACACTTTTGGGTAATAGTGTACCTCATTTAACCTCACCCCCTCATTTTGGAAAAAAATTTTAAATAATTGCCAGTCATTTATCATATCATTATTATCGGCGCTTTATTCAAAAACATAAAAAATGGATGACAGAAAATAAATATTTAGTGTTGTTGAGGAAACAGAGACCATCATCATTAATTATCATCATCATTAGCTTCAGAATTTGTTTGAATATGTTCTGGTGCTGTTCAATGTTGTTGGCCCATCGGACCGGCGCCGCTTGCGGCCGCAACACTTTCCACCATCGCCGGGTCCAACTCCTCCTCGTTGTAAATGTTGTCCGCCATCTGCCAAATCTATGAAAAAGACACAAAAAATTACAAAAATTGAAATTTGTTCCAGACCCACCTGCATTATGTTGTCCTCCGACACTGAACAGATCACCCACGGCTCGTTGGGGTTCCACGAAAAGTCACTGATTTTGGCCGTGTGCCCGCCATGGATGAACAACAATCTTAAATGGCACATTCATATTTGTCAGTCCATCTTTTGTCCTACCAATTTGCTGTAGTCAAAGCGCACAGCTGGCAAACAAAAGCTTGGCATTTGGGAGAGAAATTGCGGATCTGTCGTCATCGGCATGTACAGCTTCGGCTTCAGCTCTTCGCGTTTGCGCGCACCCCAAGTGTTCCACCGACCCTTCGCATTAGCACCGGCGCAATTCGCATGCCCTCCTTCAGTTGGAAGGGTCGAAAGCGCGTGTTCAAAATGCTGGGCGGCACAGTGGGCGGTGGCGCCGGTTTGTCCACTCGGTGGAAAAACGTACTGATGACGGATTGACGAGGACGCTTCACACTGTCGGCATTCTCCTAAAAACAAGCACTTGCAATAGTTTTGGTAACCATTTATGGTCATTTTTCGTTGCAAAACTTTTTCCGAAGGTTCCTCCGGCAACTCCAATGCCAATTGCTTCGTCGATTCTTTCCGTTTTGGCGTTCTTGTCGGAGTTTGAGTTGGCGTTGTTTTTGGTGTTTTCGGTGTCTTTGGGGTACCCTTCACCATTTTGACGCAATTTTTAAGCAAACATTATTAATATTGATAGAAAAATGGGCTGAAAAATAAAGTGTTTAATCGGATTATAAATTAAGAAGGTGAGTTAAAGCCTGGGAAGAGAAGCGCAAACAAAGGCAAGGCTTAAAAATAGACGCAGGCATCAATTTTTGGCGCCAAAATCATTTAGGCATAAGCTGAAAGTGGGTCAAATAAATGAGTGGCTTAAAAGTCCAATTTTATGCCAAGGCTTTGAATTTTGAATTCTCGGCATTAGTTTTTGGCGCCAAATTGGAGTTAATATTCGTTCGCGCGAACCGTGCCATAAATCCCCAATTTGGTGCAGATCGCGATCGGCTTTATCAAATTTGAATTTCGGCATTGATTTAAACGCAAAGCCAAAATACGCGGTATTTTGGGTATTTTGATTTTAAATTTTTTGTTAAAAAACATTCTAAAATTGCAATCGTCGTACATAGATTTTTGGCTTTTCAGCAATTTTGCACTACAATGGGTAGCGAGGGCAAAATTTTGACTGGAAATATTAATGGGGAAACAGAAAGCAAAGAAGTGAATTCGGATGAAATGAATTATTTGCGGCAAGTGGGTGAGATTTTGAGTCGCGGAACGGTGCGCACTGACAGAACCGGCACAGGAACAATTTCCATTTTTGGCATGCAAACGCGCTATAGCCTCCGGGGAGGTCAATCGAAAAAAATGAAATTGTTTAAAAAATGGCGGGGTTAAGGGACCATTCCATTGCTCACCACCAAAAAAGTGTTCTGGAAGGGCATTGTTGAGGAGGTACAACAACACACACTTAAGAAATTAATAAAGTTTTCATTTTTTAGCTGCTTTGGTTTATTCGCGCAGAAACGAATGCCAAAAACGCTTTCTTCGAGAGGAGTCAAAATTTGGGGTACCAAATTATTTTTAAATCTATTTTTGTATTACCTACATTTATTGCTCAATTAAACATAAATTTTGACAGATGCCAATGGGTCTCGTGCCTTTCTCGACTCCGCGGGTTTCACTGATCGCGAGGAGGGCGACTTGGGCCCCGTTTATGGCTTCCAAGTGGTTATTATTTTGAGAGAAATTGCTTATTTTTGCCTTAAGTGGCGTCACTTTGGCGCCGAGTATCGCGGCACGGACGCCGATTACACGGGCAAAGGGACTGACCAATTGGCGGAACTGATCCAAGGCATTCGGACGGACCCGAACAGTCGACGGCACATTTTATGCGCATGGAATGTGACGGGTAAAGTGCCTTTTAAATTTGTTTTTAATTGGAGGTTAAGACATTCCGCAAATGGCACTTCCGCCTTGCCATACGTTGTGCCAATTTTACGTGTCCGACGGGGAACTTTCGTGCCAACTTTACCAACGTTCGGGCGACATGGCAAATTTGAATTTTTCCCATTTTGTAAATTGTTTTTTCATTTTAAGGGCCTTGGCGTTCCCTTTAACATTGCCAGCTATTCTCTGCTGACCCAAATGATTGCGCATGTCACGGGGCTTAAAGTGAGGAAATTGAAAACGAAAATGCCTCATTTTTCTAATTTTAGGGCGGTGAATTTGTCCACACCCTTGGCGATGCTCACATTTACCTTGATTATTCCCGGCCCACTCTTTCGCCATGGGCGCGTCCGCGAGCCGATCATTTATATATTTTTTACAGATGGGCCGAACTCCGAAACCCTTCCCACGAATTGTTTTCAAACGGCCGGATGGGAATCCAATCACGAGCATCGACGACTTTACACCCGAAAGTGTACTGCTCGAGGGGTACGACCCGTTGCCACCCATCAAAATGCAGATGGCACTTTAATCAAACAGCAATACCTTTTTGAACAACATTCCACCCACCCATTTTTTGCTCATTTATATTTTTTTATTTTTTGATAAAATTTTTCGTGTTTTACCAAATGTTTTATATTAAGTCAAGTAAATAATCATGAAAAACTAAAAGCATAATATTTGTTAATGTACGTACAACCTATCGGAATGGAAATTTTATCACAGGAAAATACTTGCAAAATGAAAAGGCATTAAAATTATATTAAAAAAGAAAGGACCATGAGTTAGTTATTTCTATTTGATGTTTGTGTTATTTTGCAACTGTGCCAATGCGTTGTTGCTGTTGCTCCCCGTCGTTGTCGAGGCGTATTTTGCGCGTCTAAGGCACTTTGGACATTTATTTTGCTGTTGTTGCTGCTCGCTGCTCAGACCGCAAATGCAATCGTCCAGACCAGCCTTTTTGGCGCACTCTTTGTGGAACACAGACGCACAATTGGGACACTGAAAAAGATTTTATTGTTTAAAAGTGGCACTATTTCGTTACGGGGTCCAATTTTGAATGGGCCTTGTAACTGAACAGAAAAGCAACAAACTGTCACACCCGTAAAGTGATGTCCGTTTGGAAAGGGTAAATTGGCTGGTCGGAAGCGTTGCACAACTCGCAGAAAAAGCCCTTTTGAAGACAGATCTGACAGCCCTGGATATGGCATTGGGCAAAGATGATCAGCGCGTTCAGCCGGCGTTCCATTGTCCCATTGGCCACACTCTCAAAGTCCTGCAGCAGCGAAAAAACAAGCATGGAAGACACACTTTGTGTGGTCGTAAACTGACCGCAATTGAGTACAAATGGATGTCCTCGTGCCAATGTTTTTGGGGCCAAATGCGACGTTTGGCATCCTCAGCAACGGAGTCTTTGCAGGAAAACAAGTACAGCACGTGCAGAGAGAACACATGCCTCAAATTCTAAAAATGCGTAGACCGATTGAAAACTATACCAAAATTGAACCCCGGTTATGGCCGAATAAATTTTCAAAATTCTACCTAAAATAAATCCCCCACTCACTCACTTACCCTGACTTTGCGCAACAGTTGGCAGTGTGCATAAATTTGCGGGTTGAGCATGTCCAAGCGCATGAACGGCCTCTCCCCGACGGAGCGTAACAGCATCAGCGACTCCCTGCTGATCATTCGTGGCCGAAAGTCGCCATTGAGCAGCACTCGGGCGGGGATCAGTGTCGTCGCGCCGTTCTCCCCGGAGGCATTGGTCGCGTTGATGCAATGGCCGACGCAATAACAATGACCGTTCAGAGCGCAGACACTGCAAAAATATTTATAAAATTCGAATTAAAAACGTACACCCTCCACTTTTGAGTTTCAAAAAGAAATGGAAGTTCAGCGCCGGGGAGAAAGCAGGAATTTGTAGCCGTTATTCGCCAAAAAATGACTACCTATTTGCCATTTTGGGGTCCATTTTCCAAAAATATGGTTAAAATAAAGGTCCGGTAGTGCCGTACCGCACCGACTTTTTTTTTTGGGAATTACCTTAAATTTCAAAAAATTTGCCCATTTTTTACCCACTTGAATGGACCAAAAGAAGCGCCAATGTTTCGACGGCACCCCGCACAACGGAATTCTTGCGCGTCCAAGCCCAACTCGCGCGGGATTTGGGTCAGACGGAGCAAGCGTCGTGGAAGGCGATAAATTCCGTCCTCTTCAGACACTGTTGCTGAGGAAGGCGAAGTGCCGCCGGCGTAAGTAAATGTGCGCACCGATGGCGTTGTCCATTGGGTGCACAAATGGTGCACACCGTCCACGACGGGCGGGGGCACGGGGATAGTGATCAGCTAGAGGAAAAGTTTTTAATTAAGTTTTATTCAGGCCCGTACCCAGAATTTCGGGGAGGGCACTCGAAGAGTTTTTTTTAGCTCTTTAGGCCGAAAAATTTTTATCCCGTGTTATTTTTCAAAATTTCCAGCGACGGGGTAAAAAAGCCGGAAATTTGAAGTGGTTTTGCAAAGGAAGTGCAAATCAGACTTACCTGTGCAAGGGGGGGGGGGTTCAGCCAAGAGGTCTTACGATCGACTAAGAGACCCCCCCCCTGACGACCCCCTTGCACAGGTATGAAATCAGAGGACAAAAAGCGAAGAAACCAACTTCGTCCTCCGAGCCAATTTGTTTATCGGAGTTCTCGCGTTTTTCTCGTTTGAATGGCACCGATGGAAGCTCCTTGGAGCGGAACAGAAATGCGGTCATCGGCGCGGCCGAGCCACGCTTTGACGACGTTCCTCCTGCACCACGAGCAGAAACGCCGCCTGCCACCGATGAGGGGCTTTGTCCCGGCATTGCTGCTGTCGCGTTTGAGGGCGACTGTTGCTGCGGCGCGGTGCCGGCCGAGGAGGACGAACACTCAGAAAAGAGACGCTTAAGGAGAAATTATAAATTGACTGACATAAAATGGGCCACAAAAAGAGAACTAATAATTTTTTACTTTTTCCCCCAATGCCTTGACAATTTGCATTCATTTTTTACCACATTGGTTGTGCTGGACGATGTACGTGCCCGAGTTGTCCGTCGCTTCTGCGCCTCGCGGTCCAAAAAGTCGCGCAAAGCCTCGTCGAATGTGGCGGGCAATCCGTCGCTGTTGCTGGGCTCGTGCAATTCGTCCACTGAGTCGGTTGAGTAAGAGAAGGTCACTTTGCCGGACGGGTGGACAATTTTGGACTAAAAAGTGAGAAATGTGACCACTTCTAGAGCATGCTTTTGTTAACAATAAGCCATCTCACATTTAAAGCCATTCCTTGCTGGGAGAATTTCTTACGTGCCAACTCTTCCACCGTAATTTTGTCGTCGTCATCTTTTCCTGTAAATTACAGTAAAAAAATGAAGGAAATAGAAACCGGAAATTTTGAAAATTTTCTTAACAAATTCATTAAAAATCCAAAAAATTTTCCCGGCGGCGCCTGGCGGCACCGCCGAACCCCAAAATTCCTATTTTTCTTAAAAAATTGGTTCAAAATCGCAAAAATTGGCCATTTTTTGGTGAAAATCTGTTAACAAATCACACCCAAAGATCAAAAATTTCCCGGCGGCGCCTAGTGGCACCGCCGGCCCCCCTGTTCCCGAAAGGTTTTTTGGAAAAAGCGCGCCGAAAAAAACGGTTTTTGAAAAGCAAAAAGACCCACCCCCCCCCTTTTAATGTATGATGACCTTTTGTGCTCCAGAGCAAAAATGCATGGGCAATTAGGTTCAAGTAGTACCTGTAACAGCAGCAGCAGCTAGTAATAATTCGTCTTGCAGCGAAGTGCCGAGCGATGGCAGCGGCGACCCAAACGATGCCAAAAAAGAGGGACTTTCAATTCAATTTCAATTGGGGTTGAATGTGTATGGTATCACGAGAAGCATTTGTTCCAGGAATTGTTTAAGGGTAACCAAAAGCCAACCAGACGATGCTTTGGTTTGATGTCTATCGCCACTGACTTCGCCGTTGTTTCTCCAAGGCCAAGCGAATCTCTCAGCGCCGAAAGCGCAGCTAAAAGAAAGCATTTGCAAGTAATGGAGCAAAAAACGGTCTATTAAACATAAAATGCGCTTAAGAATCTCACGAGTTTCCTCCTCAAAAACTGGCGCTTGTTCCATTCCTTCAGCGTCCATTTTCCCCACCGTCATCTCATCATCGTTAGCATTTGAAGTAACAGACAAAATTCCCTGAAAAGAGGAAAACTTTATACGGAAAAAGATTTCCAAATCTATCATAACAGTGTCTTGTTAGGTAGTTTTGAGGTCCCTGATCACGAATCTGACAACCTTTTTTGACGAATTTCTAATCCCGAACCCAAAAAAAAGTCAAAATTTTCAATTAAAATTTTTTTTTGTATTGCCGGAATTGGTCAATATTTTTTGACATAGTGTCCGCTTGGTGAGGGGGAGTAAAAGCCTAATTAAACCACGAATCTCTTGCTACGCTATTGAGACAATTGCGCATTCTCTCCCTCCCTCACCTCTTTGCCCTCCAGCGGTGACTCCTCAAAGGCGTTCAAATTGGCGTTGGAATGGCACCGGGAGGACGAGCCGTTGTCACTGTCCCCGCCGCTGCTTTTCGACACCGTCCGTCGTCGATGCCTTTGCGCAGCCTTACGGTGCACAATTACCTGAACATCTACTAGATTGCATTGCCAAAATTGAGTAGGAAAAGGATTCGGTTAAATGCCGGAGAGTTTTAGGCATTTAAAATGCCTAATCGGCGTGGTATTTCAATAAAATGTTGGGATTAAATGTTGAAAAGGTTAGAATTCCGTTTCTAACACACTTCGGTGGAGAGTTCCTCGGCCGGCATCGCTGCCATCATCCATTTGTTGTTGGCGTGCTGATACGTGGCCGAAAACAAACTGTTGTGCATGTTTTGACGCCGTTGGTAATGATGGGGCTGGTCAAAAGTGCCACCAAACAATCCGGCATTTGCCAACAGAGGCGGATGCTGGTGTTCCTCCAGCATCGATGGGTGGGAGTAAACGGACTCCAAGTCGTCCGCCATTACCATTGAAGCGGACGAATTGACCTAAAATTGTATACAAAATGACTCCTAAGAAAATGGTTAATTAAGGGAGTGTAAGAAATTATGTGTGCCTGTTGCCTTTGATCATCCGCAGAAACTGTTTGACTCGCCCTCTCGTCTTCCCCGCACTGTTCGCCTTCGTCCAACAGCAGTTGGTCCGCGTTCATGCCGAACTCGGCCACCATTTGTTGTTCGCCCGAGGCGATTGCCACTTCGTCGTCGGCAAGGAGGACAGAGGACGAAGCGGAGGGCGAGGAAGAGCCAATCTTAGTGCGTATTGACATCGGTTTAATTGTGAGGGCTTCACATTTGTCGCAACCTTAAAGCCTTTGCCGGTGGGCAACACTCCGTTAAAAGAGGGCGAAGAGAAAGGCACGGGGAGAGGCACAGCGGCGGATTGAAAGGCGAAGGCTGTCAAATGAAAAACCCATAAAAAGGTCAAATAAAATCTGTTTAATGGGTATGGGTGCTTATGATGGGCATTCACGACTACTAAGTCTCACAAAAAATTTGCAACCAATCGGATAGCTTTTTTGTTGCTCTTTTTTTAGTGTAGTTTCCTAATTTTTTGGCTCTGTGGGAAAAATGGAATATTTTTAGCCATTTTCGCCAAATTTTGGGGGTTTTGAGACAAAATTTTTGGGAAAAATACAAGAATATTGGGTCGTCGGAGAAATTTTGGCAAATTTGTTAAGAAAATTAGGTAAATTTTAAACAAATTAGATATTTTTTTCTAAGAAAATCTTTTTTTGATTTGGGTAGAGGGGGCAACTGTTCCCACCCTGGTTACTGTCTAAACACTTTTTGCAAGTAGCGTATCATATTTTATACGATTTTTTAAAATTTAAATGCACCTCCAATTGACGGAGCGGTTTTAATGAGACCAGCAAGAGACAACGGAGACGGAGTCCACGTATTCAACAAGCTAAAAATGGATAAAAGGGCAAAGGAGGGTAGAAAATGGTTGCGATTAGCCCACACCAACAAAAAGACGATAAATGCTGACCTCGAGTTGGTCGGAGCTGTTATTTTGAGCCCATTAATTCGCTTTAAATGAACACCCAAAGAGTTAACGCATTCGGAGTCACGGAGAAAGGCATCGCCGGCATAAAATTGTCTTTAATTTTTGCATAATATTTAGAAATAAATTAGCCAAATGAAAGCACTTACTTCATCTGTCGGGTGTCCTTCACAAACATGCTTATGTAATGATCCAGGGAATATTCGTTGAGAACAATGCGAATCCATGCCTGAATCAAAAATCCCACAAAAATCAAAAGGAAAATGCCAAATGTTATAACCCTTGCTCGGCCGATTTCAGTGTGAATTTGGTTGAGCGTTGAAATTTGCGTTTTGATGCTTCGCTGCGTGTATTTGGAGACAAAGGGCCAGAAATTCTTAACATTTATTTTGTTGTTAAAAGTCATTTCCCCAAAGTGGGCATAAATTTCAATTTATCCCTCGATTTACCCAATAAATTATCTTTGAGACACAATTCCAATTCTCCATTTTCTTACTGGGGATGGCCGATTCGAGTGCCGTGAACCCTTGAGAAAAAAAGCGTCTCTGAGTCCATGTATGAAAACAGCTTCGATGACAGTGCACAATGCTTGTGTCAGTTCACTGGAAACTTACAATTAGCCCAATGCTTAATTTGATTCAAAAAGAACCCCGGAATCCGATTGTCCACAAAATCAGCAGAAGAGGAAGTCACAAGATCAATTGTCGTGTTCAATTTCCATAGGATTGAACGTTTTGATGAATTTGAAGGATCAATAGCCCCTTCATTTTCAACCGAAGTTTCCATCTGGAATTCAGATTATTTTTACGTTTAAATCGTTAGGGTTTTTGGGGTCGGAGAATCCTACTCCAATACCTATTTTTCATCACAAATACACAATTGTAATTTCGTTTTTAGAATGAGTAACTTTTCTGAGAAAAGAAATTTTGGCGCTATATGAAAAGTGACATATTTTGAAAATTTTTTCAAAAGGGGGGACCCTTTTGTTTTGCAAAATTTTTTTGTGATAGTCATAAAAATTATTCTCTGTGGTTTTTGGGGTCCCCGATCACGAATCTTTCAATTATTTTGATCAATTCCGATTTCCTAATCTAAATTTGAACAAAAAATCATAATTTGAAAAATTCAAAATTTCGATATTCGAGTTCGGGTTAGGGATTAGAAATTAGTCAAAATACATGTCAGATTCGTGATTAGCGACCTTTAAAAACCCGGATAACAAATTATCATGGTTTTTTATCTTAAAAAAATTTTGCAAAACAAAAGGGTCCCCCCTTTTGAAAAAATTTTCAAAATATGTCACTTTTCATATAGCGCCGAAATTTTTAACTAAAATATATTTAACTTCATTAAGGCCAATTTTTTCCACTCGTAAAGTGAGCATTATACATAATGAAGATAATTAAACTCTAATTAAGTATTCAATCAATTTTTAGTCGGTAATTAAAATTTTTTATTTTATTTTTTTAATTATCAATTCAGCGATTAATGGTCGAATGGATTTACAAATTTTAGTAGAAAGAGGGGAAATCAAGTACTTGATGAACAATCGTAGACAAAACTTAAGATTAATCCGAATTCAAATGTGATCGCTGCATTTCTAACTTGAATGAATGCAAAGAAAATTTTTTAATTTCCATCGGGACCAAAATTCTCCAGCATTACCCCACTTTCAATATGTTTCCATGTATTTAAGCTGGAAATGCTAATTAAAAAATTTTGAGTTTTTGTTCGAATTCGCGTCTTGGATTCGGAATTAGTAGATGCCGGATTCGTGATCAGCAGATCACCTAAATCCTCGGAAACATTTTTCAAGAAAAAAAAAAACTTAAAATTGGCACTAGTAATTGAAGAATCTATACGAAAGTAATTTTATGTTATTTTGTACACTCACAATTCGGCATGTTCCCTTGATAGCCTTAAGCAATATCGAAATTTGACGCGAAAATAACTGTCACGGAGTAAAAGTCCAAAAAAATAAAATAAAATGTGGTGCTTTATAATGTTTACAAAATAAATGATGATGATGGTGTGGTAATGATAAATCATCGACGATAATGTTCACTGCTGAGCAGACGTCCCGGCGGCCGCCTCAGTTGGATAAGTGGCCGTGCTGTTCGCGTTATTCATTGTTGCCTTCTGTTTCAGCAGTGTCCAGTCAAATGTGTAATCGTACTGTAACAAGCCGGTTTAAAATCCAACTATATTTAAATGCAAATCGTTAAATAAGAACGCGTTGGGACTACCGTTGACTCAATATTCCTCGGAAAGACCAATCAACTTGCCTGATGGTTCAATGTGCGAAATAGGATGCGGAAAAGTTGACGCAAATACATGTAGTCGGGTGCCTCGTCAAAGCGTAAACCACGGCAGTAATTCAAATACATTGAAAACTCGGAAGGGAATCCCTTGCACAGCATTTCCACCGGGGTTGACATTTTCTAACAATAAGACAAAATGAAAGAATGCACACCCAAAGTATTATTAGATTTAAGGCATCGGCTTTTTCAAATAAATTCAAGTCTGTATAATGATCACCTTTTCACTGATTTTCTCATATTTCTGCTTTTTGTTAGCCGCTTTCAGGCCTTGCCATCTGAAACGCATAATGGAATGAAGAATGCTTTTCAATCAGATTAATCTCTCACGGCAAATTTCCACGATTGAAATACATGAGCACATAGCCGAGCGACTCCATATCGTCCCTTCGCGACTGCTCGATACCTAAACATTACGAAATTCAAAAATTTGATGCTGATTGAGAGACAGAGGTTTTGTTAAAGAGGCACATTTATTTACCTAATTGAGGGGGGGGGGGGGATAATTCAAACCGTTGGTCCTAAAACTGATATATGGACAGATTGAGTAAAAGAAACTGGACTTCAATTTAAGATACTTATTAATCCTATTGCCAAAATTTATCACACATACACATGAAGGTCAAGCGATTCCAAACACCACGAGGAAATGTTTTTTAGAGTATTTTAAATTACTAAACAGTACACTAGCAACCAAAAAATGAATTAACATGCCATCCTGCTTACCCATGTGAGCATTGATGGACGCATAGCGAGCGGTGCCCGTCAGATTTTTGTTGTCTCGGTAAGGAATGTGTATGCGCGTGCGCGAGTCACGGTATTTTTTTGCCAATCCAAAATCGATGATGAAGAGTTTGTTGCAATGCCGACCGATACCCATCAGAAAATTGTCAGGTCTAACAGAAAATGGGATGTCAGTGGTGCATGTAAAGCAATTTCAATGCTAACTTGATGTCCCGATGAATAAAGTTCTTCACATGCATGTACTCAATCCGTCCGATCATTTGGTCGGCAAGCATCAGAACAGTCTAAACCGAAGGAGATAAGACTTTGGAATTTTTACTCCACAATGTTTAAAAATGATGAATGAATACCACTTTTTTGTTTACTAACAAAGGAAAAATAAATAAACCTTCATCGTGAAGCGCCGGCAACAAAAGTTGAACAAGTCTTCGAGAGAAGGACCCAGCAAATCCATCACCAGGCAGTGGTAGTCGCGCTCGATGCCGTAGTAACGAATGTGCGGAATGCCAACCCCTCCTTGCAGAATTTTGTACACCTTGCTCTCGTAGAGAAGCTGCGGGTGGCGAGCCTGGTTTTTTTACAATTAAAATAATGCAAATTAACTTGGCAAAGTCATTCACTAATTGGAGGTACCTATTCGAATTAATAAGCAAAAGAAAACAGACAAACCTTGACTGACTCAAGTTTAACCGCCACTTCTTCACCATTCTGAATATTGATGGCGAGGTAAATGTCGCCAAAAGATCCGCTACCGATTTTGCGCTTGAGCTTGTATTTCACACCAACGATGAATTCCTTAAGCGAAATTTTCAGAGAATGCCTCAAGACATTTTTATAATCATTTTCGGAAATAAAAAATTGTGAATTTATAGTCTAAAAACTTTTAGAACAATATTTTCAAAGTAAAAACACACACCTTGCTATTGTTTGTGACTACAGCAGCCATCAAAAAATTTGTCGTTTTTTAAACAGGAGAAGGTTTGAGGTTCAAGATGTCAATTAGCAGGCTTAAGGCCTTAAACCTGAAAAGCGTGAATACGAATAGCGATTACTCATCCATGGACATCAGTACCAAAGTACGACACACAAATTGTAAATAATATTACACACACCTTTATTTTGATTAACTACTAAACACATTCATTGATACTTATGTAAAATGGCTCACTGTCCCTTCTCTTCTCGTCAAATTTTCTAATTTCTTATATAATTTCTTTTCTTTTAAATTGCATTGCCCTTTTCTGAGAAAGCATTGTACACCATAAAATCAAAACGCGGCTTGGTCAGAAGGTTGGAGGTAGAGGAATTAAGAGAAAAGAAGACCGGAAAATATAAGGGAAAAGGAAATAAGACGATTAAAAAGGAAGAAAGAAATAGAATTGATTAGGCAAAATGAAGTGAAGGAATGTGAAAGGAAGAGAATTGTCACAGTCAGAGAGAGAAAGGGGAAGCAACCGTCAACGTCAACCAACAAGCAAAAGACGAGCGAGAATGAACACAAATGTGAGGAGCATGCGCCGAAAGGGAAGAGAGAGAGAGAAGGGAGCAGCAAAAAGGGGAATCGGAAAATCGAAAGACAAGACGAGAGGAAAAGAGAAGCTTGCCGCTGCTCGTTCAAAGGGAATTGGAGAACACCATTCTCGATGAACGCGGCTGTCTCACAGACAAAACGAATGAGGGAGAGGGGACAGGAATTAGAGTAAAATAAAAAGTAGTCATTTCCGGTACTGTGGTCTCAAAAACGATGTAACAAGAATGAAAAAGCATTTTATTCGGGCGATACAGTCAGAATTATGATGCTAGGAACAGTCACAGACAGTTATAGATAGTTTCCACTTCCACTTGATATATACAACAATACAATATTGACTGCCTAAATTCCATCATGGCATTATTTGCGTCCTGATTCCAAGTCGGGAGGGGCCGTCGAAACTCCACCACGGCCCTCATCAAAGTCCAAAAACTCCGCCGCTTCGTCAGCCACTACTGATTCCATGTCGGGAGGGGCCGTCGAAACTCCACCACGGCCTTCATCAGAGTCCGAAGACTCCGCCGCTTCGTCAGCCAAGTCCGAAGGCACTTCCGGAGTTTCACTTTTGTTTGAAGAGACAGCCTTTGTGCGGCGCGTCTGTTTATATTTTTTGTAGAAAAGCACTCCCTAAAAGGGGCGAAACGCAATTCATTTTCTTCTATAAAACAAATCACCAGTGTGACGATGACAACTAATGCAATGACGGAAAGAAGGACAAGGAGCAGAATCAGACTGGCGGCAGTCGGAACAGGTAACTTTTTAATTTCGCCGCAAAAAAAGTTGCTAAGCATGGCTGGCTGAAAAAGAGTTAATAAATGCAAAGGAAAAACAGATAACAAAAAAGAATAAAAGAATGATTTATGTATGAAGGTATTTTATTTTGGGATAGGTACCTATCTTAAAATCAGATTTAAGTGTACTTTTTAATAGAGTGAAGCGGGACCGGGACCGGGCCGGGAATTCCCGGTCCCGGATTTTGAAAAGCTCAGGTCCCGGTCCCGGTAGGGCAACCGGAACCGGGAAAAACAAGCACTGGTAAGAATGGGAGTCTGAGTGAAAAATTAGTGACGAAAATTAAAGTCACTAAAAGGAATAACGCAGGTGGAAGTGAAAAAACACAATAGTAAAACATTCCTTTATACTGTCACACAAAAGAGAGTAATTACCTAACCAAAAGTTCAACGCCACTGTGTTTCTCAAGCTGAACGAACTTCGTTCGGCAGTGGACGCCAGCCTCTTTCTCCGTTTCCAGCATACCGACTTTGATTTCCGCAGTAAATCTGATAAAATGATGCTTTTCTAATGTACCTACTTGGAATTTTCAAAGAAAGGACTAGACATTTTTTTATTTTATTTTTTTCATTGGAAAAAATTTTCCAAAGTGCTGGTTTTTGTTGGACAATGCTGATTTGAAAATTTTCAGTTGGCAACTCTGGGTATAACGTAATGAAAATTTTAAACTCTCACAACTTATTTCTGAGATGTAAAATTTCTTAGTTCCAGCTTTTTTCACTTTCTATTAATTCCCAACCTTTACATTTATTATTATTTTATTTTTTTTTTGCTTATTTCTACTAAAGAAAAACTATCACACATTTTTTTATTCTAAAAATGATTTTTTAAAATGATTAAGTTATATTATATTTTAATTAAAATTTATTTATTTTTAAGTTGGATTCGAACCCGAGCTCAAAAAAATGCGAATTTAACCAACTGAGCCACAATTTTTGGTGAAAACATAGCCAAAATTTCGCTTTTCGAGTCCGGGTGACAGCTCGCGAGGTTCCCTTGTTAGGCTTCAGCTTAGGCTCGCTTAGGCCTAGGCTTAAGCAGTCCGGGTTCGGGGTTCGAATTTGGTCAAAATGGATGTCATAACCATGTTCATCGACCTCGAAAACCCCTAAAAATATGTTTTCTTTTTAATTTATGAATTTCGAATTTTTGTTCAAATTCGGGTTCGGAATTTTGAAAACAAAGGTCATATTCGTGATCAGCGCCACAAATTAGCCTAGAAAAATTATTTCAAATGTCTTTTGAATGCTATTTATAGTGCGGTCAAATGAGTCCCAGCTGAGTTTGGCACTCAATTCCGGCACTTTTTCGGCCTGAAAAAGGGCAAGCGCGCCCCTAATTCTATTTTTCCAACCTATTTCGAACCTTTTAACATCGATTCTGACCGTTTTTAAGCATTTTTGAGTTTGGGGACTATGATCAATATTTTCCCTATTGGGTATTGCGTACTTCGATAACAGAATATAAAAAAATGATTTTATTCCAAGATAGAATTTTAATGCACAAATCGGTTTAAATCAAAAAATCATTGGGTGAACTGGTATATAAAGTGAAAATTGGCAGAGAACTTTTGAAAAAATGTCACGCAAAACAACAAAAACTCGAGGACAGTCACAGGCGGAGAGTACGATCCCCGCCCCCTTCAAATGTTGGTTTTCTTCTCCAAAATTTCTTTCTGAAAATCAAAGCAAGAAAAAATGCCTTCGACCCTCCGGCGAACCCTGGGACCGTCCCTGTAGACAACACTGAGAACAAAAGGCAGAATGACAACAAATAAACCAAAAACTTTCCACAAAAATGACAAATTTTCATATCCCCATTTTCGCAAATGCATAATTTCGGCTTCATTTTCGTTTTCGGCCACGAGTTTTGTTGGTGTTGTCCTCCTCCTCCACTGGTGCCGAGGTCGGTTTAAAATCGGCCGCCTCGCGCCATTCCGATAGAATCCGTTCCATGCAGCGTGCCGAGACGGGCGGCACCCGTCCAAAGACATTCGAAGCGGTCAGTTTCATCTGCATCTCAAACTGCTCCAGGCACTGCTTCTTCAGCTTTTCTCGCTTGGCCACCATGTAGCAAAGATTACGCGCCTAAAATGGGAAAAGAGCAACAAAAAGGACCCATTAATGTGTGAATTTCATTGCCCCCTCCCCTCGCGTTTTCCCCCACCCCGCGTCATTCTATGAGACTGAAATTTACCCCACTTTTTGGGGGTTTCAAGTTCAAAAAAGGCTTTTTGTTAGGTAAAATTCTTTTAAAAAAATCTAGGCTTAAATTTTGTAAAATGGCCCCTTAAATTAAATTATTTCGAAAATAATTAAATTATATATTTTTAAAGAGAAATATATTTATTTTTTAAATTTATCTTTTTCAATTTTTATCAAAAATAATTTTTGCAGTTAAAAAACGACAAAAGATCATTCCCTTCTCCTCACCTCTCGATAAATAAATGCTGTGAAAATTAAATAATTATTTTTTTGATTTTCCATTTATAAATGCAAAAGGTCAAAGAATTCAAAAATTTTAAATAAATTTATCGGCAATTAATTCGCAAATTCCAATTTTTCCTTTTTTTCATATTTTTCCCTTTTTATGTCCCATAAAATAAAATCGAATTTATTTTAAAACGCGTGAAACGATACAAAGAATCAATTGGCGCCAAATCAGCCCATAATTCGATTTATTATTTTTTATTAACGCGTTAAATTGGGAGGCGCCAACAAAAATTATTAAAATATTTTTCATATTTTTGGTGAAAATTCATAAATTTTCAGAATTTCGGAAACGTTAAAGGAAGCAAAAGCCGAATTGTTAAAATTTCTACTGTTATACTTTACAAAATAGTCCAAAGTGCTTGTCCTACCTTTTCAGAGTGGATGCGGAGCTGGCGGATTTTGTCAAATTTGGCGACAAGTTTGCGGCGTGGCATTTGTCGGTACTGTTCCGTTTCAGCATCGTTGCCGTGGCCCTGCTTTCGCTCTCCGCTGCTACAGCTCGCATTCTTTCGCTGAACTTCTCCCTTTTTGTCCTGCCGTTGCACAACCACGGTTGCCGTGCCAAGAGCCACTGAACGGCTGTCCTCCGGCTCGACGATCAACGGACGTTTGCCATTTTTGTTCCTAAACATTTACGGGTAAATGGAACTGTATATGTAGGTATATGTTTGTAAAATGGGAATGCAATTCACCTTTTTGACACCCAATAATTGTATATTTGTCCAACAATTTGTGCCGATACGCCCAAATGTGCTGCAACAATCTTCACATCGACGTACTGCTCAAAGTGCTGTTGCATTTCAGAGAGGCGATTCTTCTGAAAACAAAATGCATTAAATAATTCAAAGACAAAAAAGGGGTTGACATTTTGTCGGGGCTCGAGTCCGAGTTTTCGAACACGGTCGGCCAAATCTGTTTGCCATGTGTTAAACAAAAGCCTTATTCCATCGAATCCATCTCCCATAGTTTGACGAAACAAACATTGAATCGGAAATTTCTGCTCCGTTGGTGCTGCGATCGGCTTGAATGTTTGCCACAAAGGCTGACGTATTTGACTCCGTTCAGCTCGCGGTCATCGTTTTCAATGTCCAGCACAAAATTAGCAAATTGGGCGCATGAAACATGGAAAGTTTCGTCACATTTGGGATGAGTGCATTTGATGCAGGCACCCGAACGAGTGTCGCAAACGCAACACCTGAAAATGAAGGGGGAAATGGCAAAAAAAAATTATTGGAATTATTTTTCAAATAATTGGCACGAATTCTCTGCTGTACAAAATTCCACTTGCCTCGCTCGCCATTTCTCTGCCGGCACTTCGTTGACGTGCGTAATCGGCTCGCGCTGCTCCGCATCGCCAAAGCGAACCTCGATGATGAACAGTGCACAAACGACGTGCGCCCAACTCTTAAAATGGACTTTTTATTTGGGAAGATTTCGGATCCTGTCGCGGGATTGGGATTCAAAATGTTGCTGACTCCCCCCTCCTAAAAATTCTTTTATAAAATTTTCAACTTAAATTTTTTTTAAAACTTTTCAGTGTTTTAAGGGGGGGGGGCGACCTGCTCCACACCAGGGATGGCATTCCGAGGCCCCAAAAATTTTCGGAAGTTGGAAACCGAAATTCCGGGGGTCAAAAATTTTCCGGAAGTCGGAATTCCGAGGCCCAAAAAATTTTGGAAGTCGGAAATCGGAATTCCGTGCCATCCCTGCTCCACACCGTCGGACCAAACTTTATGTAAGTGCAGAAATAAATTTTATTTCCGCAATTTTTTTTGAATTTGAATATTTACCTCAAAATTTTTGGTCGCTTTCATCGCTCCGCCACGCACGGGACAGAACAGACATTCTTTGGGGGTCGACGGGCCGCATTGCGTGCACAGCTGACAAAACCATTGGCCATGCGGCACCTCAGCAATGCCGTAGCACACCTGGTGAACGGCGATGTTGCAGCCATCGCAGAACACAATTTGGTCCCCGGTTTCCCATAATGGCTAAAGGCATTTGATTAAAATAGTAAAGTGACAAAAGTGTCCATGTTACCCAGCGACAAATGCAACATTCGACGTCGTCCTCCTCCGAGTTTTTGGACGCATTTTTGGTCGGCTCCAAAAGGGCGTCATGCATTTTCTAGAGAATCATTAATAGAAACAGAAATAGTAAGGCTGTGACACCCCCCCCCCGCATTTGTGAAAAAAAAGTTTAAAAAATTTTATGCCATAAAAACCTTTTACGGGGGTTTTGGGACCGCTGATCACGCCTCTACTTATGTTTTGAACAATTTCGAACCGCGGACCCGAATAATGGATGTCAAATTCATGATCAGCGGTCAGAAAACCCCTTAAAACATGTTTTTACGACAAATTTTTGAATTTTTTAAGGAGGGGGGGGGCGGCGGCCTTATAATCACGATAATATATGTATTCTCCCACCTTGTAAGTGAGCAGTTCGAAACAGTTCATCGCATCAACGAATGTCCGCGGAGCAATGGAGGAAGTCCTCCCTTTACATTTGTCAGCACCAACTGCGGTTGGTCGCTTCTTCAGCCATAAAATATCCTCCTCGTCCAAGTTGTAATAGAGGGTGGGCGGTTTCGCGGCAAAGTGAAAGTGTTTTTCGTCGATGTACCGGTTGTTTACGGATGTGTCCATGGCGACCAATTTCGATGGACTGAATAAACATCATATTAAATCTTAAAAAGGAATGCATGTGTTGTACAGTTGAAAGTTTTTCGTCCTGGCCAATCCGGGAAACAGATTGGTGGGCTCGGCCAAAAAGGTGTCAGTGCCGGTGCCTAACGGCATCTGCACGCCGTGATTCCACTCCTCCCGCCACCTGTCCACAACTCGCAGAAATCGTTGCCCATCCTCCACGCCCAGCCTCTGTCGCTGCGGGCACTGCTTCACCCGGTGGATCAGATCAGTGCAGTACACTTCGATGGGTTTCCCGTCTAAATTTATTAGGCATAAAACCTCATTCTGATGGGCCTTTTTTTGATTTTTTAAATTCCAAGTAGAGTAATGAAAAATTCGCTACACTTACTGTTCACCACAATGTAGAATTTCCGATTTAGCCACGAGCTCGGTTCGTTGCCAGCAGCTTCTCCATCCCCATGTCTCGTCGTTCGACCAGCACTTTGCACCTTCCGACCACAATTATGAAGCACAATGTGTCGTTTAAGCGGTGGTGCGGTTGAAGGCGAAGGGAAATCGGAGCATAAAGGTCCCATCTTTCGGGGCGTTATGTTCTCGTCTTAAGAAGCACAAAGAAAATTTTTAAAAAAATTCAACAATTGTTTTTAACAATTTTAATTTACCAATTTGATTTTCATTGTTGTACTGCTGCTTCCTTTGACGCATACGCTTTCGCATTTGCTCCTGCTGCGTTGATGATCTGTCGCTCTTCATTGATTTATCTAAAAATCGCTTTTTTGTCAAAAAAAGAAAGCATAAGCATAACAATTACTAACAAATCTTAGTTTTAACAAAATTTTTGGGTTAAAGATTAAACAATTCCAATTATAACTGATAAACAAATCGGTATTTGATCTCGTTTTGACGGGCATTTGTTGTTGTTTCGTGTTACAACAAGTTGAATTTTTGTTTTGATGGGTGACGAAAGGAAGAGAGAGAAGTCACCGCTGATATCGATTTTCAACTCATATTTTAATTTTAAAAAAATACATAACGTCAAGCAATTTAAGACATCTGAGTCGCTGCTAAGCAAATCTATCAAAAAACCTAGCTTACCTAACTTTATTTACTTAGGCGCAGCATCGCTTATTTTGCACTTTTTAAAATCCTGAAAATTTATTGTTTTCCCCATTTTGCTCTCCCATGGTTAAAACGCGTAGCAGCAAGCGCCCTCGGTCGAGCTCTGTCGGTCCGATTCCGATGGTTTCGCTGTCGCCGCGAAAGACGCGGTCAATTAAACGCAAGGTTTGCCAACCGCAGAACAACATCCATCATCGCCAGCAGCAGAATGGGTTATCGCAGGGCAGGTAAACAATTTATTTTTGCGATTTTTTTAAATTTACCAATTTCATGTGAATTTAGCGTGCGCATGCTGTCCGAGCTTGGCTTTACACCCAGCAAAGAAAACGGAAACAAAAACAACGAATGGCTTCAGTTTGGCCAATTTGTGCGCTTTCGACCGTTGTACGAGTCGGCTTACCAGGTGGAAAAAGACATTTTATATTCAAAATTTAGTCTTCTTCAAGCTGTTTCTTCAGGAATCTATCCGGTCGGCCAAAACCATTTTCGTCTGCGAATTTTGTCTCAGCCACATGATAGAAATTGAGAAGTTCAAGAGTCATGTGGTCAGTTTTATTGGGTTTTAATTGAAATTCCCCCAAAAAATTAAAGATGTTCTGTCAATGGCGTTCTCCTCCTGGCAACGAAATCTACCGAAATGAGCAGGAACAGTGGAACATTTGGGAAGTGGAGGGCAACACGGAGACGGTGCCCTTTTATTTTTAAATTTCACATAATTTAAAATTCACGAAATTGCCACTATTTTCTTCTTTTAGACCTATTGTCGGAACCTGTGTTTGATGGCCAAACTGTTTTTGTCCTCCAAAACATTGTTCCACGAGGTGGAGACGTTCACCTTTTATTTGCTGACTGAAATCACTCCCCGCGGCTGTGTGCTCCTCGGCTATTTTTCAAAAGTGAGCTTTTTCCATCATTTTTTTCCTTCAATTTCGTTCCAATTCACAAAAATCTTTCGGCTTTTTCTGATCAAATTGTTCACTTTTCCGTTATATTGTTTTGTCTAACTAAGATTGATGTCTTTCAAGCAATTCTGTCATTTTTGATTTGTTCTTTTTTGATGTAAATATTGTTTTTGTACAGCTGTTTTGCTCTGCCATTTCAAATTCAAAATCGAAAAGCCAATTTCCTCAAATAAAACTACCATATCGCCCTTAATTGTACGGTTTTCTTTAATTTGTTTGTTTTTACAGTCTCTTCCGCTCATCTCCGTCCTCTTTCTCTTTTTTAAGCATACAAAACCACTCAAATCGAACCAAACCAATAAACAGGAGAAAAACCCTAGCAAGAACAACAACCTGAGCTGTCTGCTGATGTTGCCCAACACTCAGAAACGTGGCTACGGCAAATTGCTCATCGATCTCAGTTAAAATTTGTTTTCTTTTTTCCATTTAAATCTCATTTGTCCCACTTTTTCAGGTTACCAACTGTCCAAATTGGAACACAAAATTGGCCATCCCGAGCATCCCCTGTCCGACATGGGTTTGATGGCCTACCGCAGCTATTGGCGTTCTGTCCTTTTCTGCGCATTGCGTCAGCGGAGAAAATTGGCCGACGTGTCCATCAGAGGTGCCATTGAAATACCAAACAAATCCCATGTTTTATGCTGAATTGGCACAATGCCAGTGGTGTAATTAAGTGCCAAAAAGGGCCTAATTGTCTAAAATCATTGGGTTATTTTTATGCTCAGATTTGAGCATCGAAACGGCCATTCACAGCAATGACATTATGTCCACCCTTCTCGCCAATGACATGTTGTCCTTTCGCAACGACAGCTATTACATTGACATTGTGAGAAAAAATCAGTTTTATATAAGCACATTTGAGATTATTTTTTATGGTCTTGATACCCCTCAGAGACGGTCCCAAGATTTGGATCCTGGTATCTATAAGGGTGCTCCCCCTGTTTCAGCCTATTTTTCGGGTTTTTATAGAGAGCGGACCGGGCCCGGCAAACCGGTCCGGCGATTTTTGGGAAAATCCGGTTTGACCGGTTTTTGAGAGGCCGGGCCCGGAAACCGGTCGTTTTGAAAATGCCAAACCGGTCCGGAAACCGGCAATTTTGACCGGTTTATGATATAGCCAAAAAATCTTCATTTTTATACAATTTCTGTTAATAAATTGCACCGAAATTTTAAAAAATTTTCCGGCGGCGCCTATCGGCATCGCCGTACACTAAAATCCTTAATTTTCTTGAAAAATTTCTCAAAATCGCAAAATTTGAACAATTTTTTGAAAAAAACAACAAATCGCATTAAAAATTACAAACATTTTTCCCTGCGGCACCTATAGGCACCGCCGGACCCCCTCCCCATGATATCTAGTTTTTTAGAATATTTTTATTTTTTCAAAATTTGCGATAACCAACGTTTTTGGAGTCGGAATTCCGATTTCCGAAAATTTTTGGGGCCTCGGAATGCCATCCCTGGCATGCACCCCGCACTTCATTTATCTCCTCTGTCATTTTCTTCGAAAATTTTTTTAAATTTTCAAACAATTTCAAAAAATCGTAAAAAATTTCCATGAATATCTAAGAAAATTTTTAATTTTATGAAGAATTATTTACTAGGTTCGAAAATTTTTTTTATAATGAATCAAAAAAAATTTAATTCTTAAAAAAATTCAAAATTTTTTTGAAAATTTTTAAAAATTTGTAATTGAGGAGGTCTTTTTGACGCCTGAAGTTAAATAGAGTCGTAATTATCACTTGGCACGATTTTTGTCGATTTTGGGGTTGAAATACATGTGAGAATTTAAATTTTTACCAAACCGGTTCCGGGCCCGGCAATTTGAAAATCCGGTTTAACCGGTTTTTGAGAGGCCGGGCTCGGAAACCGGTTGCTTCTGAAAATATCAGTCCGGTCCGGTCTCTAGTTTTTTATCAGGAAATTTTGACCTCTGGGGCACGCCATACTACAGCCTTTCACAGACTTTGGCATTTGTTCAGACAAAGGCACTCAATGCATCTCCGTCTTCACTTCGGCGTCGACACATTTGCTTGGACCAGCTGAGGTGGAAGCCGCCGTTCGAAGTGTACCCGCATTCGTCAAAGATGAACTCGTACGTCGCCACGGCTGACTGATCGATCAGTTACGCCCCAGCACATCTGAATCATCTTTTCAATCAGCTTATTAATCACTTTGGGACGATCCGCAAAAAATTTCTGACAATTTCGGATTGATCCATCCATTATTATCATCATCCAACATTTCTATTATTTGCATATACTTTGCCAACTTTTCGTTTTTTTAAAATTTAATTCCATAATTTGATCTGTAATTTTATTCATTAACGGGTGATCAAAAATCAATTTGATTTGCTTTAAAAATGATGTTGTTCACTTCCTTGATAACAATTCTTTAGAAGTTCTTTAAATTCTCCATTTTTCGTTCTACCAATTTAAGAAATGATTTTGGATGAATTACCTACCGAACTTTTGCCCTTGGTCTATAGGCATATTCCAGGCGACTTTTTGTGGACGAATGTGAGGCCGGGTGCGTTTTTTTGTGTCCCATTTTTGGTGCCTTCCTTATCAATTGTTTCGGAGTTTGGCGATTTGTCCCCTGCCCATTTTTGACAGTATGCCGTCGGATGAACAACAACATTCGGCGCAATGAGTATTGGCAGTGCAGGCTCAGCGAACTTTACGGCTTGCAATTGGCGCCTCGGCTAACCGCGACGGCGGGTGATGGACGACAGCCCAATGCAAAAGCAGCAGATGATCAACAGCGAGAATTAGAGAATGTGAGGACGGGCTGAAATTGGGACGTTCCGTTTGGGCCTTACAAAAAAGATTTCCTAAACTAAAAAAGTCTCGAAAAAATTTCGACTTTTTGCAAGTTTCATGTATAACCCTAATCGGCAAGCAATAGATTCGAAACACTTTCTTACATGTAAAGATTTCGAATGATACCATGATTGTTGGATTTAGTCGAATTTTTGTCACGAATGGGTTGCCTTTTCTTCACCAAATTGTCATTCATTTCTGTCCTTCTCCCCAATCGCTCTTTTTCAGTTAATGCCCGCCCTTCGCTGTGTGGCCGTCGAACGCCGCGCTCTCAGCCGTCCGTTTGGCCGTCGAACGGACGAAACCGTTCACATTGGCACCATCGACGCACTGCGGCTGTTTCGCTGTCCCGGCACCAGCGAGGACGGCCCCATTCTCTGCTTGAGCGGCGCGCGCGACCGCCAAATTACGCTTCGGAAATGCCAATGCGGCGAAATGCCAGCGTCGGTATCCTCACCAAATGATAACGTAAGAAGAACTCACAATAACTCAAAAATGTTGACAGAAAAATGGAGTATGGAATTGTCCAATGGACAACCCGACAGAAATTGAGTCAATTTTTAGAAATAAACGGTCAATGCTTACAAAAATAACAAAATTTTGGACCTATCACATTTGGGTACACACCAAAACGTCGCCGCAAAAAAAAATAATAAAAAATTTTCAAAATTTCAAGAAACTTAAAAGTATTTTAGCTTTATGAAAATCTAAGATTAATAAAAACTAAATTTGCTAAATTTCCGGAAAAAAACAAAAAACTTGAATTTTTTAACTTTCCTTTAATTTTCTTGATAAAATTTTTTTTTGAATTTTTCTAGAATTTTTTTTGTTTGTATTAAGCTAGCTAACTAAATTTTTGACAATTTTTCTAGATTTTTTTCTAAAATTATTTTGTTTATTCATAAAAAATAAAAAAGTCATCAGAAGGGCGAAAACCACTTACTCTGACGACTATTCCGGTAAATGTGTCGTAGAGTAAGTGACAAAATATATGGATGATCACAGGAATTAAAAAAAGACAAAAATATGTGAAAATAAATGTGTGGGTAAATATGAGAATAGACAGCTTCTCCCCTCCATTAATTAGACAATATCCAAATTTAAATGGGCAATTAATAAATATCAAATTTAGCAGAATGGTCCCGTGAATGAAATTGCGCGCATTGACAACGCCCACACGGGATGGATTTGGTGCATTTCGGTGGCCCCCGACGGACGCCAATTTTATTCCGCCGGATGGGACGCACAAATTCAGCAATGGCACTTGGCCGAAAGCCGAATCGAGGCACAACAATTATTTTTTCCTAATTAGCTTTAATTAAACAATTAGCGTGGCCTTGCGCTCAATTTCCCCTCTTTGGCCGCGCTTTGGTGCGTTTTGGAGGATCAAAATGTGCTGTACGCCAGCACGTACAGACGTGGCCCAATTCTGTTCGACTTACGGGCCGGCACCCATCCGCAACATGAGCTGAACGTACACAACAATTTCCCAGTGTTCGAATTGGCCACGGCGGTCAGGCAGCCGGGGAGGGGGCGACAAATTTTGAAATTTAATTTTAAACGCTGGCCGAATTTTCAGCCAAATTGCAACCAATTGTTTTCTATTGGTGAGGATAATCGGCTCGTTTCGGTGGACAAACGACGCTTTTCGGTTCGCATTTCTGTTGATTTATTCTTTGTCCAACCGATTTTCCAATTCATTTTACCATTACCCAAATTCCATTTCCATTGGTTTCTTTCCGCTTTTTCGGCATTGCTTTGTGAACATCGTGCGCCCGTCAGTCACGTGGACTATGCGGACGGGCATTTGTGCCTCAGTCTGAGGAATGGGCAGCTGCGCTTCTTCGACCCCGGCACATTGCAAATGGAAAATGTGCGGTAAAATGCATAAAAATAAAATTGCAAATTTGAAAAATCAATTCAGCAATTGACTGTCACCAAAACGGACCAAGGTCCATACAACATAGTCAAACTGACGCGGGGCGCCACATTCTGTGCCAACAAGTGGTCAGTAAATGGTGGACGAACTAATTATGTGTGTCATAAATACCAATTAACAGGAAATTATTTTTCATTTTTTTAACAATTTTGTTTCCCATATTAAACAAACTCATATTTGCAATGAGATCGTCGGGTTGGATCTGTAAATACATCTTTTTTGAACATGTCCAAACGTGATTTGAAAAAAGCCAACCACTTCCTTTTGGTGGCTCAGTGGAGCATGGAATGGTTTGGAGTGGGCTTTTGGCGTGGGTTCGATTCCGCATTATGTTTAAATAATAGAATGAATTGTTGTCCCAATGATGAAAACCCCAGCTTTCCAAAGTAAAACGATGTCGAAACTAAAAGTGTTCCCTAATCATTGTTATCTGAGGGACATTTTTTCATTTTTTTAAAATTCAAATACCTTTATTATCTATTTTATTTAACAAAATTTATTTATTTTCGGTTAATTTGGGAAAACAAATAGCCAATTTTCGCTTAAATTGTGCCTTCCGTCCTCTCTTGCTTATAACCGGTTTCTTCCCCTTCTGTCCAGTGACAACATGCTGCGTATGTACACTCCCGGCCTTCGTCCTCGGCTGATGGCCAGCACCAAACTTGACGCGAATGTGACCCGCTTGGACGTGCTCGACGGCGCGGTGGTGGCCGCGCTGAGCACGGGCGCACTCGCTTACTTTCTTGACCGATGAAAAAGCGAGGGAAGAAGAGAACGGCACTGACGAAGCGATACCTGGAATTGGGCCTTTTGTGGGCGAAGGAGGGGGGGGGGGGGTCGACCCCTTTTTTCATGTATGGCCTGGAACCCGTCAAAACTCCTCCTCATACTACCCAAACTTCACGAATGACTCGACTTTATTGTCCACATTCTTATTAATATTTGTAAACCTTCAGTGTTCGTGCCAATGTTTTTCTATGTAAAATAAGAATGAAAATGAAATTAAAAATGTTCTGACAATGAGTGTTGATTGAATGTGCGTTTTGGCTTAATATTGTGAACGGGGCGGGGAGAATAGCCCATTTGGTGGGAAAGAATTTGCGGAGAAAACTTCCATCTTTTGGATTAAAATAAAAAATATTTACACATAAAAAGGATGAAATAGAAATTTGTTTATTCGGTAACGATTCACAGAAACAAAAATACATTTAATTTAAATTTATGCAATAATTTTAGGTCTCTTTTCTGGGAAACTTTGCGCGTTTTGAAAAGGGAATTATTATGGCAAATTGGGCACTTAATTAATTAAAATAATAGGCAATTAAAATACGAAAAATTTAAATTTTTCTATATTTTTAAAAATTAAAATTGTTTGTGCCCAATTTTCAGAGAAGGGATGGCAGCGAATACTTTCTGAGATAAACAAAAACAAATCACGAAATTATTTGCGAAAGAATTACATCAAAAACGAATTTTAAAGCGCCGGGGAACAAAAAAAATAATAAAATTTAAAAACGGAAAAAGCGAAAAATTCTCGCGAGGGATGGCAGTGAAAGCGAACAATTGGCACACCATTCATCCGCACCAATTCAACTGCTGCAAATTCAATTAATTAATATTGTAATGAGTTGGCCAATAAATGGACCGTTTTTATCGCTTCCGCCGTTTCCATCCCTCCAAAGGGTCGGCAAAATAATCGGCGCCGGCCAATTGGACATCGTCCAGCTTAAACATTATTTATACATTCCGACTTTGCTAATTGCCTCTCTAATTGACCCGCTAATTACCCTCCCTTCCCCTTTTACTTGGCCGCCTTTCTCTTCCTTGCCGCAGGCGCTTTCGCAGGTGCGGAACCCTCTCAGCTCAATTCGGCCGACCTTAAACAATGGACATACAAAAATTAGAACGATAAACATATTTCAACTTTAAAAAAAATTAAAAATGTTTATTTCTAAGTTCACTAATTGATCAATTAATTATTGTTTAATTAATTGATTGATTGTCCGTCCCCCGCGACTTCTCTCGTCGCGTGTCGCCCGTGCCGTCGCCGGCGGTGCCGCAATTCTTTTGCTCTGTCGGCGAATTTGCGCGGCCTTCGGAGTAAGCGAAAATGAAAAGAGAAAGGGGCGGAGGAGGACATCCACTGAGAAGGGGTAATTGAGAAGAAAATGGGAAAATAAAACTTAAAATATAATAATTTTGGGGAAAATTAAATAAAAATAAATATAAAAATATAATTATAAATAAAATGCAAAATTAAAAAATATATTCGGAAAAAAGTTAATTTTTAACAATAAATAAAAATTTTAAATTTTAATTAAAAAAGTTATAACAAAAAAAATAAATATTTGAAAATTTAAATAGAAAATTTAAATTCTAAAATATATAATTTATAAATTTTAAATTATTTAAAAAATGAATTAAATGGTAACGCACGGGCTGAAGCTTATGGCACGAGTCCAGCGGAGAAGGGTTGGCCGAGTCCAAAAACTGTTTCAGCGTTGTGGTGGCCAAAAATTTGTCCAACACACAAATGCCACCCTCGGCCATGTGACAAGTGTACATTAAAAGTCTGGCAAAATTGGAAATAAATTTAAAAATAATTAATGAGAGAAAATATTTTAAACAAAATTTAATTTTGGAGCCAATTAATTTTGACTGATAATCTGATCAATTTATTCTTCTTCTTTTCTGCCCATTTTTAGCATTAAAACGAAAAAAACTTAAAATAATTTTTACAAAAATTTAAGTTTTCTTATTCATTTCAATTTTGTCATATTTTCTGCTTTATGTTTTCACTTTTCGTTTTGTTTTGCCTCCATTTTCACCACTTTCCCATGCCCACCTCGTCCGTTTTCCCTCCACTCGGAAGTGCGCCTCCATGCATTGGTTGGGCCGCAGCAGCCATGTCGCCGTGCGCACGTGCATTTGCGTTTGATTGGCACGGAATGCCAATTCGGCACGGGGCCCAACGACGGGCAGCTGAGAAGGGAAAGGGTGGGCGAAGGTCAAACAGCAAAATGACAAGGCCAAAAACGTCTCATTATCAGTCAGAAAATGTGCCAAAAAATATTTTGCAATTCGAAAATGTGCCGAAAAGAGTAATTTAAAAAATATACTAATCAATGGGACAGCAAAAAAGCATTTAGCCGGCATGAATGACTACCAAAATTTTGATCCATCTTAAAATTTTGGGAAATGCCGGGAAATTGCAGATAAAATTTATTTAAAAAAACCGTCCCATAAAACCCGGAATGCTAAAAATTCTTCCATTGCGTCAATCACTTCTTCAAGTGGGACAGCCTTCTCGGCGCTTGGCCATCGCCAATCGGCGGACAATTCGCCCGGCGCGGCGGTGCCATTCCTTCCGCCACTCGTCGTCCGCACGTCGTCGCTTTTGCTGGTGTCGCCGTTTCGCTTTCGCTTCGCTTTCGCAATGCCCTTGTCGTGCACTCGCTTATGTCTGATTCTTAAATGGCACTTTGTCCGCTGGTCATCCTTCTAATTATGTGCCCGTCCACCTGAATGGTCCCAGTTCGTCCCCCCATGGATTGTGCCATTGGATTTGATGCCGTCGCCGCTGTAACGAAGCGGCGTTGTCACCACCAGCGGAGGGCACTGCTGAAAGACTGTCGATGGAATAATACAACGACTGAGGTGGCGGTGCCGTCGCCGCAGTCAGCCAAAAAAGGACAAGAACTGCGCTGGAGGACTTCATTAGCATGCCAATGGCCGGAAGACCAACTGGCAAACCGCCGGCAGCACCCGGAGGGCGCAATGAGTGCCAATTCCGACGATGGCACATTCCCTGCGGGTGGGAAATGGGCTAATTAGTCAGGACGGGTTGGACCCCACGGTGGGAAAAACTGAAATTTAAATTCATTGAATTTTATTGGGAATCCGAGACAATTAATTATACGCCTTGGAAAATCAATTCAGGCAAAGTAAAACGCGAATTTCATTTTTAAACATTTTATTTTGTTGCAGTCCTTTTCCCACTCTTTGGCATTTTGTCCATTTTCCCACCCTTTGGCATTTTGTCCATTTTCCCACCCTTTGGCATTATGTCCATTTTCCCACCCTTTGGCATTTTGTCCATTTTCCCACCCTTTGGCATTTTGTCCATTTTCCCACCCTTTGGCATTTTGTCCATTTTCCCACCCTTTGGCATTTTGTCCATTTTCCCACCCTTTGGCATTTTGTCCATTTTCCCACCCTTTGGCATTTTGTCCATTTTCCCACCCTTTGGCATTTTGTCCATTTTCCCACCCTTTGGCATTTTGTCCATTTTCCCACCCTTTCAGCAGCAGTCCATTTTCCCACCCTTTGGCATTTTGTCCATTTTCCCACCCTTGGGGGACGGATTATTACGGGGAGCAATTGGAAATTAAATGGATTAATTAATTAATTATGTAATTAGGCAATTATTTAGGCAGCCAAATTAAAAGAAGAATTAATTTAAAAAACAGAAAATGAAATTAAAGGTAAAAGGAAGAGAAAAAAAGTGATGGAAAAGGCACAAAAAAGGGAAAACATTTAATTAGATGAAATAAAATTAATAAATTTAATGACTGAATATTTAAATTATATTTTATTTAATTTATTACAGTAATAAAAACATAAAAAAATTATTATCAAAAGCATAATAAATTAATAAATTAATTATTGAATCTCTAGGGAATTAAGACTATTGAACAAGAAGAAAAATGAACTAATTGTGTTTTATTAAACAAAATTATAATTTATTTATAATAAAATTATAACATTTAATAATAATAATACTAATAATATATTAATTAATTGCTTATTTTAATTACAAAACTATAAGGAAAATGCTGAAAATATTTTCCAAATTTTAAATACGAATTTTCTTCCGATTTTTTCCGTTTTCATCGCCCACAAAAAAACTTATTGACTGACTGACGCGGGCGAATGTCGTCCGTCCGTCCGTTTTGGCCAAGACAATCAAATAAATTTCATCGGTGTTTTTTTTGGTGGGCGAGAGACAATTTGCATAAATAAGTCACCACCGAAAATCATTTACACACATTCAGTGCCACCCAAAAATTTTAGTATTTGAAAAATTGAATTTTTATTGACATCGCCGGGGCGGGAGAGGAGGAGGAGTGAAATTGGCCCATTTTTGATGGAAGCGATGTTCAGAAAATGGCAACAAAACGGATGAGATTATGGTGAAAAAGTGATGGAAAATAACGGAGGATGGAGGGGAAGGACGGACGGACTAAAAGGAGGAGGAAAAGGATGAGGAGGAAGAGAAAGAGGAGGAAGAGGAGGAGGGGAAGAGAAGGAGAGAGGATAATGAGGAAGATGAAGAAAAGGGAAAAGGGAGGAGGAAGAAAAGGAAAAAGGATGAGGATGAAGAGGAAAAGGAAGAAATTGAGGAGGAAGAGTAGTGATAAACATGGAATGAGCGTGGAGGGAGGAGAGAGTGTGAAGGCATAGCGAAGGAAGACCCAAATAATGAAGAAGAATAAATAAATGGCGAGAAAACGGATAAGGAAGAGGAAAACGAGAAAAGAAAGAGGGAAAAGGATGACTCATAGGCCAAGTTCAAAAGGTGAACTTAAGTTTACAAAATGAACGCCACCATCACCACCAGCGACAATGCAATGAATGTGCCGCCTCCAGCAGCTGTTTGGGCGTGTCGCAATGGCCAAGAAATGCCCCGGGGGCGTCGCTTTGATCAGCGCCCGCCCCGCCCAATCAGTCGGCGGTCGTTGGCCATGCTCAAAGTGCGCGCTGCCCGCGGGGACGCCGCCTTTCCTTTTGTTTGTCCCCCGGGGGTATACCGTTGCAACTTTATGCTCACCATATTAACAAAATTAATTAATTCTTTTTTATAAAAAAATTAAACAATAATTTAATTAATTTCCGCTTCATTTGCGTCGCCGGTGGCCCTCAAAAGCGAAAAAAGGAATTAATTAACACCTAACACCCGGTGAATAAGTCCCGACCAAATAAAAATACACACGGCCAACCATCATTATTCCCGCCTCCTCCGCGCTCATTCCCGGCGGAAGAGGAGGATGAGACGCATAAAAAAACTCGAAAGCAAACGAACAAATTCTGGTGATCAGAGTTCCGCATGGGTCTTTGGAATTGATCAAAACTAAATAGTGATCAATACAGAATCTGATCAGTGTTCTTCCGATTTTGTCCATTTTTCTCAACTGGTCAATACCCAAAGATTCTCAAGTGATCAGACACATCCACAGTGTTTGTTGTTGATGTCAAAAACTGCTCCATTTTTCATAAAAAATGAAATTTGTTCCTCCCACTTACATAAAAAATTCCAAATCGTTTTTTTCTTTTTATCTACAGCATGAGAAAAAAACATATTTTGTTTAAAGCATTTTTAGTGGATGTAATATGATGAAAGAAAGAAATGATCATTCACAGTCAGTGATTGGCAAACAAAAGGAAGAGATAGTGGGATCAGCAGCAGCACGGAAAAACGATAAAATGGAGAGATATTTTTTATTTAAATGCGAACGAAAAGGGTGTCCGATCAGAGTGACAAGAAAGAACACATAAAACACATCACAGAAAAAAACTGCAAAAGCAGAGCAGAAGAGACGGAAAAACATTTCACAATTGAACAGAGAGAAATGGGGGAAAACGAACGACAAAACATGAAATGAATGGGGGGGGGGACTTAGAAAATTCAAATTGCATTGAAATACTAATCTTTTTGCAAACAGTACTTGCTTTTAATATACATGTGTTTCAATGGCTTTGAATGGGCCGGAAATTGTGTTGCGAAAAGCCGTTGCTTTTTTTCTCGGCGCCGACCCTTCGCCCCCCCCCGGGGGGGGGACGGACCGTTTTCAGCGCGCGAGTTTAAAGTGTTTAGGCAAACAGCGAAACAAAAACAAAAGAGTGTGCACACACAGAGACAAAAGTTAGTGGCAATGAATGAATGAGTTGGTTGGCTGTCATTACGAGCAGCAATAGAGTTTAGGCATTTAAGTAAGTAAATTTGAACAAATTTGCGGGGACAGAGAGAGGAAACAAGACAGAAATTCCATTTGTTGAGAAGGAGGGAAATGAGCGGAGATGGCAAATGAAATGCAAAAGATATGCACGGGCGAATGACGTCATCGCGAGTGGGGCAGAGAAAGTTCAGTCGGTCGACACATTGATCATGATCACTTTCGCCTGCCACTGAGCGCGACGGGTTTGGGCGACGCTTGGAGCAACTGGGGGTTCGACATCATCACCTGAGCGGGAAGGAACTTTGGCCCAATTTTTTAAATTTTTTTTTAAATTTAAAATTGTAATTTCTGGGTCAAATTTCAAAAACCGGAAGATTTTTTGGAACTTAAGTTTATTCAATTTTCTATAGTTTCCGCTTTTTCGCTGGCAAACCCCCCTGGTGGACTGATGCGAAAGAGGCTCCCATTTGAATTCCATGTCCACCTTGGTGATCAGTTTGTCCGTGTACTCCTCCATGTCGCGGATGCGCTCCTCCTTCTTCAGCAGTTCCATGCGCAAATGGTTGATCACAGTCAGCAAATATTCTGGCGACGTGTTCTCGTTCTGAAACCATTCCACCATCAGTCAAACAATGTAAAAATGGGATCGTAAAATTAAAATCCAGGATTTTATGAAACCCCCATTTAAATGGCTTTCAAATTGGCCAAAAGTTTCGGGTACCGTAAATTGAACCGGTTGGGCACCGCTGCTAACAAAAATACAATAAGCATTTGTGATCCTTTTATTAGAAACCAAACGATACGGCATTGGTAAAGCGTAACCTAAGCCACCAAACAATGCAATGATTACCAATGCGCCCAGTTGGCCAGAGGCGAGTGATGCAAAGCCGGAAGACGATTCCATGGAGCCGCGGCGGCTACTGTTTCGATTTGCGCCAGCGCCTCGGTGGGAGCCGAAGTCGTCGACGGTAATCTAAAATGCATATTTTCAAAAAATTATATAAGCCGTTTTTCAAAATTTTTCACGGTGGCGTTTGTCGGCATCACCGGACGGATTATCACTAATTCCTTTAGAATCCTTTAAAAAGTGATCGAATATCTTAAAATGTAACCGATTTACCAGCCCCCTCCCATCCAAAATATTTTCCATGTTTATGGGCCCTAATTATCTTTATAAAATGGGCTTTCGAAGAGAGTGTACATTTCTGTCGCCATTTTGCTGAATCTGGTGATGGTTGTGCTGCTGCTGATACTGTTGTTGGTGCTGGTGGTGTTGCAGTTGTTGCTGCTGCCTTTCGCTCGGAGTTGGCGACGAGAAGGCCAACGCGGCAGAATTTTTCGTGGACGACATGGACGAACTGCGCCGACTGCTGCCCTCGCCCATTGCGCCGGCGGCGATGGAAAGCGACGCCAGCGACTGCGAGTCGTCCATCACAGAAGTCCGTTTGCTGCTGGTGCTGCCACGGCGGCCGAACTGTTGCATTTTGCGACGGAGACGGTCGAATTTCTTTTCTTGAGGCATTAAAATTTGTAAAATAAAATAAATGGAATGGAAAATTTGGCATTTAATGAAAAATGCACATGAAAAATTAGAGTATTGATTTTTGGGATTGATTTAAAATAAAAAGTGGAAATATTTGCCAAAATGAAAGCACGAAAAGAAAAATATTAAATTGTACAAAAATACTCCAAAATAAAAATTCTAAAATAGGATTATTAAAAAAGCGAAAGTTCATGGAATTAACGAGCCCAAATAAAAAGACCTTTCTCAATTTTGTTCAGTGACATGTTCGACACGGACATAGCCGGCACTTCCAAAGCGGATGATGTTGTTGCCCGGCTGGACATTGTGAACTGATAGCCAAGCTGAATGTGTCCACGCTCGCCGTTTCCACTGACTAAACGAATTGATGGATCTGGACAATTAACAAAAAAAAATACATCGAGTAAATAGTAGAATCCCGAACAAGGGTAAAAAGTGGGCAGGCAAAATGAAATTTCAATGAAAAGTCCAACCCTCGGGCAAAAATTGGTAATTTTTGACATGGACTAATTTATGTGCACGAGTGCGTTTGTGTTTACCGCCGCTGGTGCCCGGCTTGGCGAGCGCAAACCAAACGGGCGTCTGAAAACGTGCCATCCCCTCCAGCGCCAAAGTGAGTTCGCCCAGTGTTTCGGTGGTGCCCAGCATCGTCTTGTGATTCACGCGCACCACCAGCTTTGTGTCCGTGTCGTTCAGTTTACTGGAAGGGGTTTCCAAACAATAAAACTGCTGATGCTTCCTCCCTAACCCCATTTGGTCCTCACAATTCACAATGTTCGTCCCATCGGCTTGGCTCGCCCCGGGCATTGCTGTCCGCCTCCACTCGCACTGTATTGGTGGTCACTTTGCTCTTCCATGGCCCCTTCCCAGAGGTTGCAAGTGACACGTACACGTCCACGGCCTTTTGCGCGCGGATGTACAAATTGCGGACCAACAAAACTGAATGGAATTAGTAAGCGATAATCCGACAACATTGGACTAATAATGATTTAGGCACTCTAATATAGTAAAATTAAGGACTGTTCCGGGGAAACTGAACTTTCATAAAATCTAAACCCGCGTCACAATTCAGACAGTCAAAACGTACCATGAACGACCAGAACATTCCCTCGAGGGTTCATCGCCGCTGTGAGTTTGATGGAAAATTGCTATTATTATTATTGTATTTACAGCTTAATGAATATTCTGAGCACAGCAAATGGCATTTAAAAATAGAATATAATTAAAATCGATGCCAATTATTTCGTAAGAAAAACAAAGAAAACAAAATAATTTTATGGAAAAAATCAACAAGAAAAAACAACAACAATAAAAAGATTTTGCATGACAGCGCCGCTCAATGGTGAGAAAATGGAATTCGTTTGTAATATAAATTTGAAAATTCCAAACTTTGTTTTTATGAAATGGAAATGTCACGCCACATTCCAAGCACATAGAATGTTCCGCACAATTCCCCCACCCCTCCTAAATTGATCATCCGATGTTTTTGCGATCAAATCACAATCACTCAAAGTCATCCCCTCCCCTCACAAGCGGCGGGGCTGTTCCCTTCGATCACCAAACAATCATTCAATCAATTCACTCAAAAGCATTCATTCCCCACCCCCTCTCTTTGCTCCCTCAATTTCAAATTCGCTCCTCCTCCTCGTCCAAAATGTCGTCGACAAGTGGTGGTGGTGCCGGTCGTCGTCGTTGATTCTTTCCCTTCGCCTGCTCCTCCTCCTCTTTCCCCTCGACCATTTTCCTCCGTCTGTCGTTAAAATGTCGCCCGTTGAGTGGGCTGCCATTCTCAATGTCCACCGTCGTCCCTTCTGCTCCGGTGGGTTTCAGCTGTTGTTGGTGTTCAAGTGGGATGACCACCACACGGTTGTGTACTCCCGGGCCGCGTTGGGTCCACCACCGGCCCGCTTTGTGCTCCTGGCCGACCGCGCATGCAAGACAATTACCGTCGGGCTTAAATTGATGATTTACGACCCCGAAAAGGCTTTTCTCAAGGCATGGCTATTAATGATGCAAAAAAAAAATTACCGAAAAACGGATGTCATTGATGAAGCCGGGCTAAAAAAAAGCATCAGAAAATTAAAAAATAAAATCAATCCGGAAAATTGTATAAAAAAATGATGAATTTTTTATGAATGATTGGACCTCTTGTTCATTTATTTGATTAAAAGATAAAAAGCGCAAAACGTGGAGAGGATAAAACATTTTTAAAAACCCCAATTTCCCCAATAAAACTAAACCAAAGTTCCGTCCGTTCTTCAAACAAATAAAACAAAAAATGTGAACAAATTTAATGGTGGAGTAGGCATTTACAAAGAAATTAAATGGGCGAAAGTATGAATATTAATAAACAGTATGTTTAAAACATACAGGAAAATTTATTCACTGCTTTTTAGACCTAGCACGGAACCATCTTGGGGAGGAAATTGGAGATTGTTGGGAAAGGAAGGGAGGGAGGGGAAGGGAGGGAAAAGGATGGGTCGTCCGTCTGTCTTCGCTGTGCATTTGTCGATCGTTTTTGATGAAATGGAAGAAAAAAGCGCGAAAATGGAAGTTGGGTGGGCGGAAATGTGGGCAAATACGCAAGCGATTGGTGGTGAAATTTGAAGGAAATGCTAAAATAATAGAGAAAAGCATGGGGAGAGGGCGCAGAGATTTTTGGTTGTCACAGTGATCAGATTCCCAATTAAGGCAATTTAAGACGACTTCCACCACACATTTCCATCACCATTTACAGTGGACGGACTAATTGAACCCAATGAGTGATCAGAATGACATTTTTGATCATTAATTGGTTCATCAAATGATCATCATCAAGAAAATAAGTAAAATAAGTGATATTGAATAGATGAGACACAAACGAAATAATTGACGGAGAGAGAGAGAGACAAAGAGAGTGAGTGACACATTTTGCTCGACAAAGCCGAAATGAAGCAAAAGCAAATGGATGGATGAAATATTTGGGAAGAGAAGAGGAGAAGGGAATAAATATATGCAAAAGAATTTGGAGAGGCGCGGGAGGGAGGGATTACTTTTTGATGACGAACGAAGGATCACATCATTCACATTGGGGAAACGGGGAATTGTTGGTTGGTTGGAAGGGAGGGGAGGGAACAAATCAAATGCAGCAGGGAAAGAGTGAAAAAAACAAACAAACGAACGGTGAAACAATTAAATTAAGCGATATTGCACGGAGAAAGAGGGCAGAAAATAAATAATTTAAAGCACCGCTTCAGAGGGGATAAAAGTAAATGAACTCACCAAGCGAAACGCGTCCACCGGCTCGATGGATTTGTAGTTTTGCCCGACACACCACAAACGCAGCCACCCGTCAGCACTTCCGCTGGCCACCAAATCGGTGTAGGGAAGCGTGGCCACTGCGCAAATCCAACGGCATGGCGTCGATTTGGCAAATGGGGAGGAGGAAGGCACAGAAACGGAAGACGACGACGGCACGGATGGGTTTAACGAACTTTCGGGTGGTGGTGGAGCCGAAGCGGCGATGCCATTGCTTATAAATTGAAATCATTTGAAAAAATTTTGATTTATTGTAATGTTCTCCCATGTTTATGCCCACCATTGCGTGGTTGGATGGACAGAAAATGAACAGAAGGAGGAGGAGGAGGAAGGCGGGGGTGGCGGTGATGGCACTGTCCCATTGTGCGCATTCCGTCGGACACAAACTGGCTTTTTGCGCGCCGTCGTCCACACGTAAAGGGAACTGTGCAGAAAAAAGGGGGATTGCCGCTTGAATATGAGAATATATAATTTATTGTTAGTAGAAAAATCGTTTACCTGACATTAAAAATGGAGGAAAATGAGCAAAAAAGGGAATTATAAAACCAAAAAAGAATTTTAACTTTTTTGAGTCCCTTTCTGAAATTTAAATGGTAACTCATTCCCCCCCCCCCGATCACCAATCCAAATTGTCGAGAAAAATGCCAACCCGTCAACACTGCCGGACACAAAGTGCTCCTCGTTGACCATCGCCACACAGTCAATGCTCACACACTCCGCCAATCCGTTGAACACCAAATGGCTGTCCTCCAACACTTTAAACAGACGACACGTTTTGTCCTAAAAGTGAATAATATTTGGTTCCGAACATTGAAAATTGGCGACCAACCATTGCTCCGCAACTGACCAACCGGGGCCATTGGAGAATGTCCAAATGCAGCACACTGTCCTGGTGTCCGTAGAGCGTGTTCACAATGCCCATTTCGTCCAAGTTCCACACCTTTAAATCGTCAAAGACAGTTTAGCACAAAAAATAGGAAATACTCCCAATAAATCGTGTTCTTTTTGTTACAAATTTTGTGAATTTTCTGTGGACAATAAAAATGCAATTTCTTTTCTCAGAGAGTGCAAGAAATTGCACTGGCATTGACCAGCAAATGCTTTTCCTCACTTCTGCACAGAGACCGACCGTAAAATTGGGCTGGTCTCTCGGCTTATTCATGAGGGTTAGTGGACTGTAAGGTAAATTTTGCAATAAATTCGGAATTGGAATAAAGTTTCACTGTAAAGAATGGGAGGGACAGAAAAACACATGGTGAAGCGAACTTCATGCATTGAAAAGTTGGTTCGAGTTTTTCCGCCGACAAAAAAAACCTTGATGGATTTGTCGGCACTGGCGGAAAACAATTCCAACGCGACGCATTGGCGACGAAATCGCAACGCGGTCACGCGCCCGCGGTGGCCGCTGAAAGTGCGCACCGGCGAAAGTGTGTCGAGACGCCAAACGCGAACCAAACCTAAGGGGCGAGAAAAGTAGTTGGAATATATCAAACCTGGAAACGGGTGGACCCGGGATATTTCTATCCATTTTTTTAAAACAGAAATGCACATATTACCAAATATAGGCATGAATTTCCCAATATAAAGGTTCCTTACTTTGCAGTAAAAATGCTATTTCATGGATTTTTGTATTAATGGCCACTAACCATCAATAGATCCGGTTACGAGAAATTGATCGTCTGGCGAAATAGCACAACACAATGCCGGTGACAAATCATAGGCCTTTGTTGCGCCATTGTCGTCATGCTCAGAATCGGGCCGTTCCCGACAATTAACACCAATGGCATCGTTTGTTTTTTTCCCAAGGTTTTTGATTTTTGAACTGCTGGAAGTCGGACGAAGAATCCCAGTACGACACCGTTTTGTTAGGTCAACTAAACTGGAATTAATTTAAGAAAAAATGTTTTAAAATCAATTATTCCCAAACAACTCCATCAATTTCGGCTTGAAAAATTCCGTCCAATTTTTGTGATCGTCCGTTTTTGCTGCTACTTACATTTGACAACGGCTCCGTCCTTGGAACAGCTAACCAGCACAGCACCGCTTGTCGAAAAGCAGACGCAAATGGGCGCCAATCGGTGGCCACGGTGTGCGACCATTCGTTGCTGCGCCTGGGCCCCGAAACGGACGTGTGCAGCAACGGCCCGGTGCAGTTTCGCCTGTTTCGCTAGCGCCTCCTGGCGAAGTTGTTGCGCCACCGAGTCGCCAATCCCCTGCTGGTCAACATCGTCCTCTTCAGCTCCTTCTTCATGTTCATCCACATCGCGAGTACCCTAAAACAAAGAAAATTAGGGCCACATTAATTTAATGAACCCATTAAATTTGATTCAAAATTTCCTAAAAAATTTCAATTTCCCATTTAAAACGAGTCGATAAAGATGGGTTCGTTAATGAAAAAAGTAGTGAATAAAAGCCAAATGAAAAGAACACCTTAAGGCTTTCCAACAACCGTTTCGCCTCCCGGTACGCCACCGTCTGGTTGTCTTCTTCATATTCGTTGTCCTCATCCTCGTCATGTCTCTCAACTTGTTCATCTCCAATACTTTCTTCCTCTGATGAGGAAGGAATTTCATCATCTTCCGGAGCTATTTTTTCAATTTTCTGTTTTTTTCCACCAAATTTTTGGGCTATTTTTGAATTTTTTCGAAAATTAGTTTGTTTTTTAATCCTCCCTCTTTGGTTGCCGCGATGCACATTTTTAAAGAAGCCCATTAAATCTGTAAAATGAGCAAACCGAAGGCTTCAAAACATACCACAAAATTTTTGGTACTTATATGGTTCGTACGCCACAAATTTAAAATTTTTTTTTAATCATCTTAGATTGCTTAGAAAGTCATTTATATGGTTTTCAGGGGCGCTTAACACGATTATGACATCTATTTAGACCAATTTCGAACCCCGGAAACGGATTCGACCTAAGGTAGAAATCCCCAAAAGGTCGAAAATTCAAACTTTTTCAACAATATAATCCTTTTCCGGGGTTCGAAACTGGTCTAAATAGATGTCATAATCGTGCTCAGCGCCCCTGAAAACCATATAAATGACTTTCTAAGCAATTGTTGATTAAAAAAATTTAAATTTGTGGCGTACGAACCATATCGAAACGGGTCAACTCCGTCTGGCCAACTCCGTCTTAGTGCCTAAGGGGCCAACTCTTTCTCAGACAAAAAAAATATATAAGAAATTTTTCAACGAATTTTAAAATACATCCCTAAGAAATTAAAAATTTTCTCAAAAACTCATCCGCTAAATCTACTTATTTATTTTTATGACAAGAATTATTCATTAAAATATTGTCTGACCTAACATTTTAAAGTACCATTAATATTTTAGCACTACGAAAATGGAAAATGCTGAAATTAAATATCAACGAAAAAAAAAACTCGAACATGAAGGGAGCGAAAAAAAATGAAAGTAGGAAGGAGTAGCCACTAGACCACATATGCATATGAACAAATGCTTAAATGAAATAAATAATTTAATTTTTTTTCTCAAAAATTTCTCCTTTTCCACCATTTCCTTCTCTTTTCTCACCAGAACCCCATTCTTACCAGTGCTTAATTTAGTCCCGCCGGGACCGGGATTCCGATTTTTCCAAAAACCGGGACCGGGACCTGAAAAAACCGGGATTTCCCGCCCCGGTCCCGTGCAGCTCTATTTTAAACTTTTTTCGGAGCTTTTCAAATGCTAATTCTATTTTTAGCGTGCCGTAATTTTTTTGTACGCTAATTCAAAAATTATACTGATCATTAGGGCTGGGAATTTTAGGTTTTAACTATTTTTTTGCTCAAATGATTTGAAGAAAGGCGCTCAAAAAACGCATTTCTACGTTTAAATTTTTCGATTCTGATGTCACTATCGGTCACTAGAAATCACTATTTTGGCTACTTCGTCTTGTCCAACAAAAACCAGCACTTTGGAAAAATTTTTCCAATGAAAAAAATAAAATTAAAAAATGTCTAGTCCTTTCTTTGAAAATTCCAAGTAGGTACATTAGAAAAGCATCATTTTATCTGATTTACTGCGGAAATCAAAGTCGGTATGCTGGAAACGGAGAAAGAGCCTGGCGTCCACTGCCGAACGAAGTTCGTTCAGCTTGAGAAACACAGTGGCGTTGAACTTTTGGTTAGGTAATTACTCTCTTTTGTGTGACAGTATAAAAGGAATGTTTTACTAGTGTGTTTTTTCACTTCCACCTGCGTTATTCCTTTGTTTTTATAGTTTTTATTTTTCCCATAATTTGCTCTTATAAAGGAATTCATTTTGACGTGTTAGTCATTTTCTTTTTCTATGTTGAAAGTTTTTTACATTTTTAATGTGTGTTCTCTTTTTATAGCAGGTCAATATGAATGTGAATAATTGTTGTGAGACAAAAAAAATAACTGTTCCGACTACCGCCAATCTGATTCTGCTCCTTGTCCTTCTTTCCGTCATTGCATTAGTTGTCATCGTCACACTGGTGATTTGTTTTATAGAAGAAAACGAATTGCGTTTCGCCCCTTTTAGGGAGTGCTTTTCTACAAAAAACATAAACAGAGGCGCCGCACGAAGGCTGTCTCTTCAGACAAAAATGGAACTACGCAAGTGCGTTCGGACTTGGCTGACGAAGGAATGGTAGAGTTTTCGTACTTTTATGACGGACATGGTCTAACAGTGTCAACGGATATGTTATCTAAGCATGGTGGAACTTCGGCAGTGCTTGTTTTAATGATGAAAAAAAAATTGATTTCCTCTATTAGGGAGTGGTGATCTACAAACATAAAAAGAAGCACCGCACGAAGGCTGTCTCTTCAAACAAAAATGGAACTCCGGAAGTGCCTTCGGACTTGGCTGACGTACCGGCGGAGTTTTTGGACTTTAATGAGCGCCATGTTGGAGTTTCGACGGTCCCTCCCGACTTGGAAGACTTTTATGAGGCCCATGGTGGAGTTTCGACGGTCCCTCCCGACTTGGAATCAGGACGCAAATAAATGCCATGATGGAATTAGGCAGTCAATATTGTATTGTTGTATATATCAAGTGGAAGTGGAAACTCTATAACTGTCTGTGACTGTTCTTATGCATCATAATTCTGACTGTATCGCCCGAATAAATTGCTTTTCTTATTTGTTTAAAACCATTTTCTCAAATTTCAATCTTAATTGAATTTCACAGTAGGGCATGTACTAAGCAAATCGTATTTTGGCATTGGAGCGAATATTCTTTCATTTTCCGTTTTTTCTGTTCTCTCTCCGTTTCCTTTTTGGTTGCTATTAATGATAAGAAAATGGGGTTATCATCAGAAATAAATATGTTTCTCAATTACATATTATTGCATCCCTAAACTTGATCCTACTTCTGTATTACTTTTTTATATTCTTTTTTCGGTACTTGTGTGTTATCTGTGGGCAGATTTTCAAAAAAAATTTTTTCATGAATAAACTTGTTTTAGGGGTTTTCGAGGTCGGAAAAACCGATTCTGGCATCTATATTGGCCCAATTCGAACCCCAAACCCGGATTCGAACAAAAAAGTCAAAATCCTTTTTTTCAAAAAAATTCTCATTTTATACACAAAATCGCTTCACATTTAAAAAAATTAAGCGATGGCGTCGTCCTCAGTGCTTGGCAAGTCCCAAATTCGCAACATTATTTAAAAATCTTAAAAATCAGTGAAAATTATTAAAAAAATGTGAATTTTTTTGAAAAAAAGGATTTTGAATTTTTGTTCGAATCCGGGTTCAGGGTTCGAATTGGCCCAATATAGATGCCAGAATCGCTTTTTCCGCCGACCCCGGAAACCCCTAAAACAAGTTTATTCTCAAAAAAAATTTTTTTTGAAAATATGCCCACAGATAACACACAAGTACCCTTTTTTCTACATATTTGGTTGTTTACATTCGCTCCCTAATTTCCTTGTTCCCCCTTTTTTGGTTCAATTGATGCCTTTTTCCGCTTCCTCCTCTTCTCCCCCATTTTGCGCTTTCACCATTTGGCTGTTCCATCGTCGCTTTGTCTTTCGTCAATCGTTCTGCAGAATATTTTCCTCTTCTCCGACTGTTGCTGGTCAGTCACCGCTGCTGTCGCCAAATTTAGTGATATCTCCCGAAATTCAAAACGCTCTCAGCAAAGGGAAGCCCGTTGTGGCACTGGAGAGCACATTGATTACCCATGGACTGCGCCACCCGACAAATTTCAAGTAGTTTTAATTCCCCTCAAAATGGGTGTTAATGAAGGCCATGAGTATAGGGTTTTATGTCGATCTTTGGCTTGAATTTAACAGTTTATGACTATTCTCTCGCGCATTTTCAGTGTTGCCATTCGTCTTGAAGAAATCGTGCGCGAAGAGAACGCCGTGCCGGCCACAATTGCGCTTTTGGACGGGCACATACGAGTTGGACTAAGCCAAGACGAGCTGAGACGAATTTCCATGCCGAAAACGGATGCCGTAAAAGTTTCCCGGCGTGACTTGGCCAACTGCCTAGTGGAAAATGTGCTCTCTTTCCGTTGTTTATATTTGTCTGTGTTGTAAAATTCAGAGAATTGGCGGAACAACTGTAGCGGCTACAATGTAAGTGACCCCGAGGAATTCACTGAATAAAAATAAGGCAAAATTCAGATGGATAGCGCACAGAGCGGGCATTCGAATATTCGCAACGGGAGGCATCGGGGGAGTGCACCGTGGAGGTTGTTGAATGCATTTTGAATCTTCCAAAATAACCATTTTTTAAGACAGCCAAGACGTGAGCGCCGATCTGACAGAATTGGGCCGAACGCCGCTGGGCGTTGTCTGTGCGGGCGTTAAGTCCATCCTGGACATTGAACGAACGTTGGAATATTTGGTAGGGAGCAAAACGACAGGGACCGAGCATCGGCAGCAGAACAATTACTGATCTGACATTCCATTTTCAGGAGACCCAATCAGTCAATGTGGTCGTTCTGGACAAAAGTGCGGTCTTTCCCGGCTTTTTTGGTCCTCCCACTGCAATTAAAGGCCCTTATCACACCGATTCATTGGATAAAGTGGCCGACATTTTGCGTACGTCCATTTTGTGGCATCATTATTTAATTCTACCAATTTTATCAGTTCTGTCCTTCCAAATGGGCCTCCCAAATGGCACTCTTATCGCATGTCCACTCACTGACGATGCCGTTGACAAGCGGTTAGTCGACGAAAGAAATGTAATTGCGGAAGCGACTAAAATGGCACTGAAAGAGGCCGAAGAAGCAGACATCAGAGGCAAGGAGGTGACACCGTTTGTGCTGGAGAGAATCCGTCAACGGGCGGGAAAAGCCGCAACAGAACTCAGTGAGCGAACACACAAATAATTACGAGAATATGCGTCCTTTCTCCTCACTTTAACAGCTTTCAGATATCGCTTTACTCGAAAACAACGTCCGAATTGCTGCCCGCTTGGCTTTGCTTTGCTCCAGCAAGACATTACCCGCCGGCATTGAAAAGCAGCCCTTGATAACAGCCGGCCAGCAAAACTCGTCCAGTCAATGCGAAAACGGTGGCACAGTGAAAAAACGCCGTCCCAAAATTGTCAGTTTTGTCATGTCTGCTCATTTCCACTGCTAACAATGGTATCATATTAAAGGTGTGTGCCGGTGCCTCTGTCGTTGATGTCTCTGTGTTTCTTGACCAAAGTTCCGTTCCGCCGCTTGGCCCAGCCGCCGTCGGCACTTATCTTCCGGCGCGGATCATTCAAACAAGTGGTGGGGTGGCGCGGAACCATGCTGACGCACTGAGTCGGTTGGGATGCGACGTGACACTCATTTCGGCATTGGGCACAACGACGGAAAGGAATAGCGGCGGCGGTGAAGAGTCACGGAACGATAGAGTGGATCTTTATGGACGCTTTTTGATGGAAAAATGCGATCACATTGTTTGTCTTTATAATCATAAACCGTTAAGAATTGCAAAATTTGTTTAGGATTGGTCTCATGTACGCCACTGTCTGGGCACAGCGACTGCCAGTTCAGTTGGGATTTGTTCAAAGGGCACAATCATTTCGCAGGCATTCATTGCGGTGGAACCAATTATGGAGCGCATAGATGAGAAATATGTATGAATTAATGACATGATTGGTTTGTCCGAACCTTTTTAGATTCGGTCAATGGAGGCACACATTGCCAATGCCGACTTTTTGCTGGTGGATGCCAATATGAACAGCGGGGCATTACGGACAGCGGTCGAATTGGCACGATTGAACGGTGTCAAAGGTACTCAAACTGAAAGCCAATTTGAGGGGGGGGGGTATCTACGACCAAAAGAAAAGTGTCTCTTATCCCCTATAGTTTGGTTCGAACCGACGAATTGGACCAAGGTGCCGAGGCTGTTCGAAGCGCTTGGCAAAAATGCTCTGCACAAAGTGAGTGCCATATCGCCGAACCTGAACGAACTGGAGGAAGTGGTGCGACGGTTGAACGATGAGAAAAGCCTAATGTTTGTACGTGGGCTAAAAGGTTGTTCGGTTGGGCATTTGAACGAATAATGACAAAACCTATCTGTCAGTTTTTCTGAACTCGCTTTGTTATTCCTCGGCACCGACCGCCCATTTCACGTCGCTTATTAACGAATGGATCGCACGGAACGAAGTGCCCGTCACCATATTCCCCCAGTCAATGTCCCACCTGCTGGTCACTTGTGACTCGATGGGTGTCCTTTTGTTCGTGCATTCTGCGGGCTCGTCCTCCTCCCCAGTGGCTCATCATTTCCCTGCTCCATTGAATGTTCGACCTGATCAGATTGTGTGTGTGTCGGGAGCCGGCGATTGGTGAGCGGCGGACCTACCAATTAAATACTAATTATTAATCCATTCCTTTATTATTTTTACAGCTTCAACAGCGGTTTTTTGAGTGCTATTCTGAACGGGTACGCCATTGAGGAATCGGTGCAATTAGCCATTAAATGTGCGGCAATTAGTCTATGCAGCGAGGAGACAGTGCCCGAGGCGATAGGCCAGTGGAAAATAGAAGCAAAAAGTGAAGCCGAAAAGAGACAAATGAAGACTGTATAAAAACAAAAATGTTTTTGTTCTCATATTACCTATTCATTTCCTTTTGCTCATAAAATCGAATTTTTTAAAATCCATTCAAGAGGATACATTGTCAGCCAATCCTTCTCACCCTTAACAGATTAAGAACTTTGCCACACATGGAAATCGATTTTATAGTACACAACCAGCAAATACTTTTTATATTTTTAAAAACAGTGATGGAGTATTACATAAAATAACATGGTGACAGCGGGGTGCGTTTAAAGTCAATTGAATGTGTTTATAATGGTCAGTTGTCTTCCCGCATAGCGATCAGGATTTGAAGTGCCTGTTCAACGTCGCCATCAGTCATTGCCAGCACCTGGACATTCTCCACGTCATTTGTGAAGCCGTACTCGTGCAATTGTTCCAATTGAACACCAAATTGCGGAGCATTATGGAGGGTGGAAGACGGGGCAATGGCGGGTGGAGTCGATTGTTGTTGTTGTTGCACAGCGGTAGCAGTGGAAGGACCGGCGGAAGGTGCACCACCTGAAAGTCGAAAAAATACTAAAACCATCATTTGTGTGCAACTGATCAGCCATGAAATTTCATTCAGCCGATAACATAAACAATTAACTAATTACCTAATTTTAATGGAATTGCCGGACCCGTTTCTGCCAGGCGCAGTTTCACTGCTGGACCAACTGGACAAAAAGCTGGTGGTTGTGCTGCGAGATGGGAAGACACTCGTCGGTTATCTGCGCACCCTTGACCAGGTCACCAAATTATGAATCCGTAAATTAATTTTCAATTCGTCTTCCCTTCAGTTCGCCAATTTGGTGCTGCACGCTAAAACCATCAGGCATGGGAACACCCACCGAAGGCTAAGTTCATTGCCTCGCTGAGCATGTCGTGGGTGATCGACGGCGTTCCTGTCGTTTGATTTGGCACCGTTGGTGCCGTTCCAGCTGGCCTTTCTCGGTTATTAAATGCGGGCATTCGTTGTCCCGGAAACCCATTGGCTCCCTGTTGTGCCATAAACGAATCTGCGGGCCCTTGCTGCATTATGCCGAATTGGAGCAAAGTTTTCTTCAAAATCTTGGCACAAACAGGACGCTCGTAGGCAAATTTATGGTTCTGTCCAATAAATAGAAAATGTACGTTTTGAAAAAACAATAATTTGATAGGATTATAAATAAAATTTTATATTTAAATTATTGTATTTATGTTAGTAGGATGGCTTAAGTTTCCAAAAAAGCCTTAATTTTCCTCTTTAATAATTTGTTTAATTTCACTCCTAAACGGACCACCTCAATGATGGCAGGCACCAGCAGTCGCAAATCCTTGACAATGGGAAGGGCGATCGGATCATGCACAAGTTCGGGATGGTCTTTGAGAATGGAATTGAATATGGCATTGTTATCGTCCACCATATATGTCTCCAGCTTTGTAATTAAACATAAGGAGAAAAAACAAATTGTTGGTCCTTCCAACCTTTTGCTGAAGTTCCTCGCCAAGATTCTGGTACAAAGTTCGGCATTGTGACCGCAGTTTGTCCACATCCGCCAGGTTCTTTTCAATGCTAACACCGGGCGATTTTCGGCAGACTAATCGAACTGAGCGTGACTCGCCGTCCAAATGCGGAATGTCAGCTAAGCGTTGGTCGGAGTTTAATTTGCGACCAAAGAAAACCAATGCTGAAAAGGGAGAATTCAAATTCTATTTTTTAAATTAAATTAAAAAAACTCACAATAGTCATTCTGCGATGAAATATCTCCACCAACGCAATGCTTAATCGCTTCTTCAACACTTTCTGAAGGACTGACGTTGGCCGACTCACCGTTTGGCAACAAAATTCGAACCATTTGATTAAGACAAAAAGTCCTTCTTTAAGGTTGAATTTATTTTTAGCAACCTTAATTTAAGCACATTTAAGCTTTGTTATGGCTTGTTAAATCATCAAAATCAACGGATTTCATTTTTTTTCATAAAATAAAATTAAAAAATTTATTTGAAAGAGCAAACATAACAGCAAATATTTAAAAAAAATTCCCTAAACTCAAAAAAAAAAAAAAATGATATTCAGACCAATCCGCTGAACTAAGAAAATACCTACTAAACACACCGAGTCAATTTTGAGCCCCTAGTTCAAAAAGTGAATGCATGTGTGGCGGAGTGGTTTTTGTGAGATAGTAAAGGGACAAAGGGCGGAGGTTCGAGTCCGTTGTGCAACATGAATATTTTTTATTTTTTTGTCCAAAAAATTAAAAAATGACGCTTTTTGGGAATTATTTTTGGAGGGTTTTCACAACCAAATTGTATAATCTTGGTATCATTCGAAAGCTCTTGATGAGAAGAAGCTTTTTCTAAGCAAAAGCCAAGCAATTTAATGAGTTAGAAAAAAGATATAGGCGTTCGAAATTTTGTATTAAATCTTAGACTAAAATAAAGCGATTATTTTCTTTAAAAAAGCGATTGAAAAATCCTATATTTTTTTCTCTATCGATATGCAAAATATGGTGAAAATTGTATGCATAGAAAAAAAGTTATATGGAGAGAAGTGAATATTATTTTTCCTAATAATGAAAATATTAGATAGTACGCCAAAAGGAGAGAAAAGTTAGAGAAAAAAAGTTTCTCTGCACTCTCTCTTTATTGACACATGTCTCGTTTTTTGACTCGGTGTGTAAATATTCAATCCCCATTCTTCTCTACACTCATCTTGAAATCAAATTCTCATATATTGGATAATCAGATCCCGGAACTCCGCCTTTTGGGTAAAACCGGGACTGGGACTTTCGGGTTGAAAACCCTGGACTTTTTGGCTACGTTTTTTTCAGTATCAGGTCTCTGTCCCGCTCTACTCTATTTTCATAGGATCGCTGAATTGTCAACCCTGTTCTAAAAATAAAAATGCCCAGATTTCAAAACATACTTTGGCACTTATTTAGCATATTGTGTCCATTTTATTTAGTTAGGGAAGTTACAACAAAAATCGAAGATGTGGGTTTCAAAAATTTGCATTTTACTTTTTGTTCGATTTATGAATTAGGAATTTGTCCAAATTGATGTTCGATTTGTGAACAGGAGAAAGTTCTTACTACTTGTTAACAAAAAATTGCTCACATAAAAGGTTATATACTTAACGGAAAATGGCTCCGAATCCAAATAATGACGCGGTTGATAAGTGGTTGTACGACAAAGAAGTCACTGTTTACGGTGATATACCGCCCCCGGTTTTGCGCTTCGAGGATACAACTTTTCCAGGTTTTTTTCAATTAAATTCATTTTTAAGTATTTCTTCTGTCACACAAACATAACAAACAGTAAATTAAGAAGCCATTGTTGAACGTCTGAAAACGAACTATCAATTTCCGACCACCATTCAGTCTATCACTTGGCCGGTCAGTCTCCTTCGACATTTTCAATAAGCAATCAAAATGTTTTTAGGTTGCCTTGACTGGCTGTGATCTCATTTCAATTGCTAAGACGGGTTCTGGCAAAACGCTATCATTTATCTTGCCAGGTTTACTTTACTTTTCTTTTTGTTTCTTGTCTGTAAATGAATTCAAGTCGTTTGAATTTTTTTTTTAACAAATAAAATTTGTTTGACTCAAAGGCAGTGCTTTGCACGGCTTGGTCCAAGGTTGTTCGGCACGGCATTTTTGTGCAGCAGGCCAGGCCTGGATAAACTTGAACAAAAGAAAACCGAAATTAGATTAAACAACAAGAAATGTGATGAAACGGAAGCCTTTTTAAACGACAAAAATTCAGCAATCATTCACGTGATGAGCAAAGCACCGCGTGATACGAGTGAACGAAACAGCAATGGGCCTGCAGTCGTTGTTTTGTTGCCAACTCGGGAGCTGGCCATTCAGGCAAGAGACAGAGAATAACGACCGGATTAATAAAAAAATTTGGTTGATTTGTTCGAATAACCATTATTGGATAAAACCCGCATTCTGATGGTGATGCTCTTATTTCTCCTTTTTAGGTGGAGGAGGTGGCCCAGGAGTATGGCAAAGTGATGGGGTTGTCAGTCTGCTGTTGTTATGGCGGCTCTTCTCGTGGTCCACAAATGTTGGCTTTTAGGCGTGGTCAGACCTTAACACATTTCATTTACAACATCCATTTAACATTTAAATTAGGCGTTGACATTTGCATTGCTACGCCTGGTCGACTTTTGGATTTCATCAATAGTTACGTTACCACGATGGGTCGCTGCACCTACTTGGTGCTCGATGAGGCGGACCGCATGTTGGACATGGGTAGGTTATATGCTTTGGTTCTTTCTAATTTCTTGTAATTTGTATGAAAACTTAAGGATTTGAGCCGCAGATTCGCCAGATTGTCGACCAGATTACTGTCCGTAGCTTAAAGTTTCTGCTTTTCCTATTTCATTTTTAGCCCAATCGTCAAACTCTCATGTTCTCGGCTACATGGCCTAAGGACGTGCGCAACTTGGCTGCCGACTTCCACAAGGAACCCGTTCATTTGACTGTCGGCTCATTGGATTTGGCTGCAAACCACAACATCGAACAGATCATTGAGGTGTTGGACGACTATGACAAAAACGACAAACTGTGGACAACTCTTGACAGCATTCTGGCTGTTGACGTAATGTTTAAATGAAAATTTCCACGAAATCGAATATTAAAAAAAAATTCAGCCAAAGACCAAGATACTCATTTTTGTGGAGACAAAGCGCAAGGCTGACACGCTCGTTGTTGATATGCGTCACCACGGTTATCCGGCACTTTGCATCCACGGGGACAAAGTAGTTTTTGATGTTTAAAATTCGTAATCCTTTTTCTATTTAGGAACAACGTGAACGAGAATGGGTCCTCGAAGGTGAACAAACACCGGGGAAATTTTGATTGTAAATAATTTTTCAGAATTCAAAAAAAGTCGCAATAACATTCTGGTTGCTACGGATGTTGCTGCCCGTGGACTTGGTATTCTTTCAGCTGTTTTAACGGTTCTAAAACTGACTTTAAAATAAAAATTTAAGATGTCGATGACATTAAATTCGTGATCAATTTTGATTACCCAAATAATTCGGAGGATTATGTGCATCGAATTGGGCGAACTGGACGACGTGACCGAACGGTAGCATATCATTACAGAGAATATTCCGGTATACATGTCGGGTTTTTTTCTAGGGTACAGCTATCACTTTTTTTACTCCATACAACGGTCCAAAGGCTCGTGATCTCATCAAGGTGTTGGAAGAGGCTAAACAAGTGAGTGCATATCGAATTGAAATGATTTGGCATCAAATTTATCCAATTTTCAGAATGTGCCAGTCGAACTTGCCAACCTTGCGAACAATGTATCTGATAACGGTTACGGAGACCGTCGTGGCCGGTCGTATGGTCGTGGAGGAGGTGGTGGCGGTGGCGGTGGCTACTCGGGATCCAGCTTTGCGCCAACTGGTGCCAATCGTTCCGCTTTCAACTCCGGTGGTGGAGGCAGCTTCAGAGGGGGAGGAGGATCGGGAGGCGGAAGCAGAGGAGGGTACGGTAGCTCCAACAGCTATGGTGGCGGCAACAGCTATGGTGGCGGTGGTAGTGGCTATGGCGGTGGCGCCAGCTACGGTGGTAGTGGCTATGGCGGTGGAAACAGCTACGGTGGAGCTGGAGCTAGTCGCAACACCAGAGGAGGAGGCGGCTCCGGTGGCAGCAGTTACGGAAGCGGCGCCGGCGGAGGCAGCAACTACCGCGGTGGAGGTGGCTCCGGTAGTGGTGCTGGTTTCAAGGCCAGCGGAGGAAGTCGCGGCGGTGGTTCTGGCGCCGGTTGGGCAGGTGGCGGTGGAGGCGATTCGAATTGGGGAGGCAGCGGCGGATGGAGTGCCAACTGATTGAGCAACTTAAGAGGCGGTCAAATTGTTGTCTTTTTGATACTTTTGTTTTGTTTCAGAGACATATTGACATTTACCAGATTTTCTTTTATTTATTGTCTTTAATTGAAAAAGAAGTTGTTAGACGAGGAAATGAAACATTGGATTTATTACTCTCAATCGTATCAAATTGTCGTTTTACGGTTCCTTGTTTTTTCAATTACTTGACAATCCATATTTTGGTTGGAATACGAGTAGAACATGGAGGCAGTGAAAACAAAGAAAACAATGGTGCTAAGCAGAGAAACGCGTAGTCAAAGGGTGGTCGATGGCCCAGTTCCTGAGGCGCCAACACTGGCCGACCTTTTGTTACTCGACGAGCCATGTACATAATGCTGATTTGAAATCATTATTTTATTCAATTCGAGTCCTTTAAATCATAGTGGATTAAAAAATAAATTACGTCGACAAAATTAACATAGGCTCATCTGTGTGTCAGCCTGCTGCTGTTGCAGTAACGCCAGCTGTCCTTGACCCGTCGCCGGCCACAGCTGATCGTGATGAGCACACGTCGATAAACGTCACTGATTGGGACGAAATTGCGGGTGAAAAAGGAGCTGCAGAAAAAACGGAGGAGGAGGGAAAGGTGGAACGCGGAAAAGGCGAACAAGAACAGCATTCTCTGCCCGGGCGAAGGGAAGATGATCAACAGCAGATGTCATCATCGTCGGAACTGGAAAGGGTGGGTTGATCGTGCGCACATTTATGCAAAAAAGCGTGTATATAGTTTAATGATTTTTCATATTAGTCTTAGTTTTTTGTAATCTGTCCCCCTGCCTCATCCCAATCGTTAAAAAAACCAACATTTTCGAGGTCGTTTTGTTTTTGATTCCGATTCAAGCAAAAACAGAGGGATGTTTTTTATTATTTTTTAATCTTCATTTACTCGTTAAAAAAACACTCACAATTCCAGACTCATTCGCTCTCAGCTCCAATTGCATCAATTTATCCATCTGTTTTGTCATCGGTTGAGCCATCGGTTGGAACCAAAAATACCCCAAAGATTTCTATCGAAATTGAATCAGAAAAGAGCAATGGTAATAACAAAAAGTACATTCGTTTAATTATTATGATTGCTTTTCATTGCTAGTGCCTCGTTTATACCCTACCATTGTGGTCCAAGAGGTAGAAGCAGCTGCACCGTCAAGAGCCGAACTCGTGGATTCCAGTATGGACGAGGCTGAACTACTCAATGAACAGCAACTGTTGGAATGCTACCAGAATGAGCAGCTCGAATTTGTTGATGACTTTGTGGATGTTTTTGTTGAGGTATCTTTGACGAAAAGTTGAAAACATTTTCATTTGAGAAACTCATTAAAAATTCTAAAAAGTATTACATCAGAAGAAGTTTCTTGCATTAAATGCCAACAAAATCAAAATTATCAGTATGACTGAAATAGGAAGTTTTTGTTTGAATTCGTCAAAGACATTAGTGGGTGGTCGCGACATAATGTGCATGGTTTTGGCTATTTGCTCTTGGAATAATCCTTATATTTTCAGCACGAAATTGAGCCGCGCAATTCGCTGTTTGAGCTGTTGAACGCGTACAAGGACGTGTGCGAACGGATGCAGAACAGCCAAGACAAAAAGACAGCAGCGGTGGAATTACTCGAAACAGTGAACAACGAAGTGTGGACAGTGTCCGAGCAGCGCGTTGTGCAACATGTAAGAGAATCGAGGAACAGTGCTCGAAAATGCCCATTTGTGGAGGAATTTCCTTTCAGTTTGCCAGGCATTTCCATTCACACTAGAAATTATTTTTGGAATATTTTTATTTGCCAAAAATTCTCAGGGTAATTGCGGGTGTGGACGGAATGCCAGCGGTCAATCGTCTTGCATTGTGGCCAGACTGCATCCGGAAAAATTGGTGACACTGAAAGAGGCGATGGACAAAATCAGCGAGTGCGAGTTGGAGGTGGGCGGCTTTTGCGGAGAGGTGTGCAACTGGAGGATACAAAATAGGCCATTTCATTGTACATTTTCCAATGTTCAAGGTCCGTTCGCGTTCGCTTGCGCTCCAAATTCAATGGAATGTCGTGGACATTGGTGCCCATTTCTTCACTGAACACCAACTTCAGCCAAATTCCCAGCCCATGCGTAATTTTCTGTCATTATTTTTTTATCATGTTTTACGCATTCAATGTCAAATTTTAGTGTTGACTCTTGACAACTCATCAATCGCAACAAAAAAGTCAAGGAAAGTGCTGCGCGGGGCCCTCTCCGATTTGTTCTACTTTTTTCGCTTTCCATTGTTGCCGAACCGATTCCGAGATTCGCTCATCGGCTGGGTCACGGAATTGGTAATGAAATCATTTTGATCACCTCAGAACAATGAAATTAGGCATGCGTCCTGTTGAAAGCGTGCACGAGCGATGACCAATGCTTCTTGCTGTGCCATCTCCTCCGCTGTCCCTCGCCCATCGACTCGTGGGGTGCCCAACTGATGCAAACTTTCATCGATGTGCCGTCGTTGGACCAACGACGCGCAATGGACAATTTTGTGGCGTTGCTCAGCTTACTTATGCGGAGTGTCGAGTCAGAATTGTCTACGGAGTTTTAGTTAATTTTTCTTCAACCTCTTAGAAAACGGGACCAATTTATGCTACGGGTTGCCAAATTTTACGAGGGTGAAGAAGCGTGGAATTTGGTTAGCGAAGACGGTGATTCGGTCAGTTTGTTTTTCTCATTTTAATGAAAATTTAAAAGTGTGAATTGGAAGGTTTTCGGTACTCGATAAAATACTTGAACCTGTTGTTTTCTAGACAAAATTCCACTTTTGTTAAATCCCCTCAAAATTCCAATCCTATGCTTTTATGGGTTGTTCTAACAGTAATGTTGTGCATTGTCATTTTCGTCTTGATTTTTTAAATTTTTTTCGCTGAAGGATTGCTCAAATTTGGCCGAATTGACGGAGTCTGACCTTGTCGCGCTGCTCTCTCAATTCCCCATTCGTTCTCTGCTCGACGTTGCTTTTAAGCACTTCACACTTTTGCACCGTAACAATTTGAAAATATACAAATGAAATAGAAATAACTCTTTTCCCTTTTCCGATGGTCATCGCCTGTCTACGCTTTATTCCCTGGTCGCATTTGTGCTCATTTTGTTGAAACTGTTCGACGATGGTCTTCAAACGTACGGGGCACACAAAAATTTCTGCAAGAAAATTACGGACAACATCAGGTTGGTTGTATGAAGGATTTGCTGTAATTTTCTTATACCTTAACGTGTTTATAGCAAAACTGTGCATTTTTTCTGCACCTATTGGGAGTTGATCAGAAATGAGTTGGCTCCATCGGATCGCTCATTGGTCCAAAATGAAATCAACCGCATTGTTCTGCAGGCTGTTTTTTACATCGTATCAAAGAAAAGGTGCTTTAAATTTTTAAGTAATCCCATTTTTATTTCAAAAAGGAATTATTCCATTTTTTTCTAAACCGAATTTCAGTGCCGGCATTCGCCAATTTCTTGTCGATTTTCCGTTCGAAACGGTCAGCGAGTGTTGCCGACTGAGATGCCAACTTTTGTTGAGGAGTCCGCCAAATCGGCAAATTCCAACGGTGACCGCACTGTACGTAATCCCAGCGTCTGAGCTTGTTCAACGCGTTAAAAACAGTAAACAAATTTTTATGCGATTTTAATACAAATCATATTTTAGCCGGGAATTTCATGGACAATATTGGCGGTGTGTGTCGCGAGAGTGACGAGTTGACGTACACCGTGTCCACGCTGGCGGCCATTGTGTCCCGTTCTGAGTTGGAATTGCAGCATTTTGTCGTCGAGTTCATCGACATTTGTTTTCTCAACGAGAATTTACGTGAAAAGTTCTATAAGGTAGGGGAACCAAGCATTTGTTAGTTTTCACATTTGAATCTTTCATTTACAAAAAAATGATTGGCATTTAGGTGGGCTCCGAGGCCATGGCTGTTCTAATTGAGCGCAACCCGCCTCTGTTGGGCGCCGTCCTGCGTTACATTGACCGCCATGTTGACCACCTTGACGAGTACGCTGTCAACATTCTGTCAACAGTGCCGTTAGGCTTTTGCACTGTCTCCGCCGAAGACATCAGCGACCGCTTGGGCAAGTGGCTGATCAGCCGATCCATTGACCATCCGGCATCCGCCATTGCGCGGTGAGAAAGTTGTGGCTGCTCATCATAGCCTAAAAACTATTCAGAAGAGTTCTGTCCTCTTTGAACTGGGACTGTCAATCGCCTCAACCGGCATCGTTGCACAAATCCTCAGTTACATCCGTGGGTAGCCAACCTCAATCAAATCGGCTTTGTCTTTCCGTTGAAATACATGACCTTTGCGCAGAAACGCTTGTGAAGGTGGTGTTATTGTCGTTTGAGACAATTGGATTGATATTTTTGGACGATATTTAAGGCTCACATTGTCCAATGCAAACAGAGAAACAATTTGATTGCTAAGTCGGTGAACAAAGCGGCACGAATGGCACTGAAATGTCCCGACTTGGAGCAACAGTTCGACCGCTTCTGCTGGGACGTGTTGTTGAGGCTAAAAATTTCGGAAAAGGTCGACAGCGTCATCTCCCTTCTTCAATTTTGTATTACTTTTTGAACTTTGTTCCAAAATTTCAGCCAAATTGTCCGACTCCGCCAAATGATCTCACCGCCTTTTACGTGTTCTGTGTCCAAAAGTGTCTTTCATCGTGCGTTTTAAATTGAAACAGTTCAAAAAGTTGTTCAATTTCCTCTTTTTTAAGTTCCAATCTCTTCTTCGAAGCGGGTCTTCCCCTTTTCCAAGAGTTAGTCAACGCTTCGTGCTTCAAGGCGGCCGCCGTACTTTTGATTCGAATTGTACATGCCTTCCCCAGCAGCAACCACATGCAGAATTTCATCGCAAATCCCACGTAAAAATGAATTTTTTTTAACTTTTCCATTTTCGAAATAATTTGTCATACGTTGCTTTTTCCGATTTTGATTTATGCACAATTTAAAATTTTTTTTAGATTCTGTGAGGTTTTTGAACGACTTCTCCACGCGGACGAATCGGCGTACGCTGTTCAGCTGTTAATGGGTGCTGACAAATTTCCTGGTCCGGTGCTCAGTCTGGTGTCCGGCGGAATCATTGTGGAGAAACAAAATTTCAATTCAATTCCCAAATTTTTTTTTCAGCACCAAATTTCCATCGACGCCTTCCATTTTGAGCAGCGTAAAGTGTACGCGCAGGCCTGGGTTCGCCTGTTGACATGCGACAAACGAACGCACGAGTGGAACTCGGACAAATTCGTGCTGTACTTGCTTGGCTGTGTCGCAAAGTGTTGCCACCTCTTCGACCCGCAGGACAATTTTGGGATGGTGGAGCTTTTGCGGGACCTTTACAAGGCTGGTTAACACCGGGGAAACACAGATTAAAATTCTGTTTTTCAGGCCCGACACCAGGCCTGGAGGGACACCGTTCGAGGCCCCCTCTCCTGGTTCTCCTCCTCGTCCATCCCTCCTCCTCTGATCGCTCAAGCCCAATTCACCGTCTCTCCATGGGCCACGTTCATGTTGTTGCGTGCCGAGCAGGAAGTGTTTGCCCTCTTCAACTTCAGTCTTAGTGCTTCGTTGGCAAAGCATCCGAGCCGAAGCATGGAAGAAGCATTGAAAGTGATTTAAATTTATAATTTTCCTTTAATTTTCTCCCGTTTAGAAGGCATGTTCCCGGCATCGTCTTCAAATGCCTGTTGAACGACTGCCGTTCTTCCGATGGGCCCAGTTTTGCTGTGAAACAGGAGGAACAACAGCAACTGGTCGTCCACCGCACCTTGTTTTTCCGTTGGCACTTCAACAATTCGCTATCGCAATTTTTTCTCGAATTCATTTTGAAGGGTATTTAAAACTTTATTTTAATTTAATTAAAATTTTATAAAACACTTTAAGCCATCCTTATTGTCCGGGAGATCGTTTTCTGCATTGTAAACAAGCGGACAAACTGCTTGCCGAACTGCGCAATGAGGTAGTTTTTTTTTCATTTTTTGCGATTACCATTCCTTTTGGGTCAGGTGTTACCACGAACAGAGGCTAAACCCAATGCCAGCAACATCAACAATGGTTCGTCTTCTACGACTGTGAACAGCGAAGGGAGCGGTGCTGTCCTTGAAACACAGCCGGCAACAGCGCCCGCCCCGGCCAGTGAGTTGTCCGCCGCAATTCGGCATTGGCTGGGCGTCTCAAAGTGCTTTCAACCCGAGCTGATTGCGTTGTCGGGCTACGCGGATTTGCCAAAGGACTATTTGCTGCAAATGATCCACACCGGCAACCAGGTGGTGGTCATTTGTGCTACGATTGATTGAATTTGGCCATGCCGCTTCAAAATTACATATTTGTTTAGCACATTTGGGCCGAATTTGTCGATATTGAACGCCTGAAGCGCGAGCAGTGCTTGCGGATGCGTCCGTTTGACCAATACTGCCATTTGGCCGAACTGCACCCTTTCCATCCGTCGGCTTTGCACCCGCACAGTCCGCAGTTACGACCAAATCGATGTCGTTTTCCACACTATGCCAATCTCACCCAGCTGTTCTCCGCACTTCAACAACCCCAGCAAGGCGGCGAAACTGTGCCGTTCCCCGCCGTGCCGGTCCATCACGATTTGCCAGTGATGTGCCGAGTCGAACGTAACGCGTCACACCAAATTTTGAACCAATTCGACGCCTATTTGAGCGAAATGAACAAAGTGGCAAAGTGAGTGTTGTGCTGTTGATGAGCAAGCGCATTTTCATGTGCCATTTTCAGTGTCTTTTTGGCCACCCGCGAATTTGTTGACACACAAAATGCAAAATATGCGGAGCAATTCACGGCGCTTTACAAAGATAGCCAAAAAGAGCTTAAAATTGTGTTGCGTTGTGGGAACTTTTTGGGTGCGAATTGTCCAAGGCCTTCGGTCACGGAAATGACGGTGAAACAAAATTAATAAGGGAGAGGGGACAAAAATTAGTTTTTTTCTTTGTCAGCTTAATGTGTCCGAGTACGACAAGGAGGTGGCCAACACAATGAATGTCAACCGACGCGAGCGGGAAGAACAGTTGGCCAAACTGTTGGCACGGTCCAACGCCTTGGCAATTAACAGCGCTCGTCTGGAGCACATTTGCACGTATGTTTTAAGGCATTTTCACATTTTAATTGTGTTTTCGCTTTTAGCCAACTTAACAATTTGTCCTCCTCGTCGGCCATTGGTTCGAGTCAACAAAAATCGTTGGGGTTGGTGCAGCACCACAATCCCCAGCTGTTCCACATCGGTCTCAAGCTGTTTTACCGCTTCTGCTCCTCGGTGCAAGGTGATCTGCTGCTTTTCCCAGCTGGGATGGATGCCTACGAAATGTGTCTCCGACGACTGGGCACGGTTAGTTCACATAAGTCCGAACACTTACGACGAACGATTTGACACAGTGGGGGGGGGGGCATCGGAATCAACTTTTATGCATTTTTCAGAAACCTTTTCCTTTTTAAATGAAAAATAACCGGTTTAGTTATTTTTTACATTTTTTCCAGGCATTTATCGCCCGAAACCCCGTGGAGCAGCTCAATCTGATGCGCGTGGTGTTGGCCGGCAACCCGCTGAACCATCTGCTGGTTGATCACTTCACGCCGCACTGTGTGCAGCCCCCTGAACTGCTTGCCCAGCTCTACTCCGAATTGTCCGCCTCCGTGCGTCAGACCGGCACTTCACTGTCCGCCCTTGCGCTGCTCCGACGCATGGACATTGAGCATGCCGGACGACAGTTGCCGCCCAACCAATTCCGCTCACTGATGCCGGTGATGTTCGAGAATTTGGCATCAGTCACTGGAACTTCGCTGCTCGCCTCCAATCCGCTTCGGTAACAATTGTTCATTCTATCACTCATTGATTTGATCGGCTTGACTAATTCCCTCACATCTAACCATTCGTTTTAATCCGTCAAAGACCCTAAAAAACCGGGGCGGCACGTCAATTCAGTCTCGAATTCCGTTTAAAATGGCATTCATTTTCCAAACAGTGATTTGTGCATGGACCATTTTGTGCATGCAATGTTCCACCAGTTCCCTCACAACATTGTGGACGCGCTGCGCTTGGTGCTCAGTGGCTGTGACAAACAATGCGTGCCGCCGTCGCTGTTCGTCGAAATTGCCAAACGCCTTCATGTGGACAATGCGCTCAATGAGGAACACCACCGGTCTCAAAAGCCACCGAGCGGAAAGAATGGCATTGCCATCAATGAGCTAAACACCGAAAAAGTGAGTGAATTAGGGTATTTGGCTCCTATCTAATCGAAGCAGACCTTTAACGGGTTCCAGAAACCTTTTTTTATCTTTGCCAAAATTCCTAATAACATATATTGACTGATTTTAATCCGATCGGCCCAATTAGTTCTTGTTCGTTAATCCCGTATAATTTTTTGTATTTGAATCTTTAAATTTAAATTTAAAATCTGTGTTTCTGACTTTAGGCACGCGAGTGTGTTGAGGTGATCACTAATCAGTTGACCATTTCTCGACGCGAATTCACCGGGCGTTTGTTCAATATTTGGGCTCCCTATTTGGAAAGGGTTTGTGCCTTGGCCGACTTTTTCCTGCGCATTTTTGTCAACGGCGTTTTCCGTGCCGATGCGTCAACTTCGGCAATGGAAAGCGGTATTGAAATGACAAATGTTTCTGACAAGCGTTGCTTTTTGTGGGCAGAATTGGCCAAGGCCTTTCGGAATGTCCAGCATTGTTTTGCGCCGCTGTTGGAGCCGGTGCCCATCTCCAATTTGGCGCCGTGGGGTGCCAACGATGTCCATCTTGCCACCGGCGTGTTGGACCGCTTCATCCGCCACCTGCTCTGGCTTCCCTACACCCTCTACATACCGCCGGGTTCTGAGACGCCGGAGGCGCTGTTCTGGCAATACTTTGCCACCCGACTGGTCAGCGACGAACTTCGCAACGGTGCCGAATCGTCCGGAGGTGGTCTCAAGCACATCTACGCCGTATATGTACGCTTCTTCATCAACTCTATTCTATTTTTTATTTTTAAATAATTTATTCCAAAAATTCCATTTGCTCTCCTTTAGGAGAACAAGTTGAATTCGTTGAACTGGGCTCGTTTCTGGCCAACGCTGATCGACATGGACCGCATGGACAAACTGCTGACATCCGCTGCAACGGCCAAGGGACAAAACAACGAACTGTTGGCGCAAATCATTGCCGACATTGTCGTCCGACTGCCCTGGGCTCAGATCATCCACCAGTACCAGGAGGGCTTTCAACCGGAGCAGGCGAGGCGCGAGTTCCACTCACTGCTCGTTGCCATCTTTGGCAAATGTGTGCTTCGACGTGAACACTACACGGTGGGCACATGGGAATTAATTTGATTCTGACACCTTTCCACACCTCATTTTTACCAAGGATTGAATCATTTTTGGGGGCTTGGCAGGGGAAAAAGTCTTTCGTCAGTTTAAAATTTTAGGTTTCATTACATTTTTCTTGGTAGTTTTCCTCCTTTCCCGTGTATCTCTTAACTACCATTCCCTGGTAACATTTCTTGCCATTGTAGCTGATTTATCTGTATATAAAATCTGTTTTTGGGACCTGTTCATCACTGTAAATCACTGTACAAGTTTAGCGCTCTAAAGCATCGATGTGCTCGTTGTTGAAGCTGTTGCATGACAACTGTCACTGGTCCTTCACCAAGGTGGAAGCTGTTGAACGAGTTGGAAAGCTGTTGGCGGATGCATTTCCTTCCCCTGCTGAATGGTTTGAACAACAGAGTGGCGGGCTGGACGATGCGCAGCTGTGTTGGCAGAGCATTTGGCGACAAGCGTGCCATTTTTCTACCGTTTCTGTATGACACTTTTTTTTTGCACTTTGACATTTTCTATCCTTTTCTTTTGCAGATGCCAATGCCAACAAATTTGCCTCTTTCTGAGTTGGATATTCCGCGCAAACGGACAATTTACATTCGTACCCAACTCCATCTGTTGTTTCGTCCGTCCAACCAAATTGCTGAACGCGCCGAACAGCTGCGACATTACGCCGAACTGTTGGACCGGGCGAATTTCATTCTAATCTCTGAAAGTGGGCCTTTTACACACTAGCCTAATATAAATTTACCGAATTTCAGCCAATAAAAACGATTATCTCAACTTGGCGAAGGAGTTCGTGTCGGTGTGGGCTGATTACATCGCTCAGCAATTGATGTCCGGTGGTGGCGGTGGTCCCTCCGCAAACAAAAAAGGCCGTGCCGTTGTGGAGGCATTCGTCGCAAAACTTTCTGAATGGTTGGCCGACCATCCGGACTCGCCGCTCGTTCTTTTGTTGGCCAATGCCACAATGGAGGCACTGAAAAATGCCCCGCGGGACATCCAGAGCCAATTCGGGCTGGGCCTTCTCGACACCTGCATCGGCACTTTCTTTAAAAGTGGGCCGATTTGGCACTTTTTGGTTTAATTTTGTTTTTTGTAATTATAGAAAATTCCATCGGACAATGGCGCGAAATTTCGCAATGGGTCTGTGTGCCGGAGAGTGCGGTGGAGGAATTGCTTTTTGCCGTGCCGAGGTGATACAAAAATGTGTCCAATTCGATAAAATGGATAAAAAAAGGTCTGACGCCCCCAACACGGAGCCCCACTTCCTCACGGTGAACGCCCATCTGATGCGTGAAATGGCGGTGCATGGAGCACCAGCAAAGGATTTGTTGAAGCTGGCCGAGAAACTTCGCACATTGCTTACCTCCATAAAGCCAAAGTCTCTTTCTCCCTACAGATATTATATTTCATTTTTAAATTTATTAAAATGCCTATTTTGTATGCCAATTTAAAACTTAATTCACATTTTTGCTTATTTTTAGGTATCTGACAAGCAGCAACGAGCCGGCCTTCCTCTTGTGCGTGGACAAATGGCTCCACCTGTGCATCCGAATGTTCACCACCAGTAGCAGGGCCACCGCTTCCGCTCCTTCTGTCGTTTCCGTCCCTCCTTTGGCTGTGTCCGCCCCCGTTCCGCTTGCACAAGCCCATGAACAGTTCGATGCCCTGCTGTGCTGGTTGCGTCGTGTCCATGCGGAAGAGGGCGGGAAAGGTGGCGGCAGCGTTTCCTTCCTCGCCATGGTCACTCGGCTGGGCCGAAAGCCCTCCTTTTCTGTAAAGTAGGTTTTTGAAAGTTAAAACTTTCCGAGAGTAAAACTGGTTGTGAGACCGAGAGTCTTGGAGCATCATCCTTTGGCATAATTACTCTATTGAGTTTTCATTTATTTGTACTTTACCGTACCTTAACAATAAATACTCAAACGAATTCACAGGACCCCGAAATCCTCAATTCTGAGCCGTCCTTGCTCGGGGACTCTGTTTTTCTCGGCCTTCACTCGTTCATCTTTAAAATCCAAATGCTCATAACTCACAGGCTCCAACTGTTCACCACCGTTCTCCACCTGTTCCTCTTCCAACAACAGTTGAACAAGACGCAGCCGCCTCGGCTCCAACCCGGCCAACCCGTGCTGAACGGACGCGCCGGCGCCTTCCGGGACCTGCAACAGCACAAAGTGTACTCGGCAGAATTTGGCGACGCGTTGGCCGACGTTGCCCACTTTTTTACCCGACCGGCGGAGTACTGCCTGACGGACACGCCCGAACTGTTCCGACGACTCGCCCACCACTTTTACCCCGGGGAGCCGATCATTGTGCAGCACCAACAGCATTTTGAGTAAAACATTGGCAAAGAGTTTGGTGGAAAAATGTGTAGTAAAATGTGACCTTCCTGCCAAAAAGTGCCATCATTCATTTTACGTGATTTTCTTTTCATTTACCTCCCCCTTTTTTGCTTTTAGCTTTATGTATTATATGACACACGGTTTAAAACCTTCTACTAATCAAAAAACTGTCAATAAATTTGTATCTGTATTTTGACAATTTTGGTAGAAAAAATTGAAAAGCATGGCTAAAAAAATTTTTGGTGAGTTTTTCCAAAATTGTTTTATCCTTTGAAATTTTAAATGATTCTGATTTCATTTTACTGACAATTTATCATTATCACTTTCCTTTCCTCTGAATTCCATTTGTCTCAAATTGTTCTACTGTTTTTTAACAAAAACTATCCACAGAGTAAGTAATATTTTATTTTATTTTAAATTTTAATTATATATTCCTCGCAATTCGATGTTTCTTCTTTAAAATTTGACTCCATTTGCCTACTTAATTTATACACTTATACATCATCACATGTTTTTTGCAGACGCTCAATCACTCTCCCGATTGTCCACTTTCGAACTCTGATCGCTCTTGGTTTCTAATCCGTGTACTTTGTTTGGATTTTGTGTTGTGTTGTGCTTTCTGTTTCATGTTGAAGCCCATTTTGTCATCATTTCCCCCCTTTTTTTATTTTTGTCTTCCCTTTTTCCCTTTGCGTTTTTGCATTATTTTATGTGCACATATACAATACATAAATGCTTATAAAGAAAAACAATTGTTTATTTATTCAAATTTTTATTTGCATTTTCAAGTTTTATGCCAACATTTCTTCCCCCCATGGCAATCGCATGTATAAATTGTGCATTCATTTTTTACCTTTTGTGCCCAATTTGGGAAAGAATCTATAAATAAAATGGACCAAAATTGGAGAAGAGATTGACAGTTCGTGAACTTCATTTGGCTTGAAATGTTCCCGAAATTCGTTGGAAATGAATGGCGGCGGTCCATTAAAAGACCAATCCAAATGGGATTTGAAATGAATTTCATTTTTCCTATGCCGGTGTCATTTTCGGCAATGGCACCACCGTCAGCACAAAAAAGTCGCTCCGATGGCACAAAATGCCGACGGTGGGAAAAGGGGACGGTGGAAGGAAGTGGAAGACCGACACAAATTCAAAATCAGCAATTGACTCTCATTTGAAATATTTCGCTTTATAAATGAAAAATAAGTCATTTTTACTTTTCATATTATTGTTCTAATTAATTAAATTCATATTATTGCTCTAATTAATTAAGTTAATTAAACCTTTAAATAAACGTCGACTAAAATGGAAAGAATAAATTTGCCGAACCCTAAGAAAAAAAAAATAAAAACGGTGACTCCCTTGGGCAGAAATTGCACAATTAAAAGGGGCAAATAAATGGGGGGGGGGGAGGGCGAACAGTTCCTTCAGTCTCCCTCCCCCCCATTCATTCGTCCGTCGATTGATGGGCATAAATATATAAATAAATAAATAGGAAAGGTTTTGTGTCCATTCGTTGGGAATGAATGCGTTGAGGGAACACCGCCGCCGCCTCCGATCATTTCATTTTGTTCGTTTATTCTCTCTATTTTATTGTCAATTTTACCGCTCTGATCAATCGGACGACCAAAGGTGAAAAAATGACGGATTGCCCCCGGGGCGAAAACGGGGAAAAGACGAAGGGCCATTAGTTGGTGGGCATGCATTTTTACCAATGATTACCCAATTATTGGCTGATCAGCAGATGCAATTCAAAGTTTTTGGAGCTATGAATTATTGAAAAATTTGAAAAAATTCGGTGCCATGGCACGGAAAGGAGTTGCCGGAACGGGCATCCCGACCTCGGGAATGCCAAAAAGGTAATTCTGCCAAGGCACAATCCGCTAAAAACCCTTTTGAATTATCTGTCTGATCGCTTTTTATCAATGCGCGAGTGTCTCGACCCCCTACTCGGGAATTTTCCCGCTTTTTTAGGGCTCGGACTCGTTCCCGGGTCATTTCCCGGCCTCGGTTTTCGATTCCCAATGAAAAGCATTTTTCGCACTGAATTACTTCTGATCATAAGCAGCAATCAGTCCGTTCTTGACTTCGTCATTCTATTTGCTCTGCTCTGATCACACCAATTATCAGCTCATCGCACAATTGGATTGTTGTTAATTCCCGATAATGTCCTTTTTAATCGGAAGGCGACGGAACGGAAGGATGAGCCATAAGCAAATGGACACAAACAATCGTTTAAGTGCCGCCCATTTGCTAATGACTCGCCCACTGATTGATCAGTGCTTCCAGCATTGAGATGACTTTTGCTTCCTTGGCTATGCGTTCAATATTTATTTATCCATTCGCTGCATAATTTGCCCATGTCCGTCGTTCCTTCGGGGCGCATTATGCGTCATCCCTTCCCCCCTTTTCCTCCTTTTCCTTCCCCTCCTCTCTTTCAATCCCTCTTTTTCTTTTCCTCTTCTCTTCTCTTCTCTTCTCAATCTCTTTTTCTTTCCCTCCCTCACCTTTTCAATATCTCCCGTCCTTTTTCTCCCCTCTTTTTCCATTCCCCTCTCTTCCTTTAAATCCTTCTTTTTCTTTTCCCTCCTCTCTTCCTTTAAATCCCTCCTTTTCTTTTCCCTCCCCTCCTCTTCTCAATCGCTCCTTTTCTCATCCCTTCCCTTCCCTTCCCTCCGCCCCTTTCGTCCACACAATCTCTCCTCCCCCTCTTTCCCCTCCCTCCCTCTTCCCTTGTGTGTTTTCTTCTCACCGGTTTATGAAAGTTGCTCTTTTCTCGCTCGCTGTTGCTCTTTTTATGTCATTCATTGTACATACATATGAATGTGGTGTCATCAAAATTTGACATTTTTCAGCAGCCCTTTTACCTTTTCCGCGGTGGGCACCAAAATTTAGCACCAAAATCCAAAAAAAGGGGAAATTTTGGTGCCTAATCTTCCGCATTTTTATGGTGCCCAATTTTCAGTTTTCCCCCCTCCCCTTCCCCCGTAAAAAATTGAAATTGTAAATTTCCAATTTGGGGGGACCTTCCGATCTCGACTCTGCACTTTGACTTTTTGTTCCCTCCCGCCGATTTGACAATTTTGGCTTTAAAATCACTTCAGTGAATGAAAGACAAATCGATATGAACTTTCCATTTTATGATCAAATATTTAGAAATCATTCTCATTAATTTTCAATTTTCATTTTTCCGTAATTTTTCTTAATTTTTGTCAAAAATTGGCATTCCACGTGCCATCATTGTTTTCCAATTATTACATTTTTTGTACTAGTTACACTCTCTCTCAATAAATTTGATTAAAATTTAAAACTTTATTTTCGTTTAATCCACCACAAAATGGCGCCGTCGCCCGTCGGCGCAGGCGATGAAAATTATTGCGGCAAAGGGAACGAAAACGGCAAATGCCATCCGCAGCCGTTGCCGTTGGCCAAAAATGGCAAAAATGGTGGAGATTTTTTGGTCAAAGGAGCGGCAGAAAATGGCAAAATAACGACGAACAAAGGCATCATGAACAGTTGTGGCGAATCCGTCGATGAACAGCACACGGCGGCATTCGATTTTCGCCATTTTTCCGCCATGGAAAAAGGGCACAGAGTGGGCAATTAACGGACTAATTGATTGTCAGCGCAAATTAATTAATTAATCGCTGTCTAATGGACATCGATTATCCATTAATTAATTGATGTTTCGCTGTACTGTTAAGCGCCAAAAATATTGAATGTTTCATTTTCGTAATTAGAAAATGGAAATTTCTAAATTATTCCCAAAGGTCTGTAAATTGTTCGTGCTGAAAAAGTTCGACGTTTCCTTTCGCCACCTTTGGCTCAATTTGCACACTCATCAGCTTGTACTCACCAAATTGGCAAGCAGTTCAGCCTCAAATGATGAGCCCGGTCCGACAATTTAATGGATTTTATTTTATTTTAATTAAAACAATAAATAGGTAATCCAATTAAAATTACTATTTAACTATTATCTGAAATAATTAATAGTTTATTTTTAAATATTTAACCAAATTATTCTTAATTTTAAAATATATTTTTAATTTTGTTTTTGCATTTTTATTAATTTTGCTAATTTTGTTTATTTTTTAATTCATTTTTCATTTCCCCTTCGCTTCTTCTGTAGTTGCTTCCACTTCTGCTTCTGTTTCGGCGTCGTCTGATCATTTTTTGCCCAACGGACTTTTGGCAAATTCGGGCCGAAAGGGCAGTGTTTTGTCAGCCGAATTGGCATTCTGTTCACCGAGTGCCAAGTCGCAAATGTTGGACCTGCGAATTGTTAAAGAGGCGCAAGTGAGCAAAAGGGGGAGGAAAAGCCAAAAACAATGGGAGGAAGCGGTGATCAGAAAACACTGATCACGCACTGCCCATTGATCATAAAAGCAACCGATGAATGAATGAGGGCATTAAGCATTTTAAACAAAGTCATTGGGGATATAAGATGAAGAGAATTTGGCAGAGATTGGCTTGAACAATTCTAATCATTTGATCATGGCATTCCTAATCAGTTGATGCCATTCAAATTCAATTGGCTGGCTCTCTTATGCTTTTGGCTATCCTTTCGAAATCTGGTTTTTGAGGTGCTGAGCAAAGCCATTGGCACGATGCAAATCGCGGAGAAATGGCGTCGGGACACTTCGCTGCAGACTTTCGACCCGGAACTGATTCTGATCATCCAATGGGGCACCGCTTTTGTGCTCAACTCGTGGCTTATTCTGTGTAAGCCGACCTGAGAAAAGTGCGCCATTTGATCATCGGGCGTCTGTCTGATCAGAAGACCGACCTTTTGACCAGTGTGCCCAATCATTTCTTACATCTTTTTCCATATCATTTGGCTAAAATGCCAATTGCTTCCGTTTTGCGTTCAGTCAACACAAAAGAGGCCTGCCAGCTGTGGTGCCGTGGGCTGCAGCAGCTGTGTGCCGTCGGCGATCCTTCTTCTGATCAGTCGCATGCACTCGTCGTGGAGCGGTGGCTGCGCAAAAGGGTATCATTTCTTGATCAATCTCGATCAGTTTCAAATTTAAAAATGAATTTCAATTTGGAATTTTGCTTTTCAGTTCCTTGCCCTGCTTCCCCATCCGACAAGTGCCGCGTCGGTGAACATCAAACACATGAAGCCGTTTGTGCAGCAACGGCTGCAGTGCAAAGTGAGCAGCAAACAATTGCAGGAGATCGCCGAGGTGGGCAATTAAAAATGGATAAATGATTAATTAAAAGTGAATCAGTGGGTAATTTAATAGGGAAAATGACCAAAAGCAAAATGAAATAATTTAATTCAAACTAAGAATTCAAAATTAGGAAAATAAATTAGCTCACAGTTTTAAAAGGGTGAAATATTAATTAAATGATAGCACGTCAATTAAATTGCTCCAATTAACGGATTATAAATGTTTAAAATTAAACAACTTTAAATAATCAAATATTATCTGATCATCTGATCACTGATCACAATTTTTCTTTTCCTTCAATGCTTTTTCTCCTTTGTGCCCAGGGCGAAATGGGCTTCGAGGCCTTTGTGCTGGCACACAATCGGCTGCTGAACTTCCACGCGTTGTTCGACTGTATGTTCAGCGAGTACGCGGACACTGAACACGCGCAATTGGTGCCCTTTCAACGCTTTGTCGACTTTTTACGAGACATTCAGCACGACGGGCTGGGACAGGTGGATGCTGATGAGGGGCGGGCACGGAAAATGAATGGGCCATTGATTGGAATCCGAATTTAAATCCGAATTTGGCACAATACCGTACAGCCAAGGGGCACTGTAGCTCATTAATTGAAAATGAATTCGGAATTACCATCTCAAAAATGATTGCAAAATTCCCTGTCTGAAAGAATTAGAGCCTATCGTATAAAAAGACTTTCTGTCTGCAAATTTCAAATTTTCACACATAATTTTTTTAAATCCCTAACTTTTTCTAAAACTTGAATTTTCATGTTTAGATTTTGCCGTGAATTTTTCAATTTTATCAAACACGCGAACCTTTATAAAAAAGTTTTGAGTGTGTGAAATTTTTTGAAATTTTGCAGACCGAAAGCTCATCTAAGGTATTATTGAATGGAGATGGGGACAAGGGGTGCCCGAAAGGTCTAAGTGCCAATGTCTTAATCTTCCAATGACCAACAAATCAGTCTTTATTCTGTGTCCAATGTTCAGGATACAATGGGCGACCCCCCCCCCCCCCAACCCGATTCGGTCTCGGGGACAGAGACTGATGGGCGGGAGCCCCGGGCAAGACTGAGAGAGAGAAGAGGCAGACGAACACTTTTAAAGAGTAGAGTCTCGATTAGTGAAAGGAAGGACCGCCCCCGGGGATGCGAACAATGATCAGAGGATAAGAGAAGAAAAAGAGAAATAAGAAATTAAGTATATCAGTATTTTTCTGCAAAATTTCAAGTTATTCTGCCAAATAGGAATGAAAATAAGAAAATCAGAATTTTTAAATTCATGGAATTTTCATGCTTAAAAACCCGGACTCTAGTAATTAGTAATTACAAATCTTTTGCTTTGATTGACAATGACGGTGTACACTTTTTATGAATTAAAATTAAAAAATAGATTAAGCCGAAGTGCCCGTGGAAATATTGTGAATTTGAAATTGGGCCCAAAGTTTGCTTCAAGCACATTCGGGCCAAACGTTTGTTTCCAACACGTTGGAGATGGAGCACAAGGCTCCGCCACGACCCCCGGCTGTAGCTGCGTATTTGTCTTGAATATATAACAGGGATGGCACGGAATTCCGAGTTCCGACTTCCGACATTTTTGATGAAAAGTCGGAATTTTTCGGAATTTTTTTGAGTTTTTTTTTCAAAAAATTAGCAATTTTTGTACAATTTATGTTAATAAAAAATTTTCAATTTTTTTTCCGACGGCACCTATCGGCACCGCCGGACTCAAAAAAAAACTTAATTTTCTTGAAAATTTGCTCAAAATCGCTAAATTTTCCATTTTTTGGACAAAGTTTGTTAACAATTTACATTAAAAATTACAAAATTTTTCCCGGCGGCGCATATCGGCACCGCCGGACCCTTCCTTCCCCACAGTTTCTCAAATTCTCTTTGGATAAAGCGCGCCGCAAAAAAAGGGTGTAACTTTCCCAAAAAAAAAAAATCCAAAATAATGTAAAATTACTTAAAATATTTTGATCTTTTTAAAAAATATAGAAATAAACTAAAAACAGTTTGAAATTACCTTTTACATGGTTAAAAATTTAAAAATTTAGCCTATTAAATATTTAAAAAAAAATTTATTATATTTTATTTATTTTTTTTTGAAAAATTCCGACTTCCGAAAATTTTTGGGGCCTCGGAATTCCGACTTCCGAAAATTTTTAGTGCCTCGGAACTCCATCCCTGATATTATATAACACTCTTTTTTCCCGCACAGGGGTTTTCCCGTCGACCGCTCCGAAATTTATTTTGCTGATCGGACTTGCATTCTTTCCCGGGGGGTTTTGGGATCGGGTGTATTTGAGCTACAATATTTAAAAAATTTAATTTGCAAAAATTCTGACTTTGATCGGCCGAAATTATCGATTGATCAGTCGGCCGATCCGGCAAGTTTCTGTGTTTCTGCTCCACTGATCAAAATGAAACTGACAATTTGTCCTTTCTAGAGCAGACAGTTTGTCTCCGACTTTCTGCGCCGCTACCTGCGCGACGTGGACCCGGACCGGGACGTGCCGGAGCCGTCGCTGAACACCGACGAGTTCGTGGAGTATTTGTACTCGCCGGAGAATTCGTTGTTCGACTCGGTGAATGACGAAGTTGTTCACGACATGCAAAAGCCGTTGAACCATTATTGGATCTCCTCCTCACATAACACTTATTTGACCGGTGGGTGAACAAAAACTTAAAAATTTATTCAAAATTTTCTCGCAAAGGCATAAAAATGAAATGAAAAAGTTAAAATATGGCATATATTTTATTTAATTTTATATAAAATTAATTTAATGGATAAATATTTTATAATTTGTGTCGAAATTAAAACAATTTTGATGTAAATCCTAGGTAATTTTTGCACTAAATGAATGGATTTTTTATTTTAAAATGCCTTCCCCCCCCCCTTTTTGAGGTGATCAGTTGCGCAGTGAGTCGTCGTTGGATGCGTACGCGCGTGCCCTTCTGATGGGCTGCCGTTGCGTGGAGTTGGACTGCTGGGACGGGCCGCAACTGAAGCAGCCGCAACAAGCGAACGTTGTGGTCATTTACCACGGCTACACAATGACAACGAAACTTCAAGTGAACGAAGCCATTAATTCATTATCAATTAGCTTATTATTACATTAATTAGTAAGTAATTACCAACAATTAATTATGAATTAACCAATCTATGAGCAATTAATAATTTAATTAATAGCCAGAATATCATAATAATCATTAATTAATTAAATTATTAACTAGTCAATTGATGAATAATTATTCAATTATTCATTAGCCAATTTGAATTGTTTGATAAAATTTATTCAAATTAATCCCATTTCTTTTTCTGAACGGCATCGTACCATAAAAAGTGCAGGAAAGTGCCGGCGAACTTTCCCTTTGTCCTTCCCATTCGCTGTCTCAATTAATGCCAATCAATTAATTAAAATAATGATATAATTACCGAAATTGATCACTGCTAATTGCCGCTGTGTTTATTTTCCCTTTGGTCAGTTGCGCGACGTTTTGCGCACCATCCGCGCGTACGCTTTCCGCAGCAGCGAATTTCCGCTGATTTTGTCCATCGAGGACAACTGTTCGCTGCCGGCACAGCGCCAAATGGCCACCGACATCAAACAAATGCTGGGCGATCTGCTGCTGACCGCGCCCGTCTCACGTGACGAATGGCAGGTGGCCAAAGGAAAATGCAAATTTAAATGTCGGGGTAAAGATGGCATTTAGAAAGAAGACTTTTTTTAATTTGATTTATGCTAAATTTACAAAAAAAATATTTATGCTAAAATTACAATTTGCCAATAAAAATCATAAAATTTGGTTAATTAAAAACGTATCTTTTATTGTGAATTTTAATTTTGTGAATAAAATATTATTTAAAAAACAAATTTGTTTTGTTGGATTCATAGTCAAAAAATTTCAAAACAATAAATTAAATTTTGACCGCAAATAAATGCTATTTTTTATAAAATTAATTAGATAAAAATGTGAATTTTTTTTAAATATTTAAAAGTTCGTAAATTCACAAATTTCAGCTCCCTTCGCCCGCTGCATTGAAACGCAAAATCATTCTGAAACACAAAAAGTTGCAACTGCACAACGAACTGACGGACGCAATGCTTTCGGCACAGAGTGCGGAGGAGGAAATGGAGCAGGACAACATTCTGAGCAGACAATGCATCAAAAAGGGGGTCCTTTGGCTGCGCGAGGACGGCGGAAACGGCACAAACGGCGGTGCCAAAAGTTGTGGGGGCAGCAGACGGAGCAGCAGTGCCAACGCCAACGGCGGATGGGGGGAGCAGCCGAAGGACCACCAGCAGGGACAAGACCAACAGGGGCACCAATGGCACAAACACATTTTTGGTAGGGCATTTTTTGGGGGGGGATCATTTTGGGGTCGTTCGACGATCGGAAAGTGGAAAAAGAGTGTCTGATCTTATTATAATTGTAAGTTTATCAGTCTGCTGAACTGATCGCTCGAATAGTTCGAATATATATGCTCTGATCAGTCAGTCCGATGATTAGATTGATTGTTGAAAAAATTTGAACTTTCCTTTTATGCACTTTGAATTGGTCAGAAAAGACACTACTTTCTCTCTCCCTCTCTCTCTCTGATCAGTCATTCGACGATCTGATCAATCGGTGCTTTTCATTCGTAATCCAATCACAATTATTTCCAATGATCACCCATTAAACACAAATTAATCCGTTGTCCATCAAATAATCTCTGCTTCTGATCGATCGTTTGGTTGATCATTTCCCACCTTTTCCTCTCCCTTTTTTGTGCTGTTCAACGACCGTTTGTGCTATTTGCTGCAACGCGTCGAGGAGAGCGCCGGCGGCGCTTCGCTTGGCCAATCGTCGGCCGCGGCGGGCGCAATTGGCGCAAACGAAGGCACGGACGAGCAGCCGCCGCCTCCGCAAGACGGCACCGCCGAGGCAAGCGGACGCAGAAAACACTTGGCCGGACGGGAGGACAGCTTGAACAGCCAATCGGACGACACATTTTCGGTGGGAAAAGGATCAAAAATAAATAAAATATAAAATGGATTAATGGCAATAAAAAATGAAATTAATGGCACATTTTAAAATTCATTTTTTTTGACTTACTCTAATAAATCTGTTACTTCCTATTTATTTATTAATAAGACCAATGGAGAAAACATTGGCCTTTTCTCTGTGAATCATTTCTCATAATAAATTGCCGGCCCTCTCTCAATTATAATTTTGCTCGAGAGTCTCGCCTTCGGGTTGCGATTTGCCCTCCTGTGTCATTCACTCAATAATATCCGCTTGTTGACCAATTAGGGAGGGATTGGGTCAAAAAATGTCTCCATCTGAGTCCCACGTTATCAGCTTATCACTGACACGCATGCAGGACAGGACAGGGTTTACTTTTTACTTTATTTCTTTAAATTCTTCGAAACGCCTTTTGTCCACCAGGAAGCGGACGCGTGTGCGGACGCGCACGTAGCGGAGGAATGGTTCCACGGCAAAGTTGGCCGGGACGAGGCAAAGGCACGCCTTCTGCAGGCGGCACGGCACAACAGCAACGGCGGAGGCGGAAGCAGTGGCACCACCGACGGACTATTCTTGGTTCGCGAGTCGACCACCTTCATCGGCGACTTTACGCTGTCCTTTTTGCACTCCGGCTGTGTGCACCATTGTCGCATCAAAGGTGGCACAATTGGAGGAGGGGCGGAGAAAGTGCCGAAGGAATTGGAAAAGGGGGTGGAAAAGTGCCGAAGAAATTAGGTGGGGATGGGTAGAAATGCCAAAAAAATTTGGGCGGGGTCAGAGGCTTTTTACAATCCATGGTAATTGGCATTCTGTCCCTCCCACCTTTTCTGTCTCTGTTCTTCCGATTCCTCTGCGTCCCTGTCCGACTCGTTTAGTTTTCTCTGGTTCTTGTCCACGCCGTCACTTTCGTCGTCGCCGTCCGACCCCTCGTCATCCGACAGATGCAAAATGCCAAGGAATTGAGGGAGGGTGGAGGAAAAGTGCCTTTGGTTCAAGCTTTTAAGATTGGTTTTAAAATTGGAGACGAGCACCCGGGAAAGTCCAAAGCAGTGCTTGTTCAGATCCAAAAGAAAGATTTGGAAAAGATGCTTTCATCCCTATTTTAAGCATCCATTTCGACGGGAGGTGAGCGAAACTATCATTTGTTGGATTCGGTGAAGCGGGACACACTGTACGAGCTGATCAGCTTCTACACACACAACGCATTGGACACGCCCAACTTTAAGGTGAACAAACACACGGAGCAGCAGAAGAGACAATGGTAGCATAGTCTGATCAGCAGTGTGCCTAATCACTTTTGTGGCATTCGGTTTTTATGCCAACGATCGATTTATTAATTAATTTATTTGATCAATGTTTGTCTTTTTTGGCCTTATTTCTGATCAGTTCCAGCATCAGTTTGGCATTTGACCAATCACTTCTTTAATGCTTTAGCTGATCAAATGAAATGATCAGGAATCGCTTAATTTATTTTTGGCTAAATGATTAGGTTAAACGATCAGTGAGCCTTGTCTCTGATCAGTCCTAATGCGAAAATCAGCAGTCCTTTGGCCTTTGATCAATTTCTCTCCTCTTTCCTTTCCTAAATAGTCTCTGAATTGCCAGACTTTTCTGCAAACGCCGTGCCCCCAACCCCAACCTCATCTTGACAAGCCGTGGTTCAGCGCCAACGCGGACACCGAACAGGCGGAAAAGCTGCTCAACGCGGTGCCCATGGACGGTGCCTTCATGGTGCGCTACAGTACCACGGACAAGACGGTGTTTGTGGTGTCATTACGGTATTCAATTTTTTGGTGGGTTTCAGCTTCAAAAATGGCTTTTCATTCCCACAGAATTGACAACAATCTGTGCCACTTTCGCCTGAAACGAGAAGGCCGTCTGTTTATGGTCGCTCAGCGAACCTTCGAAACGCTGTGCCATTTGGTGGACTTTTACGCGTCCACTCCGTTCGTCCGTGGCGTTTCCCTAAAATTTCCGGTCAATGAGCAAACGGTACGCCAAAAGGGAGACGCTGTGCCAAATTCAAATTGATCAATCAACAGATCAGCCAATACACTGATCAGAATGATGGCCAACTGCAGTTGGACGGTTTTTACATTGACTTGAACAACCTGGACAAAGAGGTGTAATTTGATGGCCACAATTTAACGCTTGAGGGAGGGGAATTTTTGAACTTTTAGCTTCGCGTTGAAGCGATCGAATCGTTCGATGGCATCGTCGACGATTGCCAAATGTTGAAAAATGATCAGCTGAAAGTGTTTCCTCCGCTCAGTTTTCCTATCGGTACCCAAATCACTTTGCTGTCGATGGACCAAAATGATCACAATATTGTTGGTGATGAACAACAACACATTTGGGTTGGCCGTTACAACGAAAAAGTGAGGGCAAAAGCGAATTTGGAAAATGTCCTTTTTTGATGCCGGAAAAATTCCGTGAATTTTTAAATAAATTTAGACCGGATGGTTCCCAGCGAAATGCGTGCGAAAATTGACTGCTACAAGCGGTGGAACAACGGATGGTAACAACATGCTCAATTATGGCACAATTGAGCTAAGCGGGACAACGTTTAAACAGGTGCAAGCAAACAATGGCATTTTCAAACTTGGAATTTGGACGCAAAATTTTGTTATTTCAAACAACTGTTTTTTAAATTGCATTGATCGAATCCTTCTCGATCTGTTGATCAGTCGATTATGGCTCCCGTACAACATTTATGGAATTGTTTCCGGGATATCTAAAGATAATTGGAACGGAGAAATGCAAATGCCGGAATTTAGGAGGAAGGCAAATGAGAAATCGGGATCCTTTTTGGGCCGCCTTTCCCGATCACTTGTCTTCACATATTCTTGCCCGATAACTTTTCCACTAGTCTTTTCCGATCACTTATCCCCTATTCCGATCACCAATTTATCCCCCCCCCCATTGGGACAGTGCTCCTCCGATTCCTCGGCCGATCGCCCCGCCGAGGACGACCATTCGCGCCGCGGTCGTCGTCCGTTCGCCTTCCGCGTCACTTTGGCCCCGTCCCATTGGGACGTGTGCGACTACGTTTTGGCGGCGAACAGTCGCGAGGAGATGGACGAATGGGTGAACGCGTGCCAACAAGTGGCGGCCGAGGCGAGCAACAAAATGCGACAGTTGCGCAGTCGCGAGAAACAGTCGCGCATCGCCAGCGAACTGTCCAGCCTCGTGGTAGGGCAATGACAATTTTAATTTTGATCAATCACATATATTGAAAACAAAAAATGACCAACATTGGCAGGGCAATTTCGCATAAATGCGGACTGATCAGATAGAGTTTGAGCTGTGATTGTCATTTTCAAGATTATCTTCTGATTAAGAATAGAAAGCCACCTTGACGTGTGACAAAGTCTCTGAACAATAAAAAATTGATCAATAAGTCAGTTTGCCATTCTCTGATTAAATTGAAAGCTGATCAGTCGATCAGAAGATTTAGTCTGAATTTCATCTAAAATGGATCTTTGGGTAATCAGGCGTGATCGGATTCGATTTTTCTGATATTGAGAATTTTCAGCTTTGGTGATCAGAATTTGTTAGATGCAAACATTTGCTTTTCGGACTTCAATAAGCTGGTCAAATTTTGTCCTTTTTAACAGATTTATTGCCAAGCAGTTCCGTTCCATGCCGATTTCGAGTTGCAAGACCCGCGCAGCTCATTCTACGAAATGTGTTCCTTTAGGTGCGTGCCATTTCCGACCAATCTTATCAAATTTTGGTTAATTCAAATGCAAAAATTGCATTTTTGGCTTTTGTCTGATCTGCAATGATTTAAAATTAGCCCTTTTCGATCATTTATCCAATTGTTTAGCCTAAATTTCGGCCATTCGTCCATTTCAGTGAGTCAAAACATGACAAATTGGTCGAGCGTGGGCTTCAGCTGTTCAACAAGCGTCAGCTGTCGCGCGTGTACCCGCAGGCGAGTCGGTTCACCTCCACCAATTTCAACCCGGTGCCAATGTGGAACAGCGGGTGCCATATGGTGGCGCTGAACTTCCAAACTGGCGACAAATCCATGCAGCTGAACACGGGACGGTTCATGGCCAACGGACGGTGGGACAACGGGCACAAATTGGAAATTAGCACTATCTAATCGGGCCTTAAAAATTACAAAGAATTGAAAAAATCGTCTAAAAATTTTAACAGAATTAGGCCGAGAGTAATTTTAGATACAAAACTCGAGAATGGTTTTAATTAGTTCGAGACTGAACTCGAACAATCTCTTATTTGTAGCTGTGGCTATGTGCTGAAGCCGCTTTATCTGATGGACGAAACTTTTTCCATCAATGCTCGTGATCACCATAACCACAGCCAACAACAGCAGCACCACCACCAACATCAGTTGCAGCGTCCGGCGTTGTCGAGCAGCACTTTTGAGAATGTGCCGTCGTCGCCGTCCAACGATGGCACGGCATTTGACAAATTGACGGAGGATCGGGACGACGTGCCGACGAAGCTCATCGGGGACGATGGACAGAAACAACGACAAAAAATGAGCACCGGCAATGGCACTTTTTCCGCAGCGGCACTTCCGTCCGACGCATTTCATCACCAAAATCATCAGCAAAAAGTGATTATGCACTATTGAACATGCAAAATGTCCCTTTTTCCTTGTTTTGGCACCAATTTTGAGTCCGTTTGTCCCCTTCAGAGTGCCGGAGTCGGCTGTCCCATTGTGTTGACTGTTTTGGTTGTGGCCGGACGGCATTTGTCGCGCATCGGCGCATGCGACAAAGGCGGCGGCATTTGTTCCCCCTGCGTCGAGTTGGAGCTGCTCGGCTTCCCGCACGACGCCCGACTGATGCGCACCAACACAATCAGTGAGTGGGCGGGGGGGGGGGGGGGAAGGTCCATGGCGAATGGACAGAGACGGAAGAGATAAATATTGTATTTAGGATATTTGTGACCGAAAATTCTCGCTATTTGAGACCTAATTTTAAGCCCAAGACTCAAAATCGAAACAACTCGAGACTTTTCTCGAGTCGACACTCTCGAACATCACTAGTAAATACCCCAATTTCTGAAGAAAAGAAGAGTAATCTAATGAGCAACCCCATTCTTCCTAAAAAATCCTTGTACCCCTCCAAACAAAATTCAGGAATTGTCACTCTAATAGACTGAATGTTGTGATTAGTAGCAGCAGAAGGATCTGTCAGCCATTATTCTGACCAATATAGGCTGATCTTTTCATTGATTTAATTAAATTAATTCGACCGACTTCTTCATTAGTTTGGCTTTGTCGAATGGATTATCCCAATTTGTGTTCCCTTCTTCCATCAGCGTCCAATGGTCTGAATCCGATATGGCAGGAACGCTTTGTGTTCCATGTGCGGCACCCGGAGATGGCACTGCTGCGCTTTCATGTGGAAGACGGCGATTTCGTCGGTCCGAAGACGGATCCGTTCATTGGACAGGCCGTGTTTCCGCTCGACTCCGTCCGCTGCGGCTTCCGCTCCGTTCCGCTTCGGAATCAGTTCAGCGAACCGTTGGAACTTTCGGCACTTCTCGTCCATGTGGAAATTCGGTGAGCCATTCTAAATTAAATTTTGAAATGTATTTTAATTGAAGCCCCCCTCCTCCGCCTTTTGGCATAATTTTGAGTGTTTTAAATGCGCAACTTTTTCAAGTGCTTGGGACCCTCCTCCAATGCATTGCCGCCTCGGATTGGCCGCGTCTTTGGGCCGTCGGCACAACGCCAACACTTTGCCAACGAATTCTTCTTCAGCGGCCGATTTTGGCACCACCAATTTCGGCAATCACAAGTAAGTCAGAACACGTGTGGAGCAAGGGATAAACCAAATTCTGGAATATTTTTTGGGATTTTCTGGGGTGGTTAAAACGCAGTTTCGAGACCCAAATTGGCCTCGAGAATGGGTCGGCACCCATAGTTTTTATTTGTCGGCACTAATTTTCAGTTCAGTTTTATCGCAATAACCAAAAACAGAGATTCGCACATGTGAGAAGCACGACTAGCACCATTGTCTCAACTTGAATCCGATTCAATGTTTCTTCCCCATTTTTAGCACTTTAAATGCCGGCAAATCCGCCGCCTCTGACAAAGCCCTGCATCAGTGCGCCGTCGGCCCACTCATTCAAAATCCGCACAAAATGCTTCAGGCCGGCCGTTCTATTTTGGCCCAGCAGCCGGATGCCGTCACCGATGGCATTTTCTCCGCCGCGGCGGCGCCGTTTGGCACTGCCAATGGCACTGATCTCTCTTTTGGCCAAAATTGGACTTCGCTGCCCGGGCCGCTGAATCGACGAAATGCGTCGATTGACCAAATACGACTGGGGAGCAGCACCAGCCAAACTGCAGCAGCACATCAGCAGCAGAACATTGCTTTGAGCACGCGGTCAATTAGCGTGGAGTCGGGCGAGTGAGTGCATTTATTTTTTCAATGCCTCGTACAATTCGCCCCCAACATTGGACATTTTGGCATTTCTTTTTACTTTTGTTTGGGTTTCGGTACAAAATGGCAAAGAATAAGCCCATTGTTATTCTTAAGCAATGTCAAGTCGTCCGTCCCATCGTCGGGACAGCGAAAGGCCGGCACCAAAACTCTCCGCCGCATCTTCCGACTCGGCGGCGGAAAGCACAATTGAAAAATGCATTACAAATATTGATCAGAGGAGGATGAAAAGAAACATATTTATTTATTTTTATCTTTTGTTCCCATTTTTTTTTGATCTGTTGTGAAAATTGTGTACTCTTTTCTTTCGGTGAATTGTTTTCAATTTATTATTGTACAGCTTTTAATAAAATAAACAAAATAAAATCGAATACAGTAAGCCCACCCTTTAACCGTACAAAATAATTGTATTTTACAGTATAATTGGATTAATGAGGTGGTGTCATTTAAGCCCCCAACTGCAGGCATTAGTTCTCCAAGGAGTTTTTCATACACATTTTGAAGAATATAATTAGCAGGCCAATCAGTTAGTGTATACTGGGGTAGACCTAACTCATCCATATCCAAGTCATTCATACTCAAACTCATCAATGCAAAAAAAATGCCATAACGCAGGCGCCACGATGCAAGAAATGCCAGGACGACGACCCGCATCATGCTGTGGATGAATTATGTATGTATGAGTTCGGCATGACTCATTTGTACTACATAATTCAATAAACCCTAATTTTTAAAAATTAAAATGCAATTATGGCCAGCAATTAAAAATGGGGAGAAAATACCTAAAAGGCAACAATTGCCTCACTAAAATTAGATGTACCAAATTGTTAGGTCTCCATATATAAAGCTGATTCCTTTGAGAACATTTCTCATTTCCTTTCTCTTCATAAATCATAAACTTTTTTATTTGTTCGACCCTTTTCATTTTTTCATCTTTTATTTTCCATTAATTCTAAGAAACAAAACAAATATTTTTTATCTTTTAAACAAATGCATCGAACTAAAAAGCGATCGCGCGGCGGAAGAGGTAGAAACGCGGGACAAAAACTGCTGGCAGCAGCAGCGCACGCAGCTTTTCCCGGGGGAAAAAATGGTCAGCATTGGGCACGATTTGATGGCATTGGCATTATGTTACTATTTTTAGTTTCGATTTTAAATTAAAAAAAACAAATTTTCTTTTCTCACTTATTCCTATCCAACCCAATTCTTACGTATTCCCTTTTTTGTTTTTGTACTTCAAATTTACTGCTAATTTCTTAGAATTGCTTCACACAATGTCGGCGATCGAAAATGACGAGACAAAGAGCAGAATTTGGCAGCAACTGAAGACCAAACTCCACTCGACGATGGTCGCCTTCGGAAGCGGGTCGGTGCAGTTGCCCAAGCTGATGGACACGTTCAGGTGCGTCTCCGATGGACTCAAAAAAGGGCACTTTCACTTTTTAAATCCGGCATCAAAAACATGGAGATAGGAAAAACAAAAAGTTATGCAATTTTCATCGCATTCAAAGATACATGCAAAATTGTTGAATGCTTTGGATTTTTTAACTTTAATTTCTTCCGTTTTTTTGTTACGTTTCAATTTTTAGGCATGATTGGGGCTCCGAATTGACTTCGTACGCGGTCCAACTCGGCTTCGGCTGCAACGACGCGGCGGTGTACAAAATGTTGCTGACGATGCCCGACGAAATTGAAAGCGGCTTCATATCGGCCACTGGCACCTTCGCGTTCAAAGTGATTCCGAAGGCGGAGACCAGCGAAAACTTGACGAAGATCGACCAGAGCAACCAATACCAAGAGTTTGTTGGGTGTGGGGGGAGTGACTTTGAGAGAACACTGACAAATGGTCAACCAAATTGGCGGTTTTCGCTTTTGAAAATTAATTTGGGTTTTTTAGTGAAATGCGAAGAATATTTGCACGGCGTCGCTCCTCAATGTCGAGCGGCTTCCATCGTTCATTCCCTTTCAACCAGTCTTTCCATGTGCGTCCGCCTGTCAGAATGCCTCCACCGCCGCCTCCGATGCCCTTCAATTTGAGTGCACCCATCTTAAACGGACCGAAATTTCCAGGACTTGTCATGTAAATTTGTTTTTTGCTCGGTTTAATTACTCGCGGGACCTCAAATTTGGGAGGCTGCTTAACAGCGGGGTTTCTGTCTTTGGGTCCAAATTTTATGAGTTAATGCGAGTTTTGATGCCAATTCTCCTTTAGTCAGTTGCCTAACTGTGCGGATGCGCAGCGTCGCGTTTCACTGACCAACGGATTCCATCCGCCGCCGCCCTATTTCGTCAACTCTTTCCCTGCACAACCATCGGCCAGGCCGCAGCCCTTCGCTATGAGCAGTCCCAACCCGAAACCCGCGCGTGGCCCTCCTCCTTCAATGCTGTACGTATTCAGCTGTAGTTACGCACCCATTTAGCCCAAAAAATCAAAATGCTATAATTTTGCTGTGCCCATATCCTTTTGAATCCAATTCATCAATTTGATTTAGGCACAAACAAATTGAAAACATTCTGCGCAGTTCACGCGGTCGACTGCCTCCCAACGGACATCCTCCCATCGTGCGGAAAATCAGCATCCGTTCGCAGGTCCAACAGGTCGTACAAAAGGAGCAGCAGGTCCAAGTCGTACAAGAGGTTGTTTGATAAGAAATTGCTTATTGTATTCGAGATTTGAATTTGTAATTTTAGGACGAGCAAAGTCACGATCTTCAGAAGCCGAAACAATCATCGAATGCTAAGGACGAGTCGGAGGACATCATCGGACAACTGATCGAACAATTTAAGAGATTGAAAGTGAGTGATTGAAGTGATCAATTTTGTTGTTTTTGGCTGTTTGCCAGTTGTGCACTACATATTTTTCTCATTATGTGTTTTGGTTGGCAATAAATGATCCTATTCAACAGAGACAATCCATTCGAGAAAACAGAGGATTTATTAAAGTAAATGTAGAAATGGGTACTCCATCGGTTAATTGTAAGTAAGAAAAATTGAAATCTTATGGCGTTTCAAGCAGACTATGATTTGATATCGGTTAAAGTTCTTTAGGAAATATCCTTCAAATCGATACAAAAAAACAAATTAGGTAGATAATTAAAATTAATTTCTTTTTTGGCATTATATTTCAAAAAAAAAAAAGTTTTTTCTCGATGAAAAAATCTTTCATTCATTTACAGCAAAAAATCTTTCGACTATTTCCACACTCTTAATTTCCCTATATTTAATTGTTTTAAGTAACTAACCATATTTTTCTTCCCACTTTTGACTTCTTTTAATGGGTTCCACTGACAATGGTTCGGCTTGGGTGACTTTGGCCACTACTGACGCATATGCCGTCGGTGCGCTGGTATTGGCTCATTCTTTGAAAGCTGTGAACACTCGCCACAAATTGCACGTGTTGTACACTGATGGAGTTTCCGACGAGATGACGTTGATTTTTGCCAATTTCATCAAAATTTTAGCAATTTTTTTAGTGCACAGCTTTGCCAAGTTTTCGACGACCACACGAAAGTGATTCATTTCTTCTCCTCTCGCCATGACTTCTTTTTATGCTGGTTTAGGTCAATGTCCTTGACAGTGCGGATGCGGAGAACCTGGCCTTGATCAATCGTCCCGATTTGGGGGTGACCTTCACCAAATTGCATTGCTGGCGACTCACTCAATACTCAAAGTGTGTGTTCCTTGACGCCGACACTTTTGTGAGTTGATCAGTCCCTCAATACTTGTAAATTTGGCATTTCTTTTTTGTAAAGGTGGTCAAAAATTGCGACGAACTCTTTGAACGACCCGAATTCTCTGCGGCACCAGACGTTGGATGGCCCGACATTTTCAACACAGGCATTTTGCAGTTGGTCCATCCATTTACATGCCTTTTTCTTCATTTCAGGCGTCTTTGTCTTTGTCCCCTCGGAGCAAACATATCGCAATTTGCTTGATTTTGCACTCGTTTATGGGTCCTTCGACGGCGGTGACCAGGGACTTCTGAACGCATATTTCAGGTTTGATTGTTTTTTGCCATGTCGCACAAACATCCACTAATTTTCAGGTCATTTACATTTTTTCTCTTTCAGCACATGGCGTGAATCAGATGCTACCCACCGTCTCCCGTTCACTTACAATGTCACGACCGTTGCCATTTATGGCTATGCCGCCGCTTTGAAGCGGTAATTTGTTTGCTGAACAGCAGCGACAATGCAATTGTTTGTTGCTTTTAGTTTCGCGCCGAACATCAAAATAATCCATTTTCTTGGCAAGCAAAAGCCTTGGGCTCTGCTCTACGGGGACGGCGCTGCGGGGATGGCATTCGTTTCGGACTATCACAAGGTGAAGGGGATGCCTTATATTGAACGCATTCTTTTCAAAAAGGGTGCACTTCACTTACACCCCGCCGGTTCCCCACCTTCCCGAAATTTGAAAAAAGGTTATACAAAAAGGTTTAGATTTTTTTCTTGAAAAATTTCTGTTTGAATATTTTTTCAAATTTTTCGGCAGGGTAACGACGTGTAAGACTCCGTTCCAAAAATACGACATATTTGGTGTTTGTTCGCATGCTTTTCAATGTTTTAACCCATTTCAGCAATGGTACCAACTCTACGCAAACATTGTCCAGCAACTTCTGCCTCCGTCCTCTTCGGTAATTTCTTCTTCCACCCCTTCTTCTCTTCCGTCCTCTTCCTTCTCTATTATTCAACATCCGTTGACTTCGTTCGAAAACCGTCCCATTGTCGTAAGCTGTGCAGTGTTTTATGTGTTCTTTTTTAACTATTATTAGGGAATTTTTTGCTGCTTAAAATTGCGGTTTTAGTGCAGCATATGTGTCCCTTTTTGCGTCCCGTTCAATTTTATTTACGGTATTATTCGTAAGCGGATCGCCACTAGTAAACGCGTACAGATTTATGGGACAGGTCAAAATCATGGGACGGGTTAAAATTCTATGGGACGCATAAATGGGCATTTTGACTGTAATACTAACAATTTCATGTCTTATTGCTGTGTTAACAGTTTCCATTTTTTCTTTTATTTTCTAAATCCGTTAAACCGATTTCAGTCGCACGGTGCTACCGCAATCCCGGGGCGTGCGCCTGCTGGCGGTGGTTACGAGGCTTGGGAAGCGGGGTCACCGGATTATTTGGGTAATAACAACTCTTTTATTTTACAAATTATTTCTGTTCCATATATTCGAATTTTTAAGGTGCTGACTCCTTTGCCAACATTCAGAAGGCTATTGAAAAAGCACTCAAAGGCGAATGAGCTTAATGGACTTAATTTTGTTGATTTGTTCCCTTACCACTTTTGACCTAGTCTCTTTTCTCACCATCTTTCATTTCTCAGCGGCCTTCGCTTCAATTCGTGTTAACACTAAAAAATATTCTTTGACATTAATCTAATCAAATGAAAATAAAGGACTTATTATTTATTTCTGAATTAAGCTTCTTCGGCTGGGCAAAGGTGTAGAATTGTGGTCCCGATGGGAAAAAAGTAAAATTTTAAAAAGCATTTTTTCTGGGGTAGAAAAATACGCTGATCACGATTCTGAACTCAGATTTTGAAAGATCATTGATTTTGCCTATGACTTTTTTAGGGTTGCAACCCCGACCGTCGGGGTTGGAAAAGTCGGGGTCAGCAAGGTCGGGGTCGGGGTTGACCAAATGGTTCGGGCTCGGGGTTTTTCGATTTTTGCCTTAAGTCAAAAACTTTATTATTTTTTCTTAAAAATCTTTTATTATTCATAATAATAATTTTATCAAATTTTTCCTCCGGCGCCGGGCCCCCAAAACTTATTTTTTCTTAAAAAAAATTTGCCTCAAAGTCGATAAATTTGGTTATTTTTGGTGAAAATCAGTTAAAAAATTGCATTTTAATTCTTTAATTTTCAAAATTTTTTCGCGGCGGCGCTTACTGACACCGCCGGACCCTTGTTCCCGAAAAATTTTTAGTTTTCAACATCTTTTTTTCGCAACGCACTTTTTCTAAAGACTTTTAGGAGAAAGGGGTCCGGCGGTGCCGATAGGCGCCGCCGGGAATTTTTTTTTTTGAAAATTTGGATAGATATGTAACAGATTTTGTCCAAAAATTATATTCGATTTTGAGCAATATTTTTAGGTTATAAAAATTTGGCAAAATGGTTAAAAAAAATTCAAATTTTTGTAATTTTTTTGCCTTTTCTCGCACGAAAATGCCATTCTTAGGGGTGTGTATTTAGCCCCGACCCCGAGTCGGGGTTCGTCGGGGTTGGAAGCGTCGGGGTCGGGGTTAACCCCGAAAAATGGCCTAAAATGTCGGGGTTCGGGGTGGCAACCCTAGACTTTTTATCAAGTACACATACTTGATTTTTTTAATTTTTAATCTCTGTAAAAAATTTTTTCCCAATGAATTTGGGGGTAAAAATATGCAGATCACGAATCTGAGCTCTGATTTTGCAAGAACCTTAATTTTGTCTATGATTTTTCACCAATAAGCATAAAAAAATAAACTGCAGCCAAGCGGGCTCGAACGCACACCCCAACTCATATGACCCCTAGGGATTAATAACTAAATTTTAAAAAATCATAGAAAATTAAATACTTGACTTCTCTATAAATTCAATAGCTCAACCGAAAGCTCTTATTAAGCTCTACAACATCTGTGTATGAGTTTTTATTGTCCATTAATTTTCTTAAAATTTTTGGAAAAAATCAAGTACTTGATAAAAAGTCATTGACAAAATTAATGACTTTTCAAATTCTGAGTTCAGATTCGTGATCAGCGTATTTTTCTACCCCAGAAAAAATGCTTTTTAAAATTTTACTATTTTTTCCCATCGGGACCACAATTTTACACCTTTGCCTTCGGCTGATTCTCAATTGTCGGAATTTTCAAAATAAAAAAAAATCATTAAGGAACAATTTTCTAAACGAAGTGGCCATACTTTCCGGATTAGCCTTTCCGACTCGAAAATTCGGTCGAACTGTTGCTTTATGACGTCATGGGATTGTTCCAAATTTGCCCCAGCTGAATTTACTTGTGGAGAGCGTTCATTTCTCAATTGCTTTCTCTGAGTTTTTGGGACGACTGCTCCGTTTATCTGCTTGCTTTCTCCCCCGCCGGTCTATCATTTGCTTCGGGGGATGGCCCTCACCAATTGACTTTGCCTGGCCAAAAGGCCCCTCAGGGGATGGTGGGCGACGGAAGTGTTTCTGGGGTGGGAAAAAGTGTTATCGATCGTGTCCCGAAAGTACGACGACAAAATATAACTGTCTCTGCTGGAGCTGCTGTCCCTTCCTTTGCTGTTGAAGATGACTTTGATGAGGGACGGGGGTGGACATACTTTTGGACAAGAAAAAGTCCGACTTCCATCTTCAAAATTGTTTACGGACACACAACTTGCCGCAATATGATTCTCTATTGGATTTCAAAAAACCAACTCTCCTAACCCTAACCTTCAATTTTCAACTTTGTTTTTTTCCCCTGAAACCTTTGGAAAATATTGCTCTGCTGCTGTTTGGTTCTGTTCCATTTTTCTTTTACGCCGTCATCATCAGACATTCCTTCCACTCACACTCCATTCTGTCCTCCGCCCACACCCATTTTTTGTTGTTGTTGTTGTTGTTGTTTATTCACTATCAATTATGCATTTGTGTTAGTTAATTCTTATCTCCATTGCATTTGATTGCCACACACCATCACATTTTATTCCGGTACTTTGTCGATGGATCTGTGCCCTTTTTTTGGAGGGGGACAACTTTGCGTCACCACTGAATTACATTTGTTGGAATCCAAATTAAAAAGTCATAAAGACATGTTTCCTGGGTGACGAGGGTGGACATACTTTTGGGCAAGAAAAAGTCCGACTTCCATCTTAAAAATTGTTTACGGCCACAATTTGCCGCAATGGCACACATTCTCGAGCAGGAATCCAATTTAAACCATTTTCAGACGAACAATGAGAAATTTGAATATTGAACTTTTTGCTTGAATCCAGTTCGGGGTTCGACAGGTTGGAATTACCTAATGTCAGATTCGATTTTCCGACCCAAAAAATCCTTAAAATAATCTTTCCTCGAATAAAAAATTTTATTTTTCGAAAAAAGATGGCAATCATCAAAATTATTTATTTCTTGTACATACATCTCTGGGACTAAATTTTCAAAATAAGTATGTGAGAAGAAAATGGGTGGGTTTTATATGTATGTGGCTGTGCGGTTGTTATTTTTGCATTTCCGTCGGTTTGTCCGCCTTTTCCACCACCACTCAAATTGGTCTATATAATGTGCCAATTCTGCATTGTCTAGCCACAATCTCCACATTTTTTTCCCACTTCCCACCCCATTTTCATAAAGACATGTTTCCTGGATTTTCAAAGTCGCTGACCGCGAATCCAACATTCATTTCGACCAAATCCCAACCCCGGACCCAAACTCGAACAAAATTACAATTTGTTGCAGGGATGATGGTTTTCTGTTTTTTCATGTAAAGCCGTTTTCGAGACATAAGTGCTAAGTCCTTAAATTTGAATATTAAGAATTTTTGTCGGGGTCGCGTTTCGAAATTAGTCGAGATGGGTCTCAGATTCATGATCAGCGAGCATGAAAACTCGAGGAAACTTGTTTTTGAACATTTTTTGATCACCATCTTATTCCATTTGTACACATTGTTTAAACCACTGTGAAATAAATGCTTTTTCAGCTTTTAATACACTCCATGCGAATTCAAAATGGGCTATTGAGTATTGGCGTAATTATGGTCTTCCTGTTTCAACCGGCCAAGGTTTAGCAAATTTGGCGGATGTTCAGCAATCTGTTACTTCATTTTCTCCAATTCAGACCTCTTCATTCATAACAACGGACAAAAAAGCGCAGGTGTCCGGCATTCGCATTGAACCTGAGCAGGGCGCGGGCGGATTCGTCGGATATGCGTAGGTCATTAATGTCGATGTAAGATCTAACAAAAAGTTTCGCAGGGATAAGGGCGTCAGCATCGTTGAGCCGGACATGGATGTGCGCGTTGTGCTGTTTGGCATCCACCTGGATGAAATTGACCTTGTCGGCTTCACATCCACCGACAATTGCTCCGACGCGGCGGTGCTCATCGATCGAAATGAATTTGCTATCCAATCGGAAAGACGTGTCGTGGTCATCTATCACTTTGCAAGGTTTTTTGGCGCCATGATTGAATTTGTTAAACCCATAAAACTTTAAGCAATTCATTATACAAATTGTGCGTGCGCCAAAAGCCCCATCCTGACTATCCACACGAGCTTCCCATTCATTTGGTTGGTTGGTTTTTAAATAACTATCATATCGCTCCCTTTGCTTGCAGACGGATGAAGCTCACTGTTGGGTGTCTACGAATATACCGCCTCGCAAATACTACTTCTCAATGCCTCTTCAAATTGTCATCATTGCAGTGCTGCTCGTCCTTTCTGGTCTCTTCTCGGGTCTCAACCTTGGGCTGATGTCACTTACTCCACAAGAGTTGACTCTCATCAAAAATTCGGGTTGGTGAGAAAATTTTTGTGGAATACCATGGATTTATTGTTTGTCTGCTTGTTGATAGTTCTTGGTTGTTGTTTTTTTCGAGAAATGATGTTCCTTTCTGTTTAGGTTCACCAAAAGAGCGGAAGTATGCTCAGACCATCCTGCCAGTGCGCAAGTCCGGCAACCGGTTGCTGTGCTCGTTGCTCATCGGAAATGTTTGCGTCAACTCTGCCATCTCAATTCTCTTCGACGATTTGACCAGTGGCACCGTTGCATTGATCGTTTCATCGACCGGCATTGTTGTTTTCGGCGAAATCTTCCCGCAGGCGCTGTGTGTGAAGAAGGGCTTGGCTGTGGGTGCCTGTACCATATGGGTCACTCGGTTCTTCATGATGCTCACTTTTATTGTATGTTTTTTTTGGAATACTGTTTGTAAGCAATTTCCTTGTTCACGCCCTCTCAGGTATCCTACCCGATCAGCCTCATTTTGGACAAGCTGTTGGGTGAACAAGTCGAGTCATATGATCGCAAGCGCCTCATCGAGCTCATCAAACTGAACACGAAGAATGCGGCGCAAGCGGAGGAGCTGAAGATTGCGATTGGCGCCTTCGAGATGAACGACAAAATTGTGAAGGACGTCATGACGAGAATTGATGTGAGAATTTTGTTGTAACTTTTGTGTACTTTATTTGTTTTTAGGACGTCTTCATGCTACCGCAGGATACAATTCTCAACGCAAAAATCGTCGCCGAAATTGTGCGCTCGGGCTACACACGCATACCGATATTCGACGGCTCGCGCGGCAATGTGGTCTCTCTGCTTTTTGTCAAGGACTTGGCCCTGTTGGATCCCGACGACAATTTCCTTGTGGGCTAATATCTTGATTTTCCATTTTTATCTAAAAAAATAATTCAGGTTAAGACTGTGTGTGAGTACTACCAGCATCCAGTGCGTCGTGTACCGGAAAATACCCCGCTACGAACAATGCTCGAGGAGTTTAAAAAAGGCGGTAAGTATTAACTTACTGATAAAAACAATAAATATTCGCTTGTCTTTAATTTCCAGATTATCACATGGCGCTGGTGGACCGTGTCGTTGCCCCTTCGACGGAGGACAAAGAAAGCAAATACGAACTGGTCGGGCTTGTGACGCTTGAGGACATCGTCGAGGAGATTTTACAAGCGGAAATCGTCGACGAAACGGACGTCGTCACGGACAATGTCACCAAAATCAAGAGGCGCCGCCAACAAGTATCATTAAGAAAATGGATGAGATTTCACAAAATACCCCTGAAAAAATTTAAAGCGCCGAGACCTTGAATTGTTCATCGACGACGGGGAAGCTTGTCAGATTTCTATGCAAATGCAACTCGTAACCATTCAGGTGTGTATGCGTGTGAGAATAAATAAATGTGCTGACTTTGTGTGTAGGGGTGGTCAAGTGGGATTTTGTTCTTTTTAAATTCAATTCATAAAATCATTTGTTTTATTGTCCTCGTAAAATTCTCTCGTTTTTTGTAAACCTTAATTGTAAAATATAAGCTATCAAATAACTTAAAAACTAGTTTGACATTGTACTTTTAATTAATTTTATGTTGCGTCATTCACTTTTCTTGTCTTATCACCATTCTGATTACGTTTTGTGTTAGATCTTCGTCGGATATGTTTTTGACTTTCGCTTGCACCTATCACTGATCGTTGATTTACCAATGACTATACCCATCCTTTCAGTTTTTGGAGGGCACTTTCCGCCGTGCGTTTCACACGGACAGAATCGCGCAGGCCATCCTCGAGAAGGTCATCCGGGCGCATGTGCACCGGGTGGAGGTGTCCCATTTGGCCGACTTCAACTGTCCGAAGACGGCGCTCCCGCGCAAAGCGCGGCTGTATGTAAAGAAGCAGCCATCGGACAAATTCATTTTGATTTTGGAGGGTCGCGCAATGGTCACCATTGGGCAGGTAAAGGAAAATTTACAATTGGAAAATAGACCATTTTTAGACTAACAATAAGCTCTTGAATCACTGATTTCTGTGACTTAATGCCTTTCGTTTTAGACCGAAATGAAGTTCGAAGTTGGTCCTTGGCACTTTTTCGGCAAGGAGCTGCTCCAACAATTGAACCAAATCATCGAAGGCGACCCTGGCAATCCCCCGGCTGCCTCCGGCGCCGCGGTTAGCGGAACGGCGTCAGTTGTACCAGCAGCGACAACGGTGGTGCCAATTCGCACAGTGACAAGTGCTGCCGGTTGCATTGATCGGACAGTCGTTGACTGTCGGCAACAATCGCAAGGTTTGACCACCGGTCTGTTATCGTCATCTGATGAATTTTTTAATAAATGTTCAATACCTTTTTTAGGGATTCAACAATATCCGGTGGCCGATTTAAGCCAGGAAATGCTCAACAAAGTGTTCTTCATTCCCGATTATTCCGTCAATGTACTCAGTGAATGGTATGTACTTAGGGTTCGGATGCGATTTGTTCCCCTTCCCGAAAATATCCCTTTCGAAGGTTTTGTTTTCAAAATCATTCAAATTTATAGAAATTAACATTTTCAAAGAATACAATGATTAAAAGTCAGATATTTTTCAGTACGTATCTGGAGATCTCGGTTCAAACATACGTCTCCATGTACAAGATGACACAAATCACGAGAACAAAGTGCGGTTGCTTTTTTAAATGCGATTCTTCGCCCGTTTTATGCTTGCTTATCTGAAAAAGCACAATGCGTGCGCTTTTTTCAAATTTTTTAATTTATTGTCTTCCTTTGTTTGTCTTTCCTTATTTTTCCTTTATTTTGTTAATTTCAGAAGGGCTGCTAGGAACTGATTATGGTGTGTACGATTTAATTGTTTCTTTTTTTCTCCTGACCTCAGCTTTTTGTTAAAGAATTGTTTATATATTTTACACTTCGCTTTTCTTTTTCGTTTCGTACATTGGGTGAAATACAATTAGTCGCAAAATTATTTAATTCATTTATTTACAAATTTATTTTTCAATTTCTTTCTAGTGCTCATGCCGCCGGTGGTCTATCGTTGAGCGGAGCATTGAATGAGCAACTTCCTCCGCCGCCACCACTGCGACATCGCGCGTCTCTCAACCAGCAACAGCAACCAAAGCAGCGCAAACTTTCGGCGGACCAACGCCGACATTCAGCGTTGGTGGACGGCACTGGCACTGACAAACAGCAGAAAAAGCAGAGGCGCCAAACTCACGGGGGCCGGGATGAGCAGCAGCCGTTATTGATCAGCAACGGGCCCAAAACGGGGGCAAATAAGAAACGGAAGCACGTGGTATGTGGTCGAAATTAATTGGTATTTTCGTGCCGTTTAAAGTGTGTCTGTTAAAGAGGAATTAGTCAAATCTGAAAACACGGCAAGATAATTAGCTTTTGTCACTAACCAAAATTTTAATTTGGCTTTTACATTTGGGACCAAAATGCTATTTTGTCACGAAGCTGCCCCTTTTTGTTAAAACTGTACGTGAAACTGTCCCTGTTTCCCTTTGCCAAAACGTTTTATACATTAACAACAATCGCAAATTTGTTCCAGGAAAAGGCATCGCGCACGGGAAGCAACGCGTCGACGACAAGTGGCGGTGGTGGCGGAAGCGGTGCCGGTCTTTACAACGGTATACGAAAATCGGCAGCGGCTGTTAGTTCGGACGAGGCGGGGAATTGTGTGTCGGAGGACGATGACGTCGACAGCCATGAAGATGAGAACGAATGTGTTGTAAATGGCAGCGACGACGGAGGCTGGATGAATAATCACGTCGAAGATGGTCAGCAGCAGCAGCAGCAACAACATGAGGAAGATGACGGAGAGGCGTCGCAGAGCCAAATTCAATCGAAGGGTCCGTCGTCCGATTACCTGCCCTTCTCCTCCGTTCTTCATCACTGACAGGACCGTTCAGCGGTGTGCAGCACCTGTCTATAAGAAAAACAACAGCAAAACACAGCATCATCAACGCTCCAATGTCGAAGAGTCTCACCATTTTCAATTGTTTTGTTTTCCTTTGTTGTGCCCTTTTGTGCTCCACTTAAATTTAAATTATTATATAAATTTTTGTTTTACATAAATAGCATTTTGCCATAATTACTGTAGGTTGGGTCACAAAATTGCACATTGTCAGAGCTATTTTTGCCATCTCCGCGAATACCAACAAACCATTTATATACAAATGTTTTTTGTGTGTCGTATCTCACGGTCGGTTGGCCGATATGTGTGCTTTTCGGTGCTATTTTCTTTTTGTTCCCCTCCCCCCAGAAAAGTCATCGACTTCTTCATTTTTTTTGTTTTTTTTGTCCCGTCCCAACGCTCGTGCTCACAAAATACAAATGTTTATTCAAATGCTATAATCTTTTATATTTTGTCTTAACCATCGAAACCTTTGTGCAACTAAATATCCACCTCACCCATCAATCAGAACAAATTATTCTGCAAATTTATTTTCACTTTTCCCCTTTGTTTGTTACTTTTCTGAGTACGTATAATGCACAGTTTGACGCATTTTACCGGTTGAGATAATAATCTGGTAACGATCGAGTGATTGGGCCGGATTGCCCCTAATTGTAAGTCAGTGTTTAGAAAAGAGCTTACTGCACCAATTTGTATATTTCCTTTTTTACAGTTCGCATCCAGAAATGCATTTTATTACGAAAATAAATGTGAAAAACAAAATTTTGATTCGGGCCAAAGATAATTAGTATAACTGATGAGGGGGAGAGGAAGCAAGAAAATGGGAGCAACCCATGTGATGAGATCCATTACTCCCCCAATAAAAGAGCCCCATGAATTCCGTTTTAATTGGCCCTGGGCTAATAAATGATGTCCATGACGACGCATTTTGTGGATTTTAAAAGTTTAACATAACATAAAATGGAACGATGGTAAAATCATGCAAAAAATATTGAGACAACAACAGTGCGGACGACAAAAAACAAAGCATTAAATAAAAAAGAGGAGGACACAATTTGTGTGAAAAAAGAAAAACAAATCGAAAAATAGAAGAGAACAGATCGTTTCGTTGCAGGTATCCGTCCGCGTTGCTGCTTTGGTTGAGTCCATCCCGCTGCTCAGAATTGAGGTGCAGGCCTTAAAAACAATTTCATATTTGGCAATCAGCAACCCAACCACTAAACTAACCAGTTGTAATCCGTTTTCGGCTGTGCGCCAGCCCCAACGTCGCCGCCTCCGTACGCACCATAATAAGCGGTCGAATAGTCGCCCGGGTACTGTCCATATTGGTGGTGTTGTCCGGCGGCGGCCATCGCACCAACGCCGCCCGACATTCCGCCTGCAGACGCACCACTCGGCGGATAGTTGCCACTCGCGAATGCTGCTACCTGTTGTTGGACGGCCTACAAACGGAGGGAAGGGGGGACACAAACGTGAGTGTGCATGATAAGTGGGCCTGACCAGAAATAAACAAAAAGATGGTATGGGGAATGGCCAAACGAAGTTGATCGAAATGGGATAAGGACATCGGTATCCGAGTCAAAAACATAACACAAATGACTCCTTTTTTGTATCTTCCTAATTCGTGGTAGAACTTCTCCCAACCCATCAACAAACAAAAAAAGGAAAGGAGGCGGTTGGACGTTCATTTTACGCCTTCCTTCCTCCATCTCTCATCTTTCTTCCCAATGTCCAAAGCTTGCCTGGTGGTAGGGGCTATAGTCAGTTGAATAGTCAGAGTGCTGTGAAAAGAGAAAAAATGGAGCAGATAAATAAACGAATGAGCATGGAATAATGATGGCAAATGTAAAAACAAAGAACAGACAAAGAATTAAGTGACTAATTTATTGTCGGAATGGATTTTCAATATGAGAGAAAACAAAATTGGATATTAGTCCAAAAAGAAAAAAATGAAATATGCGAGTTATTTATTGAACAAAAAATATTTGACACGGCAAACGTAACAGACCTGCGCGTATTGTTGCGCTGCGGATGGCATCACCGGCCCAACTGCGGCACCGCCACGCCCTCCGCCACCGCCGCCCTTACCACCGATGCTTTCGTAAGTGACATGGGGTGGAATCTTCGCTGACAGTGACGGGAAAAGCTCCACGTAACTGAATTGAACGAATCCAAGGTGAAAGACATATAATATAGGTAAAAAATGAAATCATATAAAAGAACGTTGAAGTCATAATTTTATAAAAATCGAAATGTGACTCAATTTCATCAAATTTTTAACGAATTGACGAAATTTTTATCAATAAACTGGACGAAGACTTGTCTATTCACTAAATTAATTTTTTGAAAAATCTCGTCTTGCGAACTGTAGGGTCGACCCCCACTCTCTTTTTAACATTTAATTGGTGGGCGTAAATGCACATGTCTCTTTACCGGTTTCCGATGCATTCCCGGTCTTTGCTCATTGCCTGGCGCGCATCTGCCGGTGTTTGGAATTCGACAATTCCGTCTCCGCTTGAACGACCGTCCGGCATTGTGCCGACCTATAAATTGAAATTAAAGCAAAAATTCGACATTCACACAATCACTACCTGAATATCCACGCAAACGAGCGGAGAAAAGAAACGTTCAATGTCATTGGCTGTCAGACGGAAAGGAATTCCGCGCATGTAAAGCTAAAATTAATATTTGAAATTAAAATATATAGACGCAGCACTAGAATGAATTAAAAACCGGTAAATAGTTCCTTTTTTACTTTGGTCGGTCCAGCGTTGGGATTTGCATTGTATCCACCTCCATAGCCGCCGTATCCGTCATCGTAACCACCGCCACCCATGGCTGCAGCAGCAGCAGCAGCACCACCGCCACGTCCAGCACCGTAACCGCCTCCTCCCGCACCACCGGCGCCGCCGGGCTGTCGCGGAGTGCCGTACCCGTAGTTGGGATAGCTCGGGTAAGGCGAGTATCGGTGAGAGGCCGGACCACCACCCCCAGCTGAATGGATTAATGAGATGATGCTGTTTGGTGAGTTGATTCAACACAAACCTCCATAACCGCCTCGTCCCATCGGACGCCCGCCAGCGGCACGCTGTTCATAACCAGTCCTGACAAATAGTAGAAAATTTGTAGTTTAATGGAATTGTGTTAAAATAAATGGAAACTTGCCCATATGCAGCCGGACCATATCCATAAGAGGCGTACGGGTCGCCGGTCGCCTGGGCTAACGCCTTCAGCGGAACAATGTTGTTGGTGGCACGCGCTTTGAACGCTTCAAAGGCGGCACCGTCGCTCTTGAACAACTCCAAATATCTGTAGAAAAAGGGAAAGCATTAATTCAAATAGCATCCTTTTAAAGATGAATTCGTATAAAATTTTATTTGTGGAATTTGTAAATTTGTTGGGGGTTTTCAGTTGTCGTTTTTTTCCACCGCCCAACCCTCCGCCATTTCCTCCTGTCCATCCTCTCTTTCCATCCCGACCCTCCCGCATTCCGTTTGTCCAATGCGTCCACCACCAATTTTGCACCATTTGCAACCCCCCATCCATTCTTTGCCACCACCACCACCTCCTATTCCAACCTCCTCGTCATGTGCGAGTGAGTGGGGTGGTCAACCAAAGAGACACACACACTCCTCCATCAATGGACATCTCATCTCATCAATTGGGATGGGTCGCGTTTGGGGGGTTCACGTCACATCATCAACAACAGAGAATGAATGGTTGGCGGAATTTTCGGGTTAATAAATTTTTATATATTTTTTGAAAATTTTAAATTTTGTGAACGATGAAATCGTGTTGGTTGTTTTGTTGCAAAGCGCGTTCTGCCTCGTCGGCAGTGCTGAATCTGACAAACCCCTCGCCCGTAGGTCGCCCCTCTAGCCCCGGTTCCTTCCCGAACACCACCTCTTCCACGGTCAGCCCTGACAGTACAACAATGGTCATTTTTCATTGTCATGGGAAGGTTTAACAATTGTATTACCACACCAAACACATTATGAATAAATATATAAATTTAATTCTCATGTCGAGTTTTTTGGAAATGGTAATAAAACGCCATACAATTTTTGTTGAATTTGTATCGTTATTTCGAAGTTTTCCAAGACTAACAAAAGCCATGCGCGTTACTACCATCCATTAAGTGAAAATCAACACTAATTAAATTAACAAGAAATATTTAATGCATTAAACAACTCCCTCCCGGCCATTTGTCCACCAAAACCATTGGCCCGCCCGCCCGTTGCGCATGCCATTCATTCATCCACATTGATAAACGGTTTGTGAACAGACCTCGGAAAAACTGCTGCACCTGGTCCTTGTTACAGTTGTAGGGCAAGCCACGAATGCGCACAAAGCCTTTGCTGGACAGCGTTTTCTTCATCTGAGTTGTAAAGTTTCAATTTTTATAAGCAAATATACCAAACTTTTCTGGGAATTTTCAAAATGTAAATCCCTAAATCCCCCTGTTCTCAATTCCAACCTGCATGCGTCTCATTAACTGGTCCATCTCAACGTCGCCCACTTGGAAAACTGAATTGTTTTTTGATTATTGTTTCGTTTATTCATTAAGAACCCCGAAATGTTGGCATGTTTTGAGTATGGCTCAACAAACCTTCGATGTACCGACTGCCCATCGTCTGTCGGTCTTTTTGTTGTGCCACAGCCGTCGATTCTCTGTCTCCAAACTGCACATAGCATTCCCCGGTCGGCTTCCCGTCCACGCTGCTGGTGAAATGCACGTCGTAAACCGTGAATTCTGAATCAAATGAATTACTTCCTACATCTGAAGAAAACCACAAAGTGACAAACCTCCAAAAAATTTGCGCACGTCATTTTCGTTGGCCGAATATGGCAACCCGCGGCATCGCAAAAAGCAACTTGCATCGGTCTGCGGACTTTGCGGCTGTTGCGTAGAAACGGGCATTGGCGCGTTGACCTGAAAATTGTTTGCATTCTCATGATAAATTTGTAAATTCTAAAAAGTCCGAAGGGAAAACCTGTGTTTGTTTTTGAAAAGAATTATTATACAGGTTCAAGAAATTTTAATTTGATGGGGCGATATAATTTAGAAATGCCAATTTAAACAAAAGAAGGTCAAGGCGTAAAACTGGCACAATTGATTGTGAAAAAATCGTTAAACGATGATAGAGTTCAACCTGTGGTTGAACTGGCGTGAAATTCTGCTGCTGCTCGCCAGGGTCCCCGCTGTCGTCGGCACCGATAACCACGGGCTTTGCTTCGACGACCTCACCGCCGTCGGCAGCTTCAGCGCCATTGGCATTGCCCCCGTTCACCGCCGAAGTGGCGCCAACAGTCGATGACGCCAAAAAGCTACCATCAGTTCCATTCATCATTGTTTTGTCTTACAATAAGTCTTGTTGGAATAAAACTTCAAAATTTGAGCTGAAATAGCAAAAAATAATGAGGAAAATTAAGCGCGAGTCTCGACGTCTTTCTGTGATAAAGTAATTCTAAAAACACGAAAAGAAGGAAAAGAATCGACAGAATGTGAGCATGGCCGACCAGCGAAAGGAAAAAGCGAAAGCTTGAGAGAAAAGAGAACGGAGGAGGCAGAGGCAAAGGCAATGTCCAAATTTTTAATCGATTAGCGATGTGCAGAAATGTGCTCGTGGCGCTTTTCTTTTTTGTTTGATGGCACTGTCTAACTCTTTAAAGTTTTTCTCTGATTCTCATTAAAATTAAACAAAATGAAAGAAATTTGCTTTAAGAAGGGAATCGTTGTAAAAAAAATATATTAGAGTAAATTTTGTTTTTTCACAAAAATAAATTTTTAAAAATATAATTTTTCTGTGTTTTGCACGCTAATAACAAACCCATAGGGCTGTTGAATAATAGGGGTCAATGGCAACTTGACAAAAGGCAACTCGTATTTTACAAAGTAGAGTAAAAGCTTAAGCCTAGGCCCAAGCAAGCCTAAGCGGCCTAGCTTAAAGCTTAGGCCTAAGCCTAGGCCTAACCTAAGCAATTTGCCTTTGTTCAACATTGTACGAGTTGTCATGACACAGAATAATAACAAATTAATTTGATCACTTCTGACAATGAGAAAGGCTATGAAATTACGTCGCATTCAAAGTCTCTTTTTTTGTTGCCCTTTCTTTCATTTTCGGCTTTTCCCTTCCCAAATTTGCGCTTCCTTTTCTTTTTAATCTCTTCCTTTCCCCGGAAGTCTGTGAAACAAAAAAGTTCATCATCACCACCACCATAACTCGCGTCATTTTCTTTTTTGTTTTATGCATGGCGCGGGACGCAGTCGCAGCACAAAGCGCGGCAGATCGAATCGATTGTGCGGATGAGTGAATGAATTGAATGGATGAATGAAAGCTGCCACCAGCAGAGAATCCCTCTTCCAATTCCATCCTTTCTTTTCTGCCACTGTCAAATAAATTTTCTTAATTTTTTTTATTACCCTTTGCCATTTCATCCATTTTTTTTTTTTGCCTTTTGTATCATAATCTCTGCTGATTCTTCTCATTGTCTGAAGAACAATTCGTTTTTTCAACCATCACCCAAATTTGGCATTTTGATCCAAAAAAATATATCTAATAATTGCTTTGCATACAATTTTATGAGGATATACCTAATAGGAGAAAAAGGGGATATCGATGATTTGATGAATTTGTCGAGGAGGCAAGGTCGGATTTGTGTTGGCCTTTCCGGAACGCCTATTTGCTTAGCTTATCCCCATTAGCTCGATTGTTGGAACAGTTGTAACATACAATATTTTTGGCAACATAAAATGCCAAAACCAAATGATGAATCGTTTGATTTGCATTTGTGCCAAAATTTACTCCATTTCAAATAATTTCTGCAAAGCGAGTGATCAGTGTGATCAAAGCGAGAACACAGAAATGGTAAATAAATGGATACAATGAGGAAAAGAGCAGCGAGAAAAGTCAGAGACGGGCAGACAAAGTCACGTCGGGAATGGGTGGGCAGAGATTGTCGAGAATGACTTGGGCCGTCGAGATCAATCGGAGCAGAGAAACAGCAAAGGAATCCGATCAAAAAGCGTTGTCTAAACACATCCATCACTAATCACTCACCGGGGCTTTTCGACCGGAGAACGGCGGCGGGGGACGACGAGGCAAACTGCGGCCGGACGGACGGTGTTGAGCCAACAAAACCTCGCTCCCGCCCCCGTACGCCATCAGCAGCAATTAAAAAGCCTTCCTTCCATCGCCGCGAGGTTTGTCCGTCCCATGGGGACAAATGAATGAATGAATAAATGTGCGACGACCGCGGCGGGGGCGGGGGAATTCAATCGCCACACATATTCTATGGACTCCGCCAAATCGCTTGCTGCGAGCAGCGAGACTCCCGTCGCCGCCGCTTCATCCCCCACCCCTCTTTTGATCCCCCCTTTCATCCCAATTTATCCCAATTTTTAATTCTACCGAAATGAGCAGGAACAGTGGAACATTTGGGAAGTGGTGTCCCCCAATCCGTCCCCTCCCCATTTGCCATCCGTCCTCCCTAAACTCCGATCGATCATTCTTTTTTATCCATATAAACAAAATGCATCATTTTTAAGTCCCCCGCCGGTCGCCCCCCAATTTCTGCCGGGAACGACAGCAGCAGCAGCCCAAACAAAACGGCCTCTGATTTTCGTTAAATGATACAGGGAATACAAAAAAAAATCGGATTTACAATTTACGTCAAAATCAAATTCAAAAAACGTCCACCGAAAAAAAGAAAAAAGGGGGGGGGACAGATGGGAGCACTCAAAAACAGAGGAAATAAAATATGTTCGATAAATAAATAAATGATGAATAAATAAATATTTGATTACCCTCTCTTCATCCTCCCGTTTTGATCATGTTCCATCATTTTTGTTCTAATTCTGATCCGATGGATGCTTAATTAGCTGATTTTTTCATTTTTTAAAATTTTTTCTCTTCGGAAAGTCATAAATTTTTTTTTCTTTGTCAGTCACTCTTTTCCGTAACATATGCGCTTGCTTTTATTTCCAAAATGCTTCATTAACTTTTAATTACTACATAATTTCTTTTCTAAAATTTTTAAATTTCATTTTAAACTAATTAAATAAATTAATTTTAAAATACTATTATTTAATTAAAATAAATTTACTTTTTGTTAATTTTGTACTTTCTTCGGATTATTCTCTTATCAGACAGACTATTTGTTTGATCTGCTGATTGATCCCCGATCTCTCCTTCCTTATCACTCATCAGCAGATGAAAACACAACTACTCTTGTGATCACTGTAAAAACATTATGCCATTCTCTCAAAGCATTTGCCGACTTTTCTTCTTTGCATTTAAATTATTAATAAATGCTTTTAAATGTGCCACCAATTCGCAAAAAGTCCATTAATGGCACGGCACCAACAGAAAAATAAATGAATAACCCAAGCGGATGGAATTATTCAAGAGCTTTTATTTGTCTTTTTTGCTGGCTTTTTGGTTCTGATCAAAAAAATTCTCAAATCAGGAAATTTTGTTTGGTCACTTCTTTTTGATTACCTTTTCCTCTTTTTTTTGCGTTTTAATCAAATTTCGCTAACTGTCCCCGATCAGATCACGCACAGTCAATTAGTCCATTCCGAATCGAATCATCCACCATTTTGATCACTCCCCAATCAGATCAGATCAGCAGCAATTAAAACCTATCTGATCCCTTTTTCTTTTTTGATCAATCCAATAATTTACGCCCCCCCCCCATTAATCCGATGCTTTGTCCGTTAGCATTTCTTTGCTTTGTTCCAATCTGATCGCAAATGATTGGTAAATCTTCGTCAGATCAGCCAACAAACATTTCCAAATTGTGCTCACAATCAGCTCACTCACTGATCAACCACGGCAATTTTGACCGGTTTATGATATAGCCAAAAAATCTTCATTTTTATACAATTTCTGTTAATAAATTGCACCGAAATTTTAAAAAATTTTCCGGCGGCGCCTATCGGCATCGCCGTACACTAAAATCCTTAATTCCCCGTTTATTTCTCCCTCAAATTCGCTCATTTCTCCGCCCCCAAAATTTTCAATGATTGAAAAATACACAGAAAATTCACCACTTACATACACATACACATGCATTACTTACTAGCTGTCTGTCTGTTCCCCCTTATAATTTTATTGGCATTTATGCCAATTTTTTGGTGCCAACGGCGCCTTCCCTAGCCATTTTTGAATGTTTTGGCATTAATTAAGCGACAAATAAATCAGTTAATTTTATAGATTATTCTCGAGTCCGCGTTCAGAGAAAAGTCCCGGGGCGAAGGGGGGGGGGAATTGAGTTTCTTGAGTTTCGTCTACTTTATTCTCGGACCTTCTCGCTCGCCTACGGCGCATAAATCTGCGATCTGCGCCCCAATTTTCCAATTTTCCTCTGTTTTGGGATGGCTTTCGCTTTGATTTTTCATCTGACTTTCTCATAATTATTAAAAAAATGAAAACCATTTACGCTAATTTCCCTTAATTTCTCCCTAATTACCCCCCTTTTCCCGTCCAAAATTCTCTTCCCTTTTTTGCCCGCCTCATTCGCCCTTCCCCACTTTGCTTTGCCTTTCGATTCATTCACCTGTCTCCAAAAGTGTGGCAGTCACAAAAATAAAAATTGTCGGCGTTTGCCTAAAATTCATTTGGCCGGCACTAATGGGGGGCCAACGCCAACGGCACGGCACACCCAGCGGAGGAGGGCAAATGTCAGCAGCAATTTTCACTGATTTGTCCAAACATTTTGAAGCTTCTTTTTGAAAAATTCAATTACATTTTTAAAATTTTATTTAAAAATAAATGCTTAAATTTAAATTACGAAAACAATTAAATTTTTTGTTGAGTTTAATTTAAAATTAACAACCAATGGCCTTTTTAGCTCTCATTAATTACCCCCCCCCCCCGCATTTTTATTGAATAATTGCATCATTTGTTAATTGATTGATGAGCGACGCCCCCGCCAGTGCCAACAAACGGCGTTCCGCGCTGGCGGTCACTGCGCCGGTCGCGTGGCGCTCGCACAGTGCGCCACCGCGCAAAAAATGGTACCGGAGAGGTGAGAGAGGCAGGCGGAAGCATAAAATTGCAATTTAATTTTCAAAAAATAGCGAACGAACTTAATAAATATTAGCTGCCGCGCCATTGCTGAACCGTCACCGGTCCACCACGCAGCAGCCCGGCGCCGAGCTGTACGACCAAATGGTGGCGCGTCGGTTGGTCAGTGCCATCGCAGCATGGCACGACCTGCACGCGTCGTTGCTGCAACTGTCGCTGCGCACGACGGACGACGACGAGGGCGGCGAAACGGCGGCGGACGGCGATCGCCGTCTGCTGAGTGCCAAGCGCGTGAGCCGCGTCTCCTCCCGCGCCTCCTCCATCTGTTCAACGGCAGGTGGTGGCAAACTTCCTTCTTTTTTGAAAATTAAATTTTTAAATTTGCTAATTAAGGCCGAAAATCGGCGAGCATACGGCGAGTGAGCGGCAGACGGAAAGGAGGCCAACGGCAAGCGTCGGCGAGACGCGCCGCTCGGAATCAGTTGCGCGTCAACGACAGCCGAGGTACGGTAAACAAAATATGCATCACTGTTTTATAAAAAGTTGATCATCACAATATAAAGTTCTGTAAATGACATAATTTCTCATTAATAAAAAATGCCTCATATTCAGCGCATAAAAATGCCCTAGAAAAAATTATTAAAAAAAAAATTTAAGGGGGGTCACAAAAGGGATAAGAACCACGAAATGTCAATGGGAAAGGAAAAGTGACTAAATGGAGCCATTGATCAGCTGAGAATAATCATCAAAGAATGTGTAAAAAAAGGGTGGGGGTGAATCCAGCAGAAGCAAACAATTAATTAAGAAATGAATAATTCTTAATTCTAATTAAGGTAATTAAGAAATGTTTATTCCTAATTCTATTTAGGGTGATGAAGAAATGCTTATTTCTTAATTATAATTATGGTACTCAAATAAAATTAGGGTAATTAATTAATGTATAATTCTAATTAGGGTAATGAATTTTAATTGGTAATCCATGAATGTTTTTCGTTCATTCTTTCCTTCATTTTCACAGGCCCTTCCCCGCGGAGCTCGTTCAGCACTGGTTCCGCCCGCTCGCCGCCCACCGCCGCCGGCGGCGTCAGCCCGCGGCGCCGCTTGTCGCCCCGCTCCGCCTCGCGCTCCTCGTCTGTCGCCTCCGGCGATGATTCATCGTCCGACGCGGAAAAGCATCGCGGCGGCGCGCTGGCAGTGCAAGGCGGAGGCAAATTTTGAATTTCAACAATTCAAAAAGCTTTCGAATTTTAGGCCCTTCCACCTCCTCGCTGTGCTCTTCCTCCGCCCATTGGCCGCCCCATCGCTTTGGCATTTCCTCGCAGGACGAATTGTTGGGCGCCGGCTTCAGCAAATCGTCCTCCTCGGTGGTGGCGGAGCAGAGGCCGACCGCCGCCACTTGGTCCGCAACGTTCGCGCAGAGTTTGCAAATTCGGCCCTCCGCCGTTGCGCAAGGCATTCGCAGCGGTGGCGGCCGACGGACGACGACGGCACGCGCAGCGGCAAACGGCGAAATTGTGTTAAAACGTAAAAATTTGGCGGGCGACACATCGCCAAAGTCTCGTGTTTGGTGTTCAGACAGTGTCCAACTGCTCGACCCCTCCGGCGCTTCGGCGCCGATTCAGCGCCATTGCGCCAGCTGTTGCCTTTTGTCACCTTCGCACCAGCCGATGCTTTTGTCTCCGCCGCCATTTGACCACCACTTCCGGCAGCATCGCTGTTTCAGCGTTGCAAAAGTCAGTCCCGCAAATGATCACTTATTTGTCAGAATGGATCGATCGATATCACTCTGATCAATGTGACTGATCATAAAATTGCTAAGATCGACTTTGATCATCGACGCTGCAGTTGCGAGGAAGGGGAAGAGGAAGAAACGACGACGCAAAATGAGGCGGACGAAGAGGCGGAAGAAGCAGTGCCAGCAGATGAGGATGAAGCGGCGGACGACACAACGTCAAGCGAGGGGGCCATGTCGGACACGGAGATGGACGTGAGTTTGCTGACTGATGGTAAATCACCGATCGCGAAAAACTGATCGCTAACAATCACTGATCAATAAATCAATTGCTGACAAATGAAAAGAGAACAATCACATAAGTGATCAGACAATTGATCAATCATCAATTATAAAACTAAAAAACAAAACAAAAAATCGGAGATTTGAAGCCTTTTTTGAAAATGATCAGCGATCAGAAAAATACTCAAAATGTTAACGTCGAATGTAATTGTCCAATTGAATTCAGGCATTGGTCGTTGAGGAGAAAAATCGTCCAAAGTTTTCGCTGACCGAACCGGAATTGAGCCCTGAACAGCTTCGTCAACTTTTTCCGGAATTGTCCGACCACTGGAGGTGCTTAATCTTGCAAATTTTAATTAATCTCTAGCTCTCGCTCTGCCTCTCTTTCTCTTTCTATACCTCTGCAATTTTCAAGTCTCTATTTCTCTCTCTCCGACTTACTCTTCAATTTCTTTTTCATGATTTCTTTTCTCTCTCTCTCTCGCTCTCTCTCTCTCTCTCTTTTCCTCTCTCTCTCTCTCTCTCTCTCTCGCTCTCTCTCTTCTCTCTCTCTCTGTGTGTCTTTCTCTGCTCTCCAACACGCACTTTGGCACTGTTTCTCTGATGGCACACGATATACATAAGCAGCATTTTTTGTGGCTGTGGCTCGGGGCTTCTTTCTTCGCTACCGTATGCCAACGTCGCTGGTAATGCTCTCCAACAACGCGTACCATTACGGTAATGATTTGCATCTTTTTTAACTCAAATATCGTTTTTATAATTTGTCAAAAATTCATTTTGCCAATGCCCTCGGCTTAATCCTTCCGGTTGGCTTTACGTTCCCTCGCCCCGCCCAATTTGTTCGTAAATCCTTCCCGAAATGACTTTGCATTTCCACGTCACTGGCTTAAGCCCTCGCATGGATTGCGCAATGTTCTGCTGTTGCTGCTGCGTTTCGCTCTTTTCATTTTCCCCTGGGCGAATTTTTTTTAATAAAGTGAAAAGCCAAGTAAAAAATTATTAAAATTTTATTCTTAATTTTAATTTTCCCTTTTTTCGCGTTTTTTTGGCATTTTTTTTTATCCAATTAGTCAAAATCCTTTTACACTATTTACGATATTATCGATTCTTTCTTTCCTTTTCCGACTTTTCATTAGTCCCAAATTTCTTTTTCCATTTCATATTAAAATGCCATGCCAAATTTGGTAATTTGGTGGCATTTTGTACATACAAATAAATAATGCCATTTTTGTTGTTTCGCTTTCTTTCTTTGTGCTTCCTCTGTTAATTAGTGTCCCCAGGGCATTCTAATCCCTCCGTCCGTTCATTTTGTCCCAAAGACATTTTTAATTTGGCCATCCAAAAGTGAAATTGGCCGCCAAATTGTTGGGCCCCGGCCCCAATTTGCTTAATGGATCAAACGGCTGCTTAAAATAAGGACAAAAAAAATTAAGTAAATTCATTCCGTTTTTGGCACTTTTCTCCCATTTTGGCCATTTTTGGCATAAAATTAATTATTTTTTTAATACCCAAACAAATGCCGATAAATAAATCCGTTTCCCATTTATTTCCCCAAACATTCGATCCCCGGCGGCAAAAAGCGGCTTTTGAGGCAAACGGCGACCGCAGCGGAGAGTTTACATTTTCTCCAAGCGTGCGCTCGGTGCATTTTTCAGCAGCGCCGAAGGGATTAGCGCCGGGGGCAATGGGCGGACGGGCGCATTCGCCGCCGCCGTAAATCCGTCCGCCGATGGGCCAACCGTTTGGCGATTTGTGCGCTCACCGGCGCCGACGGATTCCCCTCGGGCAAAATGCGGCCAATCCGACAAAGCGAAGAATCATTGCGAGAAATTTGCCCTAATTTGGCGCGGCGGACAGATTTGTTTTAATGATTCTCTCTAAACTTTCGGAGGGAATCATTCCGGCATTTTTCGCCCATTTTTTCGAAATGTTGGCATTTTCAATTCCCCCTCCTCCCAATTTTTGTCCGTCGGTCGCTCCCCGAAAAAACCCGCGGCGGTGGGCGGTGAATTGTTTTGTAGCCGAAATTTTGTGCGGTTTTGTGGGTGGGACATAACAAACAGTTAGAAAACATTTGTGCCGATGGCACTTTCATTTGGATGTTTTGTCATTTGTACCCGCGGGGGGGGGCAGTGGCGGCGCCGAAGACGCCCCCCCCCAATTCTTTCATTTGTCCGCCGTGGCACCGGTGCCGCGTTTTTCCCCCCTCCCCCGCCATTTTTTGCTTATAATTTCTGCAAATGTCAAAAATTTGTGAAAAGAATTGAAATGTGACACCAATTTTTGCGTGATGATGGATGGATGACCTTTAAAATTTTTGATTTTTTATAAATTTTTTTTAGTTTTTTATAATTTATTAATAATTAAAATTATTAATAAATCATTTATTTAATATTTTTTCACTTTAAAATTATTTTTACGCCTTTAAAACTAGCTTTTTGTACCAAATGGTGGTGCGCTAAGACTTCCTCAATTTATGGAATAAAATTTCATTTTCCGCCCCCGCCGCCCTCTCATTTCATTCATTTCATTTTACTTCCGTCTGTCTTCACATTTGGGCTTTTCTTATGATTCAAGTGCCAACACTTTTTGGCAATTTTAAATTTCAAAATTTTATTAATTTTTAATTCCTCCAATTTCATTATATTTGAGGTTTCATTAATTTATATGCCATTAATTGTCTCTCCCCGGCAGTTTTTGTTTTCTTAGGCTTCTTATATTTCTTACATTTGACGCTAATATGAAACGGCAACAACTTCAGCAGTGAAAGCGACAGTTGTCGGGTCGGAACTATTTTTTGGGATGAGTTAAAAATAAAAAATAAAAAATGCACAAATATTTTTGGGGAAATTCCAATTTTTAATGGCATTTTTATTTTTAATGACCATTTATTAATTTTATTTTTTTAAAATATGCATTCTTTACCTAATATTTTCCTCTTTTGTTTTTTATTTTTCGTTTCCGTTTTTCTTTTTTCCCCTTAAATCTGTCATTTAACTTTTAAATGGTTGTCCTTTGCCCAAAGTTTGGCCAAATGTTTTGCCGAAATATTCGTCTCACAAATTGGGCACAATTTGTTCAGTTATGTTATGTTTATGTTATGACTTGTTGAAGTGTCTTTTCCCTCGTAAATAAACACTTTTGTCTTTCATGTGAATTTCACTGAATTTATTTTTTCAAAATTTTAATAATTTTTAATTTATTCTTTTTTAAATTTTTTTTTGATCATTGATCACTGATTAATCCGAAAGCTTCGCCGTTTTTATTCATTTTGCTCATTTAATTTTGTCCGTAAATTTAATAATTATTGGGTGGGCATTGTCGCCCGGTTAGCTCAGTCGGTAGAGCACCAGACTCTTAATCTGGTTGTCGCGGGTTCGAGCCCCGCATCGGGCTTTCAATTTTTTAAAATTTAATTGCCCTCTAAATTATTATTTTTTTCATAACAAATGACCAAAAATTAAATTCCATTTTTCATTAGTTTCTTTTTTTTAAACCCTCGTCCATTGATCAGGCAATTCGATGAATTGAGCGCACAGAAAAAGCAAAAAGTGAATGAACTTAATTGCCCTCGCACGTGACGAAATTTTAACGCCGCGGCGACCAGAAAAAAACAACAAAATCAATCACCCATAGCCCCAGGCAATTTAATTTTTGTAAATAAATTTGTAAATGAAATAAAACAATTAATTAATTATCGGCAGAATATAAAAGTGCAAGTGTTTCTTTCCACTTCCAATGTCAGTTCAGCACATTTTCCACATTTTTGTTGACTTTTCCTCTGCTGATGAGAAGCGATTGTTTGCCCGCGAGCAAAAAATCATCGGAAAAATGAAAAATGAAAGGGAAAAAATGAAAATTAATGAAATGATTGATGGCCATTAGCGCCCATCAGCAACAGGCGAAGACCACCCGCAAAAGTCATTTTATTCCATTTTATTCTCACCCACCACCACCCACTCTTTCTTTCTTTCTTTCATTCGCTAATCGTCGCCTCCCAAATTAATCCAACACTTTTTTTATTGGCATTATTTTATTGGCAATTTATTTGCTTAAGTCTTCGCACGCTGATAAATTAGCAATCTAATTGGTTGTTTTATTACATTAATTCAATAATTTTTTTACAATTTATATAATTATATTTTTTAATTTTTCATTTAAATTACGTGAATTTTGTCTTCTTCCGTTTGCACTTATAACAATTTGTGCTAATTGAGCACAATCTCTTCAGAATAAAGTGTGCTGCTTTTCCCCTTTGTTTGCTTTGATTTTAAAGTGTGTCCTTTTCTTTTCTTTTTTTTAAATTTATTCGTCCATTGAATTTTCAGAATAATTTTTGCCCTTTTTTATTTTTTAAATTATTTATTTTTTATTTCTTCCTTTTGGACTTTGGAATTTCATTTGGGATTATTTTTCTTCGCGATCGGACGGCGGAATGTGCGGTTTTGTCGCCGAATGGGGCAAAGATCGCGAGCGATAAAAGCGCCGCGGGGAATGCGCCGATAATAAAATAAAATTGGAAGCGAAAGGGCAAAAAAGGGAAAGTGTAAAGTCAAAGTGCGACGGGTTCGCTTCTCGTCGGGGCAAATTCAATTTCAAATGCTAAAAAAGGGACAAAAAAGAAAGACAGAGAGAAAAATGGGACAGGGAGAAGCCAAACAAAGCGAAGCCAAGCCAAAGCCGAGTCATGGCATGGAGAGACACGGATGGTATGGCATGGAATGCCAAGCCGGAAGATGACATGGAATGCAAAGCCGAGCCACGGCCAAGCCAAGCCAAGCCGAGACATGACAAAAAGCCTGACACGCCTCGAAATAGCATGGAATGGCACGTAGTGATGATGTCAAAATGTGCCAATTAGCCAACAAATGATGCCGACCCCTAAAGACAATCCCAAATAATTTGCGACTCCTTTCAAGACCCTCGCGCGAAATTAGTTTCACATAATTAAAATGCATCAAAAAAACAGCGGGAGTTCATTTGCCATTTTTCACATAATTAATTAACTTTTAATTTGTGCGATGTTGAAAAAGTTTTTCTGATTAAATTATTGTCACTTTTTATTTTTTGTAAATCTTTGGAAAATTATAAATTATGATAATTAGATTGATTTTTGAGCCTCAATTTATTTTTATTGCTCAAATATCCCCGAAGGGGAGAAGACCTTCGAGTTTGTATTCTTTGCCATCCCTTGGCACAAAACAAAGGCTTCTCCTTCCCCCCTTTAGCCTTACCTTCTTAAAACCAACCTTTTTTTAAAAAATTCACGGGCAAACAAAAAACATACTTCAATTTGCGTCAGCATCCATTTGCTTATTAATTATTAAATTTTTAATAATTTCCTAAAATAATTGCATTTCTTTAATATTCCAATTAAGCACAATATTTCAAATGTCCTTCTGCGTTTCATTTTCTCCATTCACACCAAGTTCAAGCGGTGACAGCACAAACTGAAGGAATACGAGGCCAACAAATTAATTGTCCAAAATTTTCGGTGAATTTAAAGGACATATTTAATTTTAAAAAATATATTTAAAATTCGCAAATCAAAGGGCACACGAAATGCTGCGATCGTTGGCACGGTTCAGCAGAAAGGGGGCCGAGAGAAGTAACAGCACGAAAGAGAGGACAAAAAAGTGCGGCGCCAGATGAGATTATGGTGAAAAAGTGATGGAAAATAACGGAGGATGGAGGGGAAGGACGGACGGACTAAAAGGAGGAGGAAAAGGATGAGGAGGAAGAGAAAGAGGAGGAAGAGGAGGAGGGGAAGAGAAGGAGAGAGGATAATGAGGAAGATGAAGAAAAGGGAAAAGGGAGGAGGAAGAAAAGGAAAAAGGATGAGGATGCGTCCCCTCTTTTGCCGTTATTTGCGTTTCGTCCCCTATTTTTCCTTTTGTTTTTAGGTTTTTTTGAAAATTTTCTTAATAATCAAGATAAAAAAACGGATTAAAAGTAGATCATACCTTAAAATTAATGAATAAATCCATTGATCACAGCTGATAAACAAAATTGCGTTTTTTACCCCTTATAAAAAATAGCTGATAAAATAAGTAAATAGTTAAAAAAATAAATTCATCGATTAAAAAATGCTGATTAATTAAATAAATAATTAATTAACAAGCATTCGTAATTTTTTGACCAATTATTAATTGAAATTGTCACCACCATTCAGTCCCAAATCACTTTTAGGTGCACAATGACTGCCGACATTCCATCGTTGGCAAGCAGTTCACTGGGAACGGTCAGCGGCAGAGAGACGGCGGCACTGCCGCCAAAAGTGTCCGGAACAACGCCAAAATGTTCAAACAAAACGCCAAAAGCGGACGAAAAACAACAAACAGCCGACGGAGCAGCAGCAGCGGAAGAGAATGCCAATGGAAACGGCGGCAGAAGTGTCAAAAAAGGGGGGAAAAAACCGACAAAGGGCGGTGCCAAATCCAACGCGAACAGTCGGAGATGCCAAAGGTGGGGAAGAGGGGGAGAATGGCACGGAAAACCGCATTGGCATTCCATGCCATCATCAATTAAGCCCATTTAGACAGTCTTCAATCATTGAGGACGTCGTCATGGACGACTTCGACGAAATCGCTGATCAGTTTGGGCCGAGCACTTCCAGCCCAATGCACAGCCGAACAGCAACGCCCAATCTGTGCTTTGAGCAGAACGGCTTCAGACCCGAGTTGGTGACCAATGCTTTTGCTCACTCTGATCACCCCCTTTGAGCTTACCAAGTGTTCATTAATCTTTAGCATTATTATCAACGCTTTTTGATCAACCATTTTGATCAATATTTCTGCGCTTTAAATACGAGCTGATCAATCAATTTACTTTTTGCCATGTCGATATTCCCCTTTAAGCTCCCTGATCACCCTCTAAGAGCTTTTCACTGTGATTAGTCCTTATCATTTTAACAAAACTTCTTGATTAACCTTTTTGATCTTTTTTTGGCTTATCTGATTATTTTTGAGCATGGCTTTTTGCTTTGATCACGACTTTTAAGCTGCTGATTGATCATTATGCTGATCGTTGAGCATTGATCCCACCCGTTTTTTTGTTCACCCTTTGTCTGATCACTGCTTATGTCCCGGTTCAGCGCCGCGTTGTGTTCTTCTGCCCATTCCTCCTCCACTTCGCCCGTCGATTCGAACAGTACAAATTCCCGTCGTTCCTTCCACGTCCGTTTGCCGGACGCGATGGCCAACCTGCGCAAGTCGGGCGCCCATTTGGTGCGCAATTTGCGACGCTCGTCCATCGCGGCGGTGGTAATTGTGCATTTAAATTCTAAGTCCCGGAAATTTCAGATTTTCGGGTCCCGCTGCGGAATTGAAACTCAAAATTTTTTACAGGACGGTATCCCGCGGGACTAACCCCGCAAATCCCGCGGGATTAACCCTGCAAATCCCGCGGGATTAACCCTGCAAATCCCGCGGGATCCTGCAAAATCTCGCGCGGGATCCCGTTCCGCGTAGGCTATTAAACTGGCAAATTTCTTTGCCATTTCAATAGCCTTTTTTCCCGTTAGATGCGTGCCATTGGCACCACCACCCCTTCGCCTGTTAACCATAGCGATGACCAAAACAATGGCCAACACCATGATGACAATGCTTCCTTCTCTGGTGACAATCGGCAACCAAATGGTTTGGTCGGTGGCGGCAACCCGCCTTTTTATGGCAGTGCCATTGAATTCGGCGGTCGGCACAACGACTGCTCCGCAAGTGCCATGCCGTTGCGATGCCGAACACTGACCGGCGTATGTCACTCGCGACGGGCAATGCGCTTCGAGAGTGTGCCGGCAAGCACGGATGAGAGCCGGCGCAGCACGATGGCATGCAACAGCACCACCGACGGCACCGAGCAACAGTGCCAGAAGCGGTCAGTGACTGTTGGCATTGGCATCGGCCGATCATACGCCACCGATTTCAGCTTGGGCTGGCACGGCTCAGCTGCGAGGCGCGCCATGCGCAAGCGCATCTCTGCCGCACGGTTGGCAATGCGCAAAATTTCGCGCGTCTCAACGCATTCGGCCGGCACTGTCGCTTCACGTGCGTCCACTTCCAGCACACATTCGTCTCCAAAAACACCATTATCTGGTGGGACATATGTCAAATTCGCGTAATGCTTCTCGGGTTGGTCGAGAATCCGTCCATTTTTGCTATTGAAGCGATTTCATTAGTTTGGCATTTATTCCCCACAAATCAATCATTTGCTTTCGGTCCGATTCGGCATTTTTGTCCCAAAAAGATTTGGGATTTGGTCAAATCCAATATTTGTTTCAATTTCAAATACCTTTTCCGACCAATCAAATTGGCAATATTAAATCGGGTCATTTTTCATCAATTTGAATTGGCATTTGGCATTTAGTTCATGGCTATTGCGGAGGCAACACGCCGGATTGGATGTGGGCCAACAGCACGGAGCATCCGTTGAAAAACTACCAGAAAAATAACAACCAGAAAATGCTTAAAACGGACAACGGAAACGGACTTGGCGAGACGGAACAGAAACAGCAGCAAATGAACAGGGAAGGGAAAGGCCAAACGGAAGAGGAAGAAGAAGAAGACGGACAAAGGGAAGAGCAAAAAAAGGGAGGAAAAAAGGCAAAAGGAAATTGGGAGAACGAAAAAGAGGGGAAAAAGGATGAGGAAAACAACAAAAGCAGCAACAGCAGGAGGAGGAACAGCTCGAAAAGGACGAGAAAGCGCAGCAAAACAACGCCAACCGCAGAAGGAGGGGGAGGAGGAAAAGCGGCACAGAATGAGCGGGACAAACGGAGGCTTTTGGGCCCGAGTTTGTCCTGGGACCCGCAACAGTGCGAACAGCAACAGCGCAAATTGAGGTGTGCCGAAGCGGGACAGACTTTAGGGGATAGGGTGGAATGGCACTTGGCGGTGGGGCTGATCACATACACAGTCTTGGACAAACCAAACCGGTGGTTAATTGTGTCTGATCAGAATGATCAGCTTCATCCCTCCCGGACAAATCAAACCGGTGGGTTAACTTTTTTCCCCGATTCAGCAGACCGCGCTTTCCTTTGTTCACCACCAACGGCACCTGCGGCACTCAGTGCGCCACCGCTGCCGATCTCCGCGGCCGAATCCATTCGGACGGAAGTGCCGAACGATTGGCACACACAAACAAGAAATTGTCAATATTTTTGACCGCGAAAATAATGCCGACCAAAGGAGGACACTCGGAGAAGAAGCCGAAAGGGAAACGGCGCAAGAAAAGCGGTGGTTTGACGAAAGGGGCCAACGGAACAGCGGAGAAAATTGGACTGGAATTGAACTGGTCAGTTTTGTTGGAAAATTGGCATTTTTATTTGAGTTCGGCAGGAGCTTAGAGATTAGGCCCAAAAAGTGCCCGGGATAAAGGCAATCCAGACGCTGGCTCATTAACTTTTAATTGTTTGTCATTAATTAATTGATTATCGCCCGGCCCCGCTTAGTTTGCACTGCGTTTTCCAAGCGGAATACCACGCGAGCACACTGCGGACCGAGATCGAATGTGCGGTGAAGCAGCTGGCCATTCGGCTTAACAGCAGCGACAGCGGCAAAAAGTGCGGTGACAGTGGCGACGGCATGGCGTTGCCAGCGACGGCACGCCGACGAGCGTTTACGGCGACGACAGTGCGCGTGGAAGTGGAGACGGAACGGCAACACCACCAGCAGGTGACACCCAAAAGCTAGTAGTGTTTAGCCAGCGACCAGTTAGTTGAACGGCTGTTGATAAATGATCACTCATTTTAATCAGACACACGCATTTGATTAAAATGATCGTGTTATAACCATTGATCAATCACGAACTGATTGGATGCTTGGGTGCTTTTTTCCTGATCACTTTTCGTATCATCTTCTCCGTCTCTCTACCTCTTTCTCTCACTCTCTAATCGCTTCTCCTTCGCCTACTTTCCCTCCGATCACTCACTGATCACTTTTGATCTTTTTTCTCCCCTGATCACTTACGTTCTTTTCATAATAACTGTCACTTCTGATCACTGCTGTTTCCCGCTCCAGGAGCATGATCAGCAGCAGCAACTCCGTCGCAACATTGGCACGCCGGACATTGTCATTTCATCGTACAATTCTGCGGAAGAAACTCCGCCGACCGAAAGTGCGGACGAAGGATTTTGGACGACGTCGTCCGCCACCGGTGGCAAAGGGACGGCGGAAAAACCGCCACGGCACCCGCCGCAGCAAAAGCGACGCGAAGACCATGGCACCGGCGAGGGCTGTGGAAAATTGGGCAGGTAAAGCGGCACGGACAATGCCATGGCAAACGGAATGGAAAACATTGCAAAACGAATTAAAATATAATTCAAATTATTGTTGCAATTAAAATTAAATTAAACTAATTAATTAAGGCCCCTTTCTTCCATCGAATTTGACAAGGACCTTTCTTCCATTGACATTACTTTTTCCACTGTCAACACGGTGAGTGACCAGTTCAGCAGAATGAGAGATTATACACATTCGTAAATTTTGATTTTTCAAATTTTTTAATTTAATTTAATTTATTATTATTTGTAATATTATACTAATTACTTTCATTGCAAACTTAATTAATTGTTTTGTTAATTTTCTTTCCTAATTTGATCAATTACTCGCCCTCTGTTGTGATGATCGGTCTTTGATCAGTTTCTTCCCTTTCAGAATGTTCACTGCGCTTCTGTCTCCGGTGCCGTCGTTTGGTCGCCCATGGACACGCTTAAGCCGCCCGGCGGCCCTCCGTTCGGCGGCAGTGGCGGCAGTACTTCCGGCTCCAACTCGCTGCTGCTGTACTGCTCCAACTCGTCCTCCTCGGCCGCATCCGCCGCTCCCTCGCCCGCCCGTTCGTTGGTCGGCACGGCAATGCCATTGGAATTTGCGATAAGCGCCGCGGCAATTATCGGCAGCGGCGGCGATTTGAACGCACCGCCGCGCAGCAACAGCGTGGACTTGAGCCTGCTCAGAAGGGACATCGAACGGTGGAGCGTCGGCGCCGGTGCCGGCGGAAGCAATTTGAGCATGGCCGAATCGACCACCGATTTGGAAATGGTTGAGCTGATAAACGGCAAAACCGGTGGGGCGGGGTAAAAGCAGTGGCAAAATTCGGAAGCATTTTGGAAAAAATGCCAAAAATGCAATTATTAAATGGCTAAATTCCTTTCGGCTAGAGGCTAATTAATTAATAAAAGAAAAGCATGATTTAATTAAAATTAGTTTTAAATTAATTTTTTAATGAAAAATTCACTTTTAGGAATAATTTCCAATTCATTTAATTAAAAATTACCAATTATTTTTAATTCGGAATAAGATAATGCTAATTGCATTGGACAAGAAGCCCCTTGATTTTGACAATAGCCTAAGCAGATAAAACACAAATTCGGCAATTAAACTCCGTTAGAAAACCAAATCCTTAATTGCCCTAATGGCCCTTGTAAATTTTTCTCATTTGTCAGGTGTTTCTACGCCTGGCGGCGACTCGACGCGCACTATCCGTTCGCGTTCGTACGACCCGAGCAGCTCGCCGGACTTCATCCTGCGCAGACCAAGCCGAATTGAGCATTTGTCCGAAATATTTAGGTAATTTTCTACAAATTAAAAAAAATGATTTAATTATTTTAACTAATATTTTCAAGACTAATTTTTAGGAGTCCCAAAATTCTTTTCAGGCACTACAAAACTCCACTTATTCATTCTTTTATCCTTTTTCTTCTATTTTCTTTTCTTTTCTCTTCACTTCTTTATCCCATTTTGTTTCTCAATTCTCATCGAACAAATTTAATTTTATTAAAATCAAATAAAAAAATGATTTTTCTTTTTTTGTGTTCAGAAGAGCATTAGCCAAATCGCCCGTGGTGAAGCGAGCCGCCGCCATTCAGGAGCAGGAGCAGAAGCGGGTCAGCAAGCACAGGACGAGCAGATATTGGCTGGATGAACAGGTGGGACGGATTTTGGATGTTTAATTTAAATAATGCAATTTGATTAAAAAGAAATATAACATTTTTTTAATCAAAAATACAGTTATAATCAATTAAATAAGCAAAGTTTTTCGCCAATTTTGTTAATTATTCCTTAATCATTAACAATTGGGAATTATTATGCTCCTTCGCTTTTATTCTACATTAATTAACAAATATATTTTTTGTTAATTGTTTACACAATAATTAATTGTTTTGGCCCTTTCCCTAATTGGCCAATTAGCGCCCTGCCATTTCGGCCCAGTTTAGTTGAGTCCCTCTGAGCACATTTGGCTGCCCTCCTCCGCTTCATCCGCTTCTTCGTCCGCCGTGGACACCGAATGTTATTTGGGCGAGAAGGACTGCCAGAAGATGGGGGAGAAGCGCCGCTGCAGCGGCTGTCACATTGTGGCACACACGGCATGCTTCCCACTGCTGGCCAAGGCAAACAATCCGCCAATTAAGCATTTAAACGAGCAAATTAACTAATGATCATTTATCTTATGGATTATAAAACGATTTTTAATCTTAATAAAAATTTAATATTAAAAAGCAGTAAAAAGTTAATAAAATTAAAAATTGATTTGCAAAAATTGCAGATGAATTTGAGCTGCAAAATGACTTTTCGCGACTGCGCACAAAGTGCCAATGCCAATGCCAAAAGTCCGTCGTCAATGGCCGCCAGAAAACAAAGGCACAGCAAAAGCGAACAGAACAATGGCAACGAATTGGTGAGCAACAACAGCACAACCACAACCACAATAACAACATGTAGCAACAACAACAAACACCACTGGGTGGGGACGGACAATTAATTAATTAATTAATTGCTTCATTAGTTAATTGCACTTTGGGAAAAAGACATGCTTTAAATAAAGCAATGATTGAAATGGAAATTGGGAAAAGTCAAGAGTTATTCTATGTAGAGAGGAAAAAAGGCCGAGATTTTAAAACAAAGCTGTTTAATTTCAAGGTCCGAAACCTAAACTCGAGACTGAAAAGGCCAGAAATATATAAAATAATTAATTAAATTTAAAGGTCCATCGGTGGAGGTTGGAGGGGCGATGCTCACATTGTGGCAAATCTTTTCAGCAAAAGATGTTCAGAGAAAAGGCATGAATGACATTTCTTATTTTTTCGAATTACATTATTTTCCATTTTGTCATTTTTGGTCGTCCTTATTAATTAATTAATTAATTATTTGCCTAAATGTTTTTATTTTTTATTATTAACCGTTTGCTGCAGGAAGTGATCGCGATCACCTGCTCCTGGTGCAAGCGCTCCTACCACAACAAGCGGCACTGCTTCTCGCTGGCACGCTTCGACGACCGCTGCGACCGGGGCGTGCTGCGCGAGCTGATCCTTCCCCCGGGATGGCTGCTTCGGCTGGCCGCTCCGCGGCGGCGGAGTGCCAACCCATCGACCGGCTCAAGAAGTAATTGGCATATAAAATTCAATTTTATAAAATCAATGCCTTTTTCAGTGTTGGCATACGCTGACGCGGCGGCACAGAAACGGTCCCGACGGCGCAGCAAATACCGTGCGTTTGTGGTTAAGCCGCCGCCCGCCTCGCGCTGTTCGTCCGCGCAGGCGCACGGCGTCGCCAACGGGTACAGCCGCTGGGCAACCGCGGCCCAACTGCAGCCGCTGCCCATCCAACCGCTGCTGGTGTTCGTCAACCCGAAAAGTGGCGGCAACAAAGGAGCCAAGGCGTTGAACACGCTGTGCTGGTTGTTGAACCCGCGGCAGGTGATTGATTGCTTGGCCCACCTTTTTTGCCCTTGGCTGGCTGTCAATTTTGAATATATTTGGTACAACGATCAATTTTAGTTGGTCCTCATTAGCCAGTGATTGGTAATGAATTGCCTAAATGATCAGGCATGACCAGACTAGACAAAGGGCCATTTGCCAAGCTTTTATGTATTTAAAATGCTAAGATCATTGATTTTTGATGACCGATTTGATTGCAGTAATTAATGATGATCAATTATTGACAAATCATTTAGTCAGATTAGGCTTTTGCTCTTACCATTGTGGGTCTGGTTTCTGCTAATATTATATAAATTCTTGATGCCCTTCAGGTGTTCGACGTCAATGTGATGCGCGGTCCAAAGTACGGGTTGGACATGTTCCGCAAGGTAAAGCCGGCCATTTATGCTTCAACTCAGACTGATCTGTTCATTAAATAATAGATTATCAACCATCTTTGTTGTTTTTTTAATTGACAAATACCGGATAAGTACTCTAAAAATTCCATATATTTTGATCAATTATATATTGATCATTCTGGTTCATCCAATCAATGATCATCATATTTGTGATCAGATCCACTCTTCCATGCGCATTTTGGTGTGCGGCGGGGACGGCACCGTCGGCTGGGTGCTGTCCACGCTCGACCAGCTCGGCTGGCCCGCCTACCCGCCCATTGCGCTGCTTCCGCTCGGCACCGGCAACGATTTGTCGCGCGCCATGGGCTGGGGCGGCACATTCAGCAGCGACGAGCCTTTGGCGGAAGTGCTGGCTGCAATTCAGACGGAGACCAGCATCACCCATTTGGACAGGTGGGGACGAACATGATGACCCATCGGAGACAAACGGCTTTATGTGGGGGAGGGAGAAAAGAAAGGCATGGCACGGCATAAAATTTCGCAAAAATTTGAAAATTTTGAAATTGATAAAAAAAGTGCCGCCGGTTTCCTCTTGCCGCTCTGTTGGTGCCGTGCCTAAAATTGTTGTTCATTTTCCCCTTCATCAGATGGCGCATTGATGTGTGCCCATTGGCGGCTGCAACGACCGCAGCGGGAGCAAACAATGGCACAACGGAACAACAGCAGCAGCAGACGACCACGGCATTCGGCACCACCGGAAACAAAAGTGACGACAATTGCAGCAATGGAAGCGACGTCAAAACGGAGCAGCACCAACAGAAACAACAAACAAATGGAGGGGCAACGACGACAATCGCAACAGGTGGCACGGGGGGAGAGAGAGGGACGGCACGAAAATTGAGCCAAAAATATGGAAATCATTTTTAAAATTTTAATTTTTTAATATTCCGAATTAAAATCATACATTCCATTTAAAAAGAAATTAGGCGCAAATGGTGCATTTAATGAATTCAATTAAAACACCGCAAAAATGATAATTTCAAACTTAATTTTTAATAATAAACCCCAAAATTTAAGAAATTTTAAAGTCTGAATAAGTAGAAATATTCGGTAGGCGCTTCTCTCACCGCCAATTTGCCTTTGCTGTCACCGCCAACAGTCGACGGCGGAGGCGTTCTTCAAGCAGTTCAACCCGCCCAAACTGTTGCTGCCGCCTCCGCCACTACCGCCGCTTCTTCGGCCGATGAGGCAGCGGCTGTCGGGGCGAACGGCGAAGCGGCGGACGCCGTGCAAAACCAACTGCCGCTGTCGGTGATGAACAATTACTTCTCCATCGGCGCGGACGCACATGTCGCACTCCAATTCCACCAGTCACGGAGTGCAAACCCGCAGATGCTCAACTCGCGCTTCAAAAATCGCATCGCTTACGGAGGCCTTGGCACCATAGACCTGTTCAAGCGCACATGGAAGGTGGTTGGCGGCATTCATCGGGCGATAGGGGGAGTGGGGAGGAATAGGCACGGCCCAAGAAGGGTGGCATGACAACACTCGCACAAAAAAGGAACTCGTACAATGGCTTAGGCTAGGCCTAAGCTTCAGACTAGACATAGGCTTAGACTTGTTTGGCTTAGGCTTTATTTTGTAAATTTTTATTGTACGAATTACCTTTAGTACGAGTTGCCATTAATCCCCAAGAGGGGTTGGCACAACTCCAAATTTAAGGGTTTATGCTAAATCAGTTGGGCATGAATGGGGGAGTACTGGGTTGGCACAGTCGGAGAACAGTGACATCCAAATTTGGTGGGTAGGAGCGTTTGGCACGTTCACTGAACCGATTGAGAGAGATTGGCACGGCTCAGAACAAATGGCACTACAGAACCCAACCAAATACATAATTGTTTATCCCTTAGGACCTTTCCGAGTACATTAATGTTGAGTGTGACGGGGTGGACATCACCGCCAAAATTCGCGAGTTCAAATTCCACTGCATTCTGTTCCACAACATCTCTTTCTACGCCGGCGGCACCGTCCCGTGGGGTGCCGGCGACGGAGTGCAAGTGAGGCGATTAATGTGTTAATTAGTAGTTTTTGGCAAAAGCATTCAAACAATTAGTTGGCAAATAATGCCATTGGCATTTTGGCAAAATAAATTTGGCATTCTGCTCACCAATTTTACTGCTCCGATTTGAGGAGAACTGTGGCGAAGTGTTCTCCCGTCCGTCGCCATGTGATGGCAAAATTGAGGTGCTCGGCTTCACCACCGCCACTTTGGCCGCCCTCCAAATGGGCGGCAAAGGCGAGCGCATCGCGCAGTGCTCAAAGGTGCGCATTGAGACGAGCAAGCCGATCCCGATGCAAGTGGACGGGGTAAGCAAAAGGGACACAATGGGGGGGGGGCACAGGGATAAATGACAAAGAGCGGAAGAATGGATAAAATGAGGAAAAACGACAAAATGGGGACAAATGGTTAAAGTGGGGACAAACGGAAAAAGGGCGACAAAAGGACAAAGAGAGGACAAATGGACAAAGAGGGACAGCTGGAAAAGGGCGGCAAATTGGGGGCGGGAGTAATTAGGAATCGAAAGTTGCAATTTGGAGGTAAATCAGCCCCTTCTCCTTTCAATTCAGGAGCCGTGTCTGCTCGGCCCATCGCTTATTCATCTTTCATTCCACAACAAAGGTAAAGCCATTAAACAGTTAATTATCTTTATTATCTATCTCCCATCACTGTTTCGTTTAGTGCCAATGTTACGCCGGGAAAAGTTTGCGCGTCCGCCCGGCTCTGTGCCATGCAACAACATTGTGTCCATGGGGCAGAACAGGCGAAAGAGCAGCCAAAACAGCAGTGCCAACAGCAGCGTGGCCGGAGGGGCGGTCGGCGGATGCGGCACAGCGACGACAGTGCCGACGACGGCAATTGCCAACGGCACTGTGCTGACGGGACATCATGCCACTTCCAGGGTATGGTGGTGAATGGTGGACGAAAAGTTTGGCATCATTTTAAAATGCCAAGCTTGTCTTAGGCAAGCGTAAGCCCCGAGGGCCCTTTGTTCGCCGCCGCGTTCGCTTCGTCATGTGCCGCCGTCGGCGGCAAGGGCGCAGCCGCCTCACCGCCAAGCAGCACAATGTTGCTGGACGTGCCAGTGGTTGTTGTTGGCCGGCACGACTACGACACGTACAGAGACTCGGTGGAACGGCTGAAAGACACCGGTAAGCAAAGCAATTAATTAAATTAATTTTATAATCCTTAATTACCCTCATTACCGAAAATATCCTCACTTAGGCTTTGAGCTTGGCCTGTTAAATGTGGAGGCGGAGACGGAACTTGTCCAACTGCGGCCGCACATTCAGCAAATGATGTGTGAACACCAAATTTTGCCGTACGACCCGGGCCCGGACTGGCGCTTTCTCGACTGTGAGTTTAATTCTGAAAACTCAGCGGGGGTCCGGCACCCGAGTCCCAAGGGGTGGCATTGATCAGCGGCATTTTGGCTAGCGATATGACTCGGGCCTGCTTTTTTTAAATTTTGCCTCACAAATTCCGTCAATGCCTTTTCTCAGATGTGTCCAACGCGGAGGAGGGCACTTTCCGCGTGTCGCGTCACCAGGAGCAGAGTCGGACGGTGGCCGACGTGTGCACATTGGAGGCGGAGGAGGGCACCAGCAGCAGAGCGGGCATTTTCATTTTGGACGACGCTTTCCCTTCAATGAGTGCCCGGGCGGCGGCCATCGGAGGACACGAATTGGTGTTCACACCGGCCAAAATGAGGTGACATCCAACGCCACTTTCGTCTCTGATTTGAAAAATAGAGAAAAGGACAAATCATTTTCCCTGACTCAAACGGTCCCCGGTTTTCCGATTGATCGGGCTCAGATTTTGATCGATGTTCGAGCCAAAGCATTTTCCTTGGCATTCTCCCGATCTCTGATTATATATGGTCCCGAATCGACTTTGATCTGAAGTTGGAAATTACCTTAATCGTTTTCTGAGATTTCCTCGTCCCTCGTTTTTTAGGATTTTTATCACTATCAAATTAATTTGCACAAAAATAATGTCTTGCTTCATTTCTGGCATAGTGTTGTGCCAACAGTGGCTGATCGCAGAACAATGATTCGGCGCCGAATCAGTGAAACGCTGCGCATTGTGTTGGCCAACGACGCGCCGGAAACGCACCTTTGAGCGGAGAGAAGCAAAAAGGGAGAGAGAGTGGGGCACAACTGATCAGAGAGCAAAAAATGATCAGTCGAAGTGATCAGAATGATGACCGACCAATTGGTGTTCAACTTTGGCACGCCAAAATTTGCCATAATTTGTTTTCTTCATTTTTTTTTTGTAATTTTCCAAGGTTCACTTCCATCTTCCCGGTGTGTACATAAAACAATAAATATTTCACATTTTTGTTAATCATTTTGAAGAAATAAAACATGAAATGATAATTTGTAAATTATAAATTTGAATTTGAATTTTTATTTTTTTTACCAAAATATTATTAGATGATTTGTATTTAATCATTGAGAAATGAAAATTATTTCTGAAGGATTTGACGCTTTATCGTCAATTGTTTAATCATTTTCTTTGAATTCCACAAATTAAAATACGAAAAATAATTAAATTTAATTCCGATTAATTTGCTCCTTTTCCTCATCCTCAATTAATTGTCATTCGTTTCCATTTCAAGTTTTGGCATTCCGTCCTCTGTTATTTTGGCGCACATTCGTGCGGTTTGTCGTAACATTCCGTGCACTTCGGTTCTGACAAATTGTCGCCGCAAGTGCTTTTGCAGGCCGACTTCACGCAGCTTTGGCACTCGCGCACGCACTTAAGCCCCTTTTTGTCGCACGCGGACGAACACTCGCGGAAAAGCGCCTTTGGAATTTGAATAATTTATTAATTAAAGAAAATTTAAATTAAAAAAGGAAATCCCTTTAAATCGAATTTTAAATTCAACAATTCATTACCGAAGATTGGTGGAGAAACTGTGCGCAAATGAGAGAGGCCAACAGAAAGGCCAAAATGACAAATTTGGCCATTTTAATTTTTATTTTGAAAAAATATTTTGCTAAAAATGTTAGTGAAACTGTGAAAATAAAAAATAATAGGCCAATTCAATCGCTGTAAATAAAATGGCAAATTATGGGCGGAGGACAAAAACAGGCGAAAAAGAGGGATTATTTTTAATTGGCCCAAAAATGGCGCAACAAAAACACAAAAACAGTGAATGAATGGACTTTTGAAAACAACTAACAATTTGCTATTAAATGATAAAAATTGAAAAACGAAAATGAATTTTTTTTTTGCCGATTTTAATCGAATAACCAAACTCATTTTTGGGGCCAAATTTGCAAAATTTTTTGAAAATGTCCAAATTATGATGGAAAATTTTGTGGGATTCGTTCTCTGACTATTTGTATTCCTTCAAAGTGTTCTTTCGCTTTTGTTGATTTGTTTTTCTATTTTTCCTTCAATTTTGCCCTTTCTTCTCCCATTTTTCATTTGCATTTTCATTTTTTACTTTTTCACTTATGTCCCAAATAAACAAACAATCGCCAAAATTGGAAATGTTTATATTACATAGAGAAATATTAAAATTTATTTTATTATACCAATGATTACAAAAAAATGAACGCGAAATGCAAAAAATAAAAATAAAAATATTTGGAAATAATGTGAAACGATGGCAAAAAAGGAAGGGGGGAGGTGAACAAAAACAATGCCTTGGGAGAAAGACGGGCACGGCACAATCAATGGGACATAAAATGAGAGTGGCATAAACTGAGTAATGGACGATCAGCCAATAATCTCTCCCACTCATCTCCATTCTCTTCCGATCACTGATCATTTGTTTTGGTTTTGTCTTTTTGTACCACTAAGAGATCCACCGTAATCCATCATCCCATACAGTAGTCAGTCGTCCCCAGTCGCCTCGTTGTTGTCAACACTTAGGCACCGTAACCGCTGGGTGCCGTTTTTGGCGCAGCGCCGCCCGCATACGGAGGCGAGCCGGCGGCAGCGGACTCCGCAGGTTTTGCCTGTTCCGCCGGTGCCGAGGCGGACGGTTGGGGCTGCGCCGAGGCTTCTGGAGCGGGAGCAGCACCGCTTGGTCCACCGGCGTTCGCGGGTGCCGGCTGCTCGGCTGGTGCAGCAGCATTTGCCCCGGCCGGTGCGGGTTGTGCGGCAGCGGGCGCGGACTCAGCGCCGCCATAACCTGCTGCGGCAGAGGGTGCGGACTGAGCTGGTGCGGATTCGGCAGGTGCCGGCGCAGCAGCGGCAGCTGGTGCAGGTGCGGCTTCGGCAGGTTTTTGCTGCTCGGCTCCTCCGTAAACAGAAGCTGGAGCTTGGGCAGGCTGAGATTGAGCGGGTGCAGCGGCTGGCGCTTGTTCAGCTACAGCAGGTGCAGGAGCAGCTTCAGCGGGTTTTGGTTGTTCAACGGCAGCTGGTGCAGGTGCAGCTTCGGCAGGTTTCTGCTGCTCACCAGCATTGGCTCCGCCGTATCCGCCGGCTGCGGGTTGTGCTGCAGCTACAGGAGCCTGTTCGGCCGCTGCCGGTGCGGGTGCAGCTTGGGCAGGCTGAGATTGAGCGGGTGAAGCGGCTGGCGCTTGTTCAGCTACAGCAGGTGCAGGAGCAGCTTCAGCGGGCTTTGGTTGTTCAACGGCAGCTGGTGCAGGTGCAGCTTCGGCAGGTTTTTGCTGCTCAGCTCCTCCGTAACCAGCAGCTGGTTGTGCGGCTTGAGCAGGTTGCGCTGCTGGTGCTGGAGCTGCCTCCGCTGGTTTTGGTTGTTCCGCTGCAGCTGGTGCGGGTGCTGCTTCAGCAGGCTGGGCTTGAGATTGCGCTGCGGGTGCTGGCTGTTCGCCTTGAGCGGGGTTGGCTTCACTCGGCGGGGCAGCAGCAGAACCCTGAAAAGTAAAAAAATAGAAAAATTTTAAAGAATTTTAATAGCCTACCTCCGAAGTTGGTGCACTGACTGACGGGATTCCAGCAGATGGCTGAGCATTTCCGTAAACGGCGGCGCCTCCGGAAGGCGCAGCTGCAGCTGATGCTGACCCTGCTTCAGTCGGGCTGGCATTCGAAGCGGGCGGCGCGTTTTCTGCCGGTTTAGGCGCCTAAAGTGAAAAAGTATTTTTGTTTTTTTAATATATTCACCTCAGGCGGTGAGGCTGCGGGATAAGAAACAGCTTCTGATGGTTTCGGTTGCTCTACGGGCTTTTGCTCGGCAGTTTCCGGTTTTGGTCCCTAACGATTAAAGGAAATAACTTTCAAAAAGTCATGCAAAATATTCACTTCCGATGGTGCAGCTGCACCTGGTGCTGATTCAGCAGGCTGGGATTGTGCGGGCGCAGCCGCAGGCGCTTGTTCAGCCACAGCAGGTGCGGGCGCTGACTCCGCTGGTTTCGGCTGTTCCGCGGCTGCTGCGCCGTAACCAGAGCTTGCAGCAGGCGATGGGGCTGCCTGTTGAGCAGGTGCAGACTCAGCGGGATGTTCTGCGGGTTGCGCTGCGGGTGTTGGAGCTGCTTCCGCTGGCTTTGGTTGCTCAGCTGCAGCTGGTGCAGGCGCGGATTCAGCAGGTTGAGGTGGAGCGGGCGCTGCGGCTGGCGCTTGTTCAGCCGCAGCAGGTGCAGGGGCAGCCTCAGCGGGTTTTGGCTGTTCGGCAGCATTCCCATATCCAGCAGGCGCTGCTTGGGCTGGTGCGGGTTGTGCTGGAGCAGGCTGAGCTGGTGCGGGCGCAGCTGCTGGCTGTTCAACCGGTGCAGGTGCAGCTTCCGCAGGTTTTTGTTGTTCACCAGCGTTGGCTCCGCCGTATCCGCCAGCTGCTGGTTGTGCTGCAACTGCGGGCGCCTGTTCGGCCGCTGCCGGTGCGGGTGCAGCAGCCGGCTGTTCAGCTGGTGCGGGTGCTGATTGAGCAGGTTGAGACGCAGGTGCTGGTGCAGCCGCTTGCGCCTGTTCAGCCGCTGACGGTGCAGGGGCAGATTCCGCAGGTTTTTTCTGTTCACCAGCATTGGCTGCGGCGTATCCGCCGGCTGCGGGTTGTGCTGCAGATGCAGGTGCCTGTTCGGCTGTTGCCGGTGCGGGTGCAGCTTGGGCAGGCTGAGATTGCGCGGGTGCAGCTGCTGGCGCTTGTTCAGCTGCTGCTGGGGCCGATGCTGCCGCTTCTGCTGGCTTTGAGGGCTGTGCGCCCGCGTTCGCTCCTCCGCTGTACGGTACCGCTGCTGCTTCGCCCTGTTGCGGCTGTGTTGCAGTGGGGGCAGCGTTCGGGCTCGGCTGAGCGCCTGCCTGTGCTTGCTCCGGCGGGCTTACCGGGCTCGGCTGCTGCACGGTTGGCGCGTTTTGCTCAGCTGGTGCCGGTGCCGCCTGATGCGCACCCGAGGGCACCACCGGCTCGTCTCCATATGCGTTCTGCTGGTTGGCGCGCTTGACGACTAAAAATGGAAAGTTTAAAGAAAATTGCTGAGAAAAAACTGTTACACCAACTTGATCTGTTCTGCACCTCGACAGCGAGCAGTACAACGAGCAGAACGATGGTCGCAAAAGCTTTGTTCATTTTTGGAATACTTTTTGAATATAAAAAAGAAAATCTAAATGTGATCAGAAATGTCATTTGTCGGCTTATTGGGGATATAAATTAAAAAACATTGTGGCACCACAAAAAGCCGAAATAGGAATGACATAAATCATTTATTTGGTTTTTGGGAAAGGGAAAAGCGCTAAAAATTTGCGCAAAAGGAGGCGATGCGACGCAATGCCGCGGGCATTTGGGCAAATGAATGGCTGCTGATCACTTGAGCGGGGGCGAGTGACTGATCAGATAGAGGCGGGACTTGCTCAATGCCCCGGGGGAAAGAGTCAAAATTTAAATTGGAAAAACGATCGGTAGAAGAAGGCCCGAACAAATGTGCTTTTAAAATAAGAAATGTTGCTTTTTTAATTGCAATTTTGATCAGAAAAGCGATTCCGTCCAAAAAGCTTCATCCGGGCGCAATAAACTGGGTTAAGTATTGGTTTCTCCGTCGTCCCAATTCGGGCGGATTATCCTCCCCTCCACCGGGGGATCGTCCCTATCCCAAACATGATTGAAATGACTGGTTGTTCTCCTGCAGCTGTACAGTGTTTTTGGAGGGCTTTGGGTGGAATCGTCCCAACAAGTCATCCATCCCATCGGCAGCTTTTCCAATTATCCATCCGATCACCTCTCACTCTCTGTGCCCCCATATTCGGCGGTGGCGTCCAACCGGTCAACCTTCGTCGCCCCCGCCGATCACGTCTTTCCATTTCCAGTAGCAGCGGCAGACAATTGCAAAGTGATCGATGGATTTTGGTGGGATGGGATGGGACTGGATTAAGCTGCTAATGATGATGATTATTTGGGACGAATTTGCCGCTTCTTCCCATTTGTCCCATGACTGCCGGGGCGGGGCGACCGACGGACGGACACCGAAATCCGCCGCCACGGCCCATTCATCGGTAGGCCAAGGTGTTGGCTAAATTGATGGCTCACCTGCTGCCGCCGCCGCTGCAGCACTAAGACCAAAATGCGGGCCAAATCGGCTGCTGATCGGTCGGTCGGCCAATCGACGGCGGTCCCAGTGGCCAGACCAACCCCTGCCGACTGACGACGACGACAGGACGGACAGAGGCGGGGGGGGGAGGAGGGAAGGAGGCAGAGCGGACTTGGATTGTGAGCATTGGCGGGGACCGCGGCGGTATTTATTCCCTCCCGCCCCATTCATCAAACCCAAAGCCATTAATTCATTCATTTATGCATCATTCATTGAACCCCTCGGGGTTTCCCTTGGGTCGGCTGATGTCCCCAGAGGAACATAACAGCAAATATTTAAAAAAAATTCCCTAAACTCAAAAAAAAAAAAAAATGATATTCAGACCAATCCGCTGAACTAAGAAAATACCTACTAAACACACCGAGTCAATTTTGAGCCCCTAGTTCAAAAAGTCACCGCCGCCCCTTTTGTGGGGGAATGGACGGGCGGACGGGCACGGGTAATGAATGGAATAATGCACGAATGAACCAGTGGATGTGAATGGTACGATTTGTGGGAAAGTCCGCTGAACGGACGCCATTTATATGGGCAGGGGACGGGGGGAGGACGACCTCGACGAGGAGGGCGAGTGGGAGCAGTAGTTGTTCATGTGGGGATCACCGGGATCAGCTGCTGCTGCTGCTGCTGCTGCTGCTGAGTGAGGGGTGAGGCGACGACAACGACCTAAATCTGATCAGCCGATCAGCTGCAGGAGCAGCAGCATGCCCGAGGGACGGACGGGGGCATAGAACGCCGCCCCACCCGCCGGTCCGTCCGTCGGTCCGTCAGCCGATCAGTTCCCTCCTCCCTCTCTCCCTCCGCGTTCGCCCACTCCGTTCATTGGGCGCTGTGCGTGATCTGATCGGATGGTGATTAAGCGATGATTATTTACGATGGCAGCTGCGAATTGGCGCATTTAGCAAAGGGGACAAACGGATCTGCGAATTCCTATCATTATTAGCAAAAAAAGTAAAAGCGAATGCCAAAAATGAGGATGGAACAGAGGAGACGACGCACCCCGCCCAAGTGATCAGCCAGCCGTTCCTATCGCGCTGTCCGATCAGTGACGCGGCGGTGATCAGCAGTCATCCCGAGCACCAGCAGTCCGCCGATCACTCACAGGGACATTCCCAGAGGGAGGGGAGAGTTCTTGCTTTTACCGGATCAGCATTTAGCTTTTTGTGATTTATTTTTATTGAACCCATTAAAAGGGGGCAGAGAAAATCCTGGACCGGTGGTGGAACAGTGGCTTAATCACTTTTGATCATATGATTAGATGGATCACAAGGTCTCGAGGGAAGACAAATATTCTCACATTTAATCACTAATTGATCATTATTCCGAATTTTTTCAACAAATCCATTCAAAAATTCAAAATTCACAACCGCCGGCAGTTGGAAATGATCAAAAGCAGCAAATCAATGGACCAAGAGTAATGATCACATTTTCCGATCGCAAGAGCGGTGAGATTAATCGAATTGAACAAAGAAATGCGGACAAAATCCGCTTGAATTGGTTTGATTGACCTGAATGAAAATCGCATGCTCTGCCGAGGAGCAAAACGGATCAGCCGAAGAAGCACAATGGGCTAATGAAGGAAGTCGGGGGATCAAAGGGGAGATATTGGAATTGGATTTTGAATTTTTTGGGTGGATTAGATTAACAATTTTAATTGGTGCGTTAAATAGTTCATTACATTTCCCCACTTTTCAATTCGTATTGCCATCCATCACTCTTAATTACTTCTCTCATACATATTCCTTGGATTTTGCTTCACTAATTGCGCTTTCGTTTGTCCCAATGTGTGTGGTTAGCAATGACCCTCCGGGGGGTATTCTCTCCGAATTTGGCCCTTGGCCCGGCGGGCGGAGAAATTCCTTCGCAAAAGGTGTGCAAACTCATGTCACGTCAATTGAGACATACCACAGCAGGGAAGTGATCGGATGCCAGGCCTGGATAAACTTGAACAAAAGAAAACCGAAATTAGATTAAACAACAAGAAATGTGATGAAACGGAAGCCTTTTTAAACGACAAAAATTCAGCAATCATTCACGTGATGAGCAAAGCACCGCGTGATACGAGTGAACGAAACAGCAATGGGCCTGCAGTCGTTGTTTTGTTGCCAACTCGGGAGCTGGCCATTCAGGCAAGAGACAGAGAATAACGACCGGATTAATAAAAAAATTTGGTTGATTTGTTCGAATAACCATTATTGGATAAAACCCGCATTCTGATGGTGATGCTCTTATTTCTCCTTTTTAGGTGGAGGAGGTGGCCCAGGAGTATGGCAAAGTGATGGGGTTGTCAGTCTGCTGTTGTTATGGCGGCTCTTCTCGTGGTCCACAAATGTTATTTTTGTTTGTCCAATGGGTGGTGGACGACGGACCGACGATGGGATGGGCTGACAAAAGATTGGGGAAGTGAAAATGAGGAGAAAATGAATCGGTCGGAAGCGGCCGAACAAAAAAGGAAGAAAAGGAGAAGAAAAATGGGCAAGGGAGAAGAAGAAGAAGCGCACTTTTGGGGAGGAGAAAAACAGCAAAAAGTGTCCAAAAAGAGAAGGGAATTAATTATTATTAACAAATGGGCAAATAAATCACAGCAAAACGACAATAATTAACAAAAAGTGCTAATTTATGGCTTTGTTGATCGGTGGGTCCCTCGTTTGATCGAACGACCGATCGGTTGGACTCTTTTTTTGTTTTTGATTCTCTCCTCTATTCAATAGCATATGCAATTGGCAAGAAAATTAAATAAATTTTTTATGTAAAATTCAATTTAATTTCAATTTTTAATTTATTTCAAAATTACTCTCATAATCATTCCCCCACAATATCCATTACAATACAATTAGTGTTTTGGTCATTTATCCCAATTTCTCGCCTTTCTCCCGCTCCCCTAATTTGATCAGTCAATTCCAATCGGATCAAAAGTCACTTTTGGAGGTCGTTTTGTTCTTTTGCGGTGATCACCAGCAAAAAATGTTTGTTAATTGCAGTAATTTGTGCGCTTTTTTTTGTGCTGTGACCACAGTGTTTTTCACACTAATTAATGAGCACAAATGGAAGAAGGGTGAATCGGTCGGCGGGGCTTTTGATGACGGATCGTAATCGAAATTGGTCAAGCATGACCAGCAACAACACTCACCGATCATTGCTGATCAGTGTTTGATCACTTTTTGCATCACCCTATCATTGCTGATCACTAGCAATACAAATTGATAACACCTACACGGCACTGATTGTTAGCATTCCCTCATTGAGGTTCAGCGAACGGATCGAAAACGGCTTAGCATGATCAGCAAACCGATCGCCGCTAATCAGCTGATCATCGATCAGCAATCATTCAGTTTTTTTGAACCAATCAAAATCAGTTTGTATTCTGCGTGTCCGCCAATTCACGTGTTGGATTTTGTTTTCATTGAGCTCAGTTCGCTCGGTTCGTGATGTACCGGTGCGTGGCGTACTTTTGCACTGACCGATCATTTTGGCGGATCAAATGATCGGAAAACCAAAAATAATAATTTGGGGGATGTGACAGAGCAATACGACATACATTTCTGACTTTTTTCGGGATAATCTCGCTAAATCCATCGGAAAAATGCCCCAGATTAACGGAGAACGGGAAAAATGAATGAGTAATATATGAACAAACAACAAAAAGCTTTTTTCTTGGATTATTTTATTACAATTTAACAAAAATGAATATTATTTTGATAAAATAAATTATGTTTCTAAAGTTAATTAATTAATTTATTTATTATTTAAATTCCATTTATTTGTAAAATTTAAAATTCACTTTTTTGGGCTTTTATTAAATATCTTTTTATTAAAAAATAATTATTTATTTATTCCACTTAAATGTGATTTATAAAAAAAATTTCTTCTAATATTCTGATGTTTTAATTTTTTTAAAGCTATTTCACAGTGATTTCAATTCAATTAAAATAATATTTTATTTGCTTTTTAAAAAATTCAAAATTATACAACAAAAAATCGAGAGAGATGTAATTAAAGCACTAATTTGAGTTTGTATTTGTTGAGGCACAGCTGAATGAGTTTCGGCGCGGCTGTGCCGTGCCGTGGCCATTCGTCGGCAGGGGCAAATTCGCCGGCGCTTGGCGCTGTCCTTCCTCCACCAGCCGATGCCAACAGCACTCGTCCTCCATTTCGTCGACTAATTAATTAGAAAAATTATCAATTAGTAACATAATTATTCAATGTAAGAATTGGCTGCACTACCGTATCCCATAATACATTCTCCAACGTTTACTGTAATTCGCAGAAAGAATGAGAAATTAAACTGAATAATGAAAAACTGAAAGGTAAATAACTAACAATGTTTTTGCTGTCTATTGCCGTTGCTAATTCTACCGTATCCGTCAGTCCCTGTGATCTCTTCACCGTTTTCCTTACCGTAATCCTCGTCGTCCGTCAGCGGCGGTGTGTCCACAGGCGCCTCGTTCAGAATGGCCATCATCATCTGCTGCCGATGTAGTTGTTCCTGCTTCTGACTGAACAGCTTGGCAAGCCCGGGCGTCCGAAAAACGGGCGATTGGTTCAGCCGATGGTATTGGGAAGCCATGTGGGGCCACGAGGACAGAAAAAGGTCGGACGAACGGGAGGCCACTGCTGCGGATGAGTGCCGGGAGGACCAGCGATGTGTTGGCGAGGAGTCCAAAGCCAATGCGACGATGATCACACCTATGGACAATAGCCAAATGAAGAATTAATTTTGGCAGCCATTTTCAGGACTGAAATGGCCGGGGTCGAAACAGTCAGAGAGAAATTGACCCGAGTACAAAGGCAACTCGTACAATAAAATTTTTTAAATAAAGCCTAAGCCTAGGCCCAAGCAAGTCTAAGCTTAGTCTAATGCTTAGGACCAAACCTATGCTAAAGCTTAGGCCTAGCCTAAGCCATTGTACGAGTTGTCATGACACCAAAAAAAAACGAAAAAGTGAGAAAGTTCACGGCCAAAAAAAACAATGAAATGATAGCCAAAGAGATGATCAAAACGAAATTTGAAGAATGAAAGTTAAAACAAAGAACGGAAGAAATGCTTAACCCCAAGACTCTCGATTTATGATGATTTCCAGTGGAAATTAAATGATTTTGGTTTTATGTGCTCACAGCAAATTGCGGTGATCAGAATGGCAATGGACAGCAGCGAGACGATCAGCACAATGGCCAAGTTCAGCGTCAGAGCGTTGCCCGTGCCGTTGTTGTGCAGCGCCGGCGGGAAGCGTCCGATAGGGAACAGTGACATCAATGCCGGTGCCATCTCCGCCGACGCGTCTTCGAAGCGATTGGGCTCGGGTGCCGCGTCCTCATCAGTGCCGGCACCGGCCAAGAGAAGGCGACGCACTTCCGCATCTGTTAAAATGGGAAGAATTGGAGAGGAAAGAGATTTAAAAACAATTAAAATTTAATTGGATAATTAAAATGAAAATTGATCAAAAATAATCAGATTGGGAAGAAACCAATGGAAAGAAATGATCAGATAAGAAAATTAAAACAAAATTAAATGATCAAAATGATATAATTACAATAGTGAAAAAAGAGTGTCCTCAAGTTTTATTGGCCAGAAGATAATTAAATGGTTGGTTAATTGCTTTTAATGATGATAATCAGCATTAATTACCCTCATTTGTCCCGATTTCGTCTCCGTTTGATGAATGACCGCCTTGCTGATTGGTACTCTGAGATGACGAACTATTGTTAAGCTAGCGGGAAATTAAGTGCCCAAATTCCTAAGGTAACAAGTCAAAGGCACGGAAGAGCATTTGCCGCGCCCTACCGTACCCTGCCGTATACTGTACTTACAGTGTGCCGTTGTGTGACCAGCAAAATGATCAGAAGAGCGGTAAGCACAGTGCCGAGCAGCAGCAGAACACAGCGACGGAAGCGAAAGCGCATCCACCAAAAGTCGCATTCAGTGGGGAGCCAAAAGGAAGCGCAATAAATGCAAATATAAAAAATAAAAAGCAAAATTAAATGGCGAATCAATCGGAAAGGGGCCAACTCAGTACGGCAAAATTTGAGTCAATGGAGCTTAAAGGTAAAGCAGCATTCTTAAAACTGGCTGAGACAGAGTTGGCCAGACGGAGTTACCACGTCGTGGTAATGTAAATGCCAAAAAAGTGTGGCATTATAGAAAAAAAATGCCTGATGAGAAGAACTTACGACGAGTGGGGCTCGTTTGGTCCTGGACATGTTTTGAAATGATTTATTAATATAGGTATTTAGGGCTGCAACTTGAAATTTTCTAAATAATTCTAAAAGAGTAAACTTAAACTGTAGACGGAAAAACTAATTTTATAGTAAAAATTTGATTTTTTCATAAGAATTTTCATAAAATGGCGGAAAATTTTTACACAAAATTCAAATTTTAATTTTAGACGAATTCAATTTTGAAAAAAATACACAGGTCGAATTCAATCACTAAAAGTTGCAGCCCTTTTCTATTGCTAATTGATTTAAAACTAAAAAACTTAAAAGTTAAAATATTTTTTAATTAAATAAAATTATTTTGTTCTTTGCTTTCACAAATTTTGCCCCACAAATAAATAAGGCACCGTAAAAGTTTTTGTGGCCAAACATTTTGTTGGCCAAGAATTTTTGCCCAATCGGCGGCACCGGGCGAACCTCGCGTTTTTTCGCTGTTTCGTGTGAATGGCACATTAATGGGGGGGGGGGGCAAAAATAATAATTCATTATATGCCATGGAAATGATAGGGAAAAGGAACAGCAGCAGACAACAAAGAGCAAAGAGAGAGAAGAGCATCTGTCACATACAGCTTATTAGCAAAGACTGGGCTGTCAGCAAAATTTGATTAGCAAAAAATGGAAATGAGCGAATTAATTATAATTAATTAATGAGTAAATGGTGGGTGTGACTCACTGACGCATCATGGCCATTGCAATGTGCAAATAATTATGTAATTAATTAATTAATTATGCATTTTCCAATTGTTGCTAATGTGAAAGTCCGCTGCTTAAAATTGCTTTTCTCTTTCTGCTGATTGGTGCATACATTTTAAAATGTTGTCCATTATGAATTACCATATTCATTTTCAGCATTATTACTTTTGAATTGGACTTTTGAAAGTGTAAAAAATGAAAATAATGAAATTTTCTCCGGAATTCCCGCCCCCGGGGGCTTAATGGATGGTTACTTTGCTCTCGACGCATTCATTCGTTCATTCATTCATTCACAGTCCATTAGGGGGCAATGGACGGAAAGTGGCGTCGCATTTGTGCTCATTTTGTTGAAACTGTTCGACGATGGTCTTCAAACGTACGGGGCACACAAAAATTTCTGCAAGAAAATTACGGACAACATCAGGTTGGTTGTATGAAGGATTTGCTGTAATTTTCTTATACCTTAACGTGTTTATAGCAAAACTGTGCATTTTTTCTGCACCTATTGGGAGTTGATCAGAAATGAGTCCGAGACAAGGCATTTATTTCACTGTTTTTTGATCCCGATCAGTTTAAATTTAGGAAGAAAACAAAATGCCAAAATTGAAAACCAAAAAACTAAAAAGTAGAAATTCGTCAAAACGTGCGTTTGATTTTATCTCAGAATTTTAAAGTATGTTAACATGAGCACAAATTGGAATTTTTGACAAAAATGTGAGGATTGGGCGGAGGATAATCGGCAAATCAATGGGGGGGGGAGGGGAGACAGACTCAAAGCAAACCAGTTTATGGCAGGGCAATTTTAGGAAATTAAAGGAAAATGCCGAGGTTTTCAGGGGGAGGGGTCAATTAACGGAGCAAAAAGCATTCAGCCTGAAAAAGGTGCAGTTTATACAATACATGCTAACAATTTGCTTTTTAGAAATTTATGGGAACGGAATGCCAAAAGTCGATTTTTTAAATTTTGAATTAAGGAATTGTTGGGTAGGGAATTGAATGGAAAAATTTTGAAAAATGGGCACTCGAATTTGTAAGTGATAGATGGGTGGGGGGAGGAGGCATCAATCTTGGCACAGCAAAGATTGACGTTTTTGTGCTGTGCCCTCGAGGGGTGAAAAGGGTGCCAAGTGAGGGGACGGACGAACGGCACAATCAAACGGTCCCTGGAGAATGAAATTGAGAGAAAATATGGCAAAAAGGGGAGGGGGGGGGCATTAAATTGGCAGAAAAAAATTTTGATAAAATTGAAAAATGTGGCAAAAATAATTTGGAAAAAATAAAATAAAAAATTTATAAAATCGAAATTCACTCATGGAAAAGAATTTATGATTTGTTTTGCGAAAAAGTGAGGAGAGCCGAATCAATCTGTGAGCATCAAATTACGAGAACGACCGATCATTTCTCCGCCCGATCAACAACAGACGAAGAAAGGGGGAGAAGGGAAGGGGCAACTGTTTTCAATTTGAGAAAAAAACATAAAAAATTTAAAACATTTATTTTTTAAAGATTGAAAATTTAAACAAAAATTAGGCATTTTCAGTGCCATTTTTACATTATATTTAATAACCTGTGAATTTTAACATTTGATTTATTTTATTTTTAACATTTTTATTTTTTTAATTGTTTAATTTTCTTTGTTTTATTTATTTTGTCCCACCATTTAAGAGCATTGGTGTGCTTTTGATTTGTTTGATAAATTAAATTAATTAAATATAATTTAACCGCTGAATGTGAGTACTAATTAAAATAATTAGTTTTATTTAATTAAATGAATTTAATTGTCTTCAAAGTTGATCATTTTTCTTCCTTTCATTTCCTTATTTTATTCATATTTTTTGGCTTTGACTTTTGAATTGCCATTTTTGGCACTTTTGCTTTCTTTGAGTGTAAAGAAATTCGATTTTAACAATTCGTTTTCACATTTTTTGTTCGCTTGTCCAAATAATACTTTTTAATTTTCTCGTTGGCCATTTTTTGTTTGGTGCCAATCGATTAGTGACGGTCAAACGGACGGGCGCCGCGGCACCGATGCAATTAGGGTAAACACCCGTCGGCCGCCATTGTAACTCCGTTGGCACCGTACGTTTAGTTGGGTTGGGCGAATTTTGAAAAAGGTACTCAATATGGGCGACTGCCGACGCCCGCGGGGCCGACGCGTCAGACGGACGGACGGAGTGCCGTCGCTTCTCCCCATGGTTTAAAATTTTTTTTAGATTCTGTGAGGTTTTTGAACGACTTCGCCGCCCCGACGCCCTCCCGCGGCACTCAACCCGAAAAAAGTTTGTGCCAAAAATGCCCTCCACGGCAAAATCATTGGACCAACAGTGAGTTAGTGAGTGCAATTTAAAAGTGTACCCAATGAGAATAGAGAGGGCCGACCACCGGGCACCGTCGCCGCTTTTCCTCGGCGGTGTCCAAAAATGTTCCAAAAGCTCCCCGGGGAATGCCCACCTCAGCGGCGACAGTTCGATAACCCAATTTTGGACTCCCTCCCCCCTTTTCTCTCATTGTTTTCCCCTCCGGCATTGGCTAATGAGTTTTTTTTCTGTTGTTTTGTCTTCAAAATGGTCCAACTCACAATTCAACCCCAATTTCCGTGCTTGGCTCTCAAAGGAAAGAAGTGCCGAAAATGACAGTGCTTTCATTTTTTGTTCAATATTTTTCTTATAAAAGTTTCAAGGCGGAAAGTGCCGTCGACTTCCAATATCTCAATAATTTCCTAATTTTTTAATTTAAATTTTTTACTTCCGGGAAACATTCGCCAATTTTGCAAATTGAATTTTTTGCCAATAAAATTAGCGCCGCATTTTGCAGCAATTAGTCAGTTAGTGGGCCCAATTTGCTAATTCACCAGCTCAATTTGCGTCATCACTTTATGGCCAAGTACAACTTTTGGTCGGCATTAAATGGGCAAATTTTGGAGGATAAGCAGAAGGGGTGCCATTGCAAGAAAAGAACAGCAGATTTAGCCGAAAAAATGGTTTTTAAATGCTTTTAGTACTAATTATTTTTTCTGGATTGGATTTTAATTTATTTAGTTTTATGTTTGGTTTTTCCTATTTTTCCTCTTTTTCCCCCTTTTTCCCTCCGTTTTTCTTTCTTTTTTCTCCGCCATTTCTTTGTTTTTCCCCCTCAAAAACACTGATGCCATTCCCCGGGGAAAAGTAGACGTACAAAGAAAGTGTTCTTCTGCTGTTCTGTTCATTCTTTCTCCGTTTACTCAAATGCCAATATAATTTTGTGGGTTTTGCGGCCAAACAAATGGCCAAATGAAAGGGAATTGTCCTCTCAATCCATCAAAAATAATTCATTTATTTTTAGCCGATAGGAAAATAAAATTATTATGGGCTATTTAAATTTTACCGAATTTTCCAAAATGCCACGGAGTGACTGACAACTGCTGACCAATTAATTAATTAATTAATTTGTCCGTCGCTCGGGTGCCAAAATGCTGAAAATGACGCCCAAGGGCAGCGTGGGCAGCTTCGTCGTTGGCCGATCCAACATCGATTTGGAGACGAACACCAACAACAACTACAGCTACAGCAACAGTGCCAATCTGTCGACGACGGCGATTGGCAACGGAAAAATGTCGCAGGGAATGGCGGAGGAGGGGGAGGAGCAGGCGAATGCCCAACTCAGCAACAGGGAGGAGTTCCATCTTCACAACCTGCTCGAAAATGTGGACCAAATGGTGAGGGGGAAGGGAGACCCAATTAAATTAAAAAAAGTTAATTCAATTAAATAATTAAAAAATAATATCCTCAGGGCACTGAGCATGACTCTTCTTGGCGCAAATACGCTCGCCTTGTTCTTCCTCACATTGGCCTTGTCATGTAAGTGTGACTACCTTCTACTTTTCTAATGACTTTGCTTACTCTCGCTCTCTCTTTTTTCTCTTTTTCTCATTCTCTCTCTTTCTCTTTTTTCTCTTTTTCTCATTCTCTCTCTCTCTCTTTTTTCTCTTTTTCTCATTCTCTCTCTCTCTCTCTCTCGCTCTCTGATAATTACATATTTAATCCATTCCATTTTTGTAATATGAATATTAATTTAATTTTAAGCCCCAATGTTAATTACCTACAGTTTCGTGTGCCTATACGCCATGTTCGGTGCCTGGGTGTTCTACAGTATTGAATCGCCGCATGAAGACCGTGTAAGAAAGTTGATTGAAAATTTGAATTTTGGCATTCCGTCCCTCTTTCGCACCAATTTGAATGCCTTTCCATTCAGCTAAAAATGATCGGCATTCAAAGGGTTTACCAAATGCGACAGTCTCTGATCAATGTACTGATCAGTAGGAGGAGGAAAAGCGGGGAAAGTGATCAGACAGAGGGATGGAAGGATGGAATGGAGCAGCAGCTGAACACTTTCAGCGAAATGCTGTTCAAATCGTACAAGGAAAACTATGTCAGGTGGGCAGACAATTTTTTATTAAGTGCTATTTTATCCAATTTATATAAATAATATTCTTTTTAATTTGAATGTTTTCGGCCCCTTTCCGTCAGATATGAAAATGTCCGTTTCACAAATGTCCACGCTCTGCAGCAGCTGAACGCCCCCCACCAATCGCAGATGGACTCGCGCTTCCGTCGCCACTTCTCCAAGTCGCGTTCGGACGGCAAACTCTGGACGCCGAGCAGCTCACTGTTTTTTGCCGCGACGACAATGGCCACCATTGGATACGGTAAGTGGGTGGGTAGGAGGCGGAGGTTACGGTGGGAAGGCGGGATACTGTACAGAGGGACGGGACGGTGGCTTTTGTCGAGTCGAGAAAGGCTCGATGAGAGCCCGAAACTCGCCAAATGATTTATGAATTTTTTCAATGCTCCACCGGCAAGGGCATAGCCAGACCCTTGGCTTAGGGGGGAGGGGGTGGTGAATTCAAAAACTCGATTTTATTTTATTTAGAAATCCCTAATTAGGCGGGGATGTTTTTGCAGGAATTTTAACTTTTTGCCGCGGGTGCAATGTTTGAAATTGCTTAAAATTTTCAAAAAGTTTACCCTTAAAACTTTTACCTTTTTTGGATTTCGGGGGTGGGGTGGGGGGGGGGGGGGGGTGGTTAGCCCCCTCAACCCCGCCTCTGGCTACGCTCTTGTCTGCCGTTGATATTCGTCACTATCTGTTCAGGGAACATTGTCCCGGTGACCAGCCATGGCCGAATCGCCTGCATTATTTTCGCACTTTTCGGCGCTCCATTGACCATTATGTACATTTTGGCACTTTTTTAAAATTCTTTTGGCATTTTCCCCTCAGCACAATTGGCGACCTCGGCAAGTTTCTGTCCGAGTGCACAATTTGGCTGGCAAGTCAAATTTGACATTCTGTGAATAAGGGGAAAAATGCTTTTCAAATTTCAGTACCGGCGATTGAAAGACAAATTTTATTACTTTCGTTACACTTTCACCGTTTTTTGGTTAACACGGCGAAGAAAGCGGCGGAGGCGCCAAAGCAAAAGTAATCATTTTCAAAGGACAATTAATTATTTAATTGACATTTTAGAAAGCCTTGTGTTTTCAAAGGACGGCGATTTTGGGGGGAGAGAATTTGGCGGAGACGAAGCGGACGAAGGGGAGGGGGAGGAGGGGGAGGGGGAAGATGAAGCGGAGAGGAGGGCACGCGCACAGCTGCAAAGGCTGAAGTTGAAGAGCATCAAATCAGTGGACGAATGGGACGAACAGGCAAAAACAGATGAAAATAAAAAATGGAAATGGAAATAGGAAAATAATTAAATGGAAATAAATAATAATTAATTCCAATAATAATAATTAATTGGCGGTATCATCAGGCGCCGCCGGGGAAAAAGTTCTGGATTTTACTAGAATTTTCAAATAATTGATAAAAAATTTTCAACCTTCAAATCGGGCAAAATTTTGAAAATTTAGTGCATTTTAATTTATTTTTGAATTTTCAGGAGAACACTGAAGTGCCCGTTCTGCTTGTGTTTGTCATACTTTTAGTTCGTTTTAATTGGATCAAATTGATGTTGCTTAATTACCCAATTATTTTATTGGTTCAGCTTTACATCGCTGCCGGTGGCCTTCTTTTCGCCATAATGGAATCGTGGACATACATGGACGCCTTTTATTATTGTATTATTTTAATTTTAAAATTTATAGTAAAATGATTTAAAAAATAATTTATGATTAATTTAATTTTAAAAAATTTGCTTAAAATAATTAATTAAAAAAATTAAATTGAAGTTCATTAGGCTTTGTTTCATTGACCACCATTGGCTTCGGCGACCTTGTGCCTGACAGACATGAGTAAATTAATTAATTAATTAATTGTATTTTGTATAATTGGTGAAATTTCTTAAAGTTTATTGCAACTCTTTTATATATAATTTTGTTTCTTTTTTTCATGACAAATGATTATTTAAAATATGGCCACTGTTTTTATTGTTCTATTTTGCTCGTCGTACTTTATCGGCATTTCATCTCTTGAAATGTTTAATTTACAATTAATTTTATTTTTTATTTATTTTTATTTAAATTTACAATTTTATTTTATTTTTGTTTTTTCGTGTTTCTCCGCTATTATTTTCCCCCTTTTCTGCGCAGATACATTGCTCTGATGCTCATTTATTTGGGCGTTGGCCTCGCCGTCACCACAATGTGCATTGATCTCGTCGGCATCCAATACATCCAAAAGTGACAATTCTCTCCTCCTCCCAATTTTAATCACTATGTTTTGCCTGTCTCTCTGATCAGAATCCATTACTTTGGGCGCAAATTCAAAGGCACTGACATTTTGCAAATTTTGCGCCGAAAGCGAATGTTGGAACGGCGATTTGCGATGGGCGAGGGCAAAGAGCTGATCGAATATGTGATCAAACAGGAGAGGGAGTGAGTTGGGGGGGGGGAGGGTCATTAATTGAACGAATGGGCGGGGGAGGAGGGCATAAAATGCGATTTTTAGGTAAATTAACGATCAATTTGGCAATTAGCAAATTTCACGAAAATTGAATGAGTCAGCAGGACCCCGATCACTGAGGGAGTGATCCTTTTCTGAGTGATCGGAGAGGAAGGATTTCTATTTGAATCTGTCCAAATATATTTTCTAAATTGACGCTCTGCCACAGAGCGTTGTTCCCCTCGCATCAGCCCCGCGGGTTGGCGCAACCCGCGTTCCATTTGGCCAACCAGGCGCACGCGCGGGACCAAACGGAGAATGAGAAAATATCGCTCAGATCGGAGCAGCAGGAAATGGTGCCAACAGAGGAGGCACAGGTTCAGGTGCATAATTCCGTCAATTTTGTCCAATTTTGCTTAAAATTGCCTTTTAATTTTGCCAGGAAATTTTGCCAATCCACGACTTGGCATTGGCCTGTGCCATAGATATTCCGCGCATTCTCGAGCCCGCGACGCCCATTGAGCGGCGGAAGCTGAGCACGCCGACCATCGAAACGCCCTCATCCGAATCGGAGAGACTGATGTAAAAAAAATATTTAGGAATTCGGATGCCCACTAAATGCACAGAATGTACGCGCAACAACGGCACGGAGTGCGTGCCGACTCGTGGGCCGAGTCGGGTCCGACCCCTTCCGTGCCGAGTTCGACGCCGAGCACGGCACCGTCGGTGCGCCAGCGCGAGCTCATCTACGAGCAATTCCGCTCGCCGCAGCCGTCACTCACCTCATTCGCCTTCACTTTTCCGCCTCCGTCGCCCGACTTACGACAAATTGGTAAATTATATGGGAAAATTAAAAAAAAAGAATTACAATTCATTTAAAATATTCATTCTTATTTTCAAAATTTAAAATAAAAATCCAAAAAATTTTTTAAATGATTTTTAATTAGCTTCCAAATTTGTCATTTTAGTAGTCTAATTGTTTAAAATATAAAATTATCTTAATAAAATTCAATTGTCCGCTTCTGTCCCGCTTCCTCACTTTGTCCCCTTTCAGCGGAGGCGGCGCGTTTGGACCGCCGCTTGGCCAGCTGTCCGCTTCTCCCGTTCGCCTCAGTAAGCGCATTGGCGTCGCCGCCGCCGCGTCGCAAGTGGCGTACGCTCGCGTGTCCGTCCCATGCGCTTGCCGAACTGTTGCGCTTCGCGCGCCCGCGTTTTGTGATTGTGCCTTTGCTTGAGTCGTTGTCCCGCAAGATTTCGTCCTCCTCCTCACCCTCCCCACGGGGCCCGGCCCAATTAGGCAAATGTCCGCCCGGTGGGGCGCGGCGGCCAAAGGGTCCGCAGAAGCGCGAAAACAGCAGGCGGAACAGCGCCGACGCGGAAGCGGCACAGCACCAACGACGGCACCACGCGCTCGAACTGATCCACGAGGCGGAACCGGTTGAGCAGCAACAGCTTCGGTACAAGCTTCTGCGGCCGGCAGCAGATGCTGTTAAGCAGGTCGTAAATTGCAGAAATATTTTTAAATGCCTACCGTAACTCTCATCCCCATTCTGATCGGATGGGATACTGTGCTTTCTCCCTTCTCTAATTTTTAAATGAGAATTCTGTAACTTGGTCTCTGTCCTCAAATGGTCCTGCTCAAAGTCTTTTCTCATTTTAAATGCCTACCGTAACTCTCATCCCCATTCTGATCGGATGGGATACTGTGCTTTCTCCCTTCTCTAATTTTTAAATGAGAATACTGTAACTTGGTCTTACTCTTCGGCTTTTTTTTCCTCAAATGGTCCTGCTCAAAGTCTTTTCTCATTTTTTAATGCTTTTCTATCACTTTCTAACTCGGCACTCCCTCTTATGCCATAGGCTTTTCAGGCCCCAAAAGCTCCTTCGTTCATTCACCGCTTTCGGTGCCAACCCATCTGGTACTATCGCCGTCGGCGCAGCCTGTTGATGGCCGAAGCGCATGCGGCAGCGGCTGTCCCCGGCGCCGACTCGCACCTTCAGCAGCGCTTGCGCGGCGACACTGCTTCGTCTTCCGCTGCACTAGCACTGACCGCAGCAGCACCCATTCTGAAGCGAAAGCGACGCGAGCGGCACGCGCGCCGTTATGACCCGCTGCAGCGCATGGATTGGCTGGCGCTGAGTCCGCGCATTGCCATCGCAGAAGATGGCATGCCAATGGCGTCGCAGGAATTGGACGAACTGACGCTGCACAGCAAAGGTGGACAAAAAGAAGGCAGCGGCTTGCTCCCTTTCTCCGTGTCCTTTTGAGGGTGCCGAAATTCGTTGCTTCCCTCTAATACTTTAATTCGTTTGACTGTTTCAACCATTTTCAGCACTTCCGCCTCTGTTACTGGACAATCACCCCGCATACAATGCGCTTATGATGCACAGTCATCAACAGCATGTCGGCAGCAGTTCGTTCTGCACCACTTTGCCCCCGTCCGGCTGCTCGACGGCACGGGAAGCGGCGAGTCGTCGGCACTCGCCGGAACATCGGCTCGCCAATATCAGTCGCAGTCGGTACGGGTCCGTTGCTGAACAACAGCAGTTGGTCAACAGCAGCGACCGGTGGAGACGCGGAGACGAGAAAAAAGCGACACGGAAATGGAAGGAAATGGCACTGAGAGCACGGTTCAAAACCAATTTGATGGACAACAGTGCAGAAACAATACGAAGACCACTGGCAGCAACAACAACACCAACGAGTTCAAGACGTTCATTGACTATAAATGCTTTGGCAACGACGACAACAAACGGTGCATTAAAAATAAGCAAAGTCAAGCGGGAGGAGGAGAAGGAGGGGACTAGAAAAACCGCGCGTTCAAGCAGTACAACAACGGAAACAATTAATTCAAGTAGTACAAGAAGCGGAAAACTGCCAGGAACACCGCAACGAAATTTGAAAATGGGAGCAACATCGTCATCGGCAAAAGTAGCACAGGCAACAACTAGTTCGAGCAGTATGCTGAGGAACAACAAAAAGCAAAATCATAGGGAAAAGCAACAAAGCGGAAAAAGATGAAAAAAAAAAACGAACTTTCAAGTGACGACCTAAAAGCAAAGCGGGCGCATAAGCAGCAGAAGAAGCAATGGGAGAGGAGGAAGAGCACAGGAAAAATAAGCTCACTAAAATTAAAACCATAAACCAAAGCATAATCATTTGCTAATGAGAAGGCCTTTGGGGCAATCAGTCGGAACAATCAAAAGAATATTAATGGCTCAATTTGTCGCCTAATTATGAATATTCGCTTTGTTTTTTATTATTTATTTTCTTTCAAATCCTTTACATCATCTTATTTTTTTTACTTTTTGTTATTTTTTGTTTTGAAGAATTGCTTTAAACATTGATTAATTCGCTTTTGTGTTGTATTAATACCAACAATTTATTTAACTTACTGTAATATTTATGTACCGTAACCCGCCCATTTTACTACCGTTTTCCTTTGTCTGTTTGTGTTGTGCGCCTAATTGGTATTAACCTTTTGTTCAGTTGCTATTGTGAAGTCGTGCCCCGCTTCTGTTTAACATAAATGGGTTCGTTCGTTTTCTTCAATTTAATTACCAAAATTAACATTTTATTATTTTTAATTTTAATTATATTAATTATTGACAATTAACTCCACTAACTAATTAATTAAACTATTTTTAACATAAAATAAATTGCAATTTTTTCTGCTTATTCATTAGCATTTGCTTCTGTCCGTCCGCTCGCTTTACCCTTTTGCCAAATATTTTTTTTGTTTTATTTTCCATTTTTTAGGTTTTTCCGTTTCCTCCGGCGGTGCCTTTGGTGCGTGCCGTCGAATTGCCAGCGCTTTCGCTGCCTCGGCCGCCGCCTTCGCCGAGTCCACCGCCGCCCGAGCCGACGCCGGTGCCCGAATTGCCGGTGCCGAAAATGGCTGAACAGCTCGAACTTGTGGTGGAAGACCCGCACCACACGCAGCCGACACTGCCACCAATTTCGAGGGCGGCAGTGATGGTAAAGTGGGAAAATTAAACTCATTAAGGAATGCTAATGAGAACAACTTGCTGCCCCATTAAGTTTGAACAAATCGACGAATTGGCAACCGACGCGAGTGTTCAGTCGAAAGTGGCACAGGTGACAGATCAGAGATCAAAGACACACAATGAAATTAAATTTTGATCAAACGGTTTAAGTCTAAATCTTATTGTCCAAAATAAGAGTTAACCCTCATTAGCATGCCAAATTAATTTTTGACCACCGATATGGTCAATACCTGGCCAATTTGTCCTATTCTCAGACTTAGGCACTTTGTATTTTTTGCTAAAATTGTTTTATGTCCAAGCCTCCCTCATTCCCATAAAATTGTATAATTATAATTCATTTTGCAGCTAATTTCCAATTAATTGCCACACAAATGATTCAGCGACTCGCGCCCCACCAAATCGCCAGCGAACTTTTGGCCATTAGTGGGTCCGAACTTCGGCATTTGTCACCCGAACAATTCGTGATGGAGCAGCAACATCTGCTTTTATCTGACGCTTTCCAAGTGACAAAATGCAATTCATAACTGAAAAGAAATAAATTAATTTTAGGGTTCCGTCTCCGAAAGTGCCGCCGCCGAATCGGCCGCCGGAAGCATTGAAGAGGCACAAAAACTGTACAATTTGGCAGCAATTGAACAACAGCCGAACATTGTCGGCACAGCCCATCACACATTGATGGACAGTCCAATGGTAAAAAATTCCATTATTTAATTTGTAATATTTTAAAATTTAACGGTCTCCGAATTGGAAAAAATGTCCGAGCCCTACGACTTGGAGGAGTACGGCGCAATGGAAGAGGTCGGAGAGGAGGAGGAGGAGAGCGAGCAGTCCATGTTCGACATCGACTTGGGCGCGTTCGAATTGGTGGACAGCGCAATCACTGCGGAAGTGAGAAGCGCAGAAGAGAGACAATAATTTATATTTTAATTATTATTTAATTTTTTAAATTTTTTACGAAATTTCATTTTTTAATTGAAAGAATTCTAACGAATCAAAAATTAATTTTTTCTTTAATATTTTTGGTTCATGAAAGGCTTAAAATTGGGCCAAATTAGGTCGGAACCTTGAATATTTACATTTTTTGAGAAATGGCCGAAAATTTCAAATTTTTGCCAAAATTAAAATTGAAATTTAATTGCCCAGGAATTGCTCACCAACGAGGACCCGGTGATTTACCACAAGGATTTGCCCGTCCATTCTGTGCACCACGACACCGTTCAAACGGAGGCGGCCATCGAAAATTTGATGAACGCATCGCCATCAATGCTTTCAACACAGGCAAAAAAAGAGAGAAAATGCCATTTTAAATAAATATTAGCATGGCATACGGTAACCTTTTCAACATTACCATAACCGCTTTTGAGGTGCCGCCCACAATGGTGGCGGACAATTACTGTTTCGCGGTGGACGGCGACCGAATTCAAATGGCCGACATTTTGGGAGATGAACAGTGGTGGAAGCACACGTCGCGGCCCACCAAATATTTTTACAGGTCCACCAAAATCAATTTGCTATTACAATAAATGTTTTAAATTTTATTTCAGCAAAGATTTGCGCCGCTTTTACCGCGTCCAATGCCTCGCGGTCCGCGGCCGCGTTGTCTCCGCGCGGTTGGCCAACACAACGCCGGCCATGGGCGGCGGCGCTGATGACGCGCTGGCGGCCGAATTGCAGCAGGCGATTAGCGCCGCCGGCGACTCCTTTTCCGTGCCGTCCTCGCTGGCATTCCGGCGATCGATGACTTTCGCGGGCGGCGGTCGCGCCTCGCTGGCATCCGGTAATTATAATTAGCTAATTAATTAGGTGTGAATTGGCATTAAGTGCCTCCCACATCCTCCGATTCTGCCACTTCCGCCCCGCTGTCCTCCGCATCACATTTTCAGCAACAACAACAGATGCTTCGCCGTTTTGGGCCCGACGCGCAGCGGGGCGAAACGGTCGATTTGGGCGATGTTTACCGGCAAGTTACAGTATTATTGGCACACTGTAGCCAATTACCGCACTGCGGGTCCCTCTTTACCGTACTGTGCTTCAGTGTGGTCCGTTTCTACTCATTTTGGCGCACATGCACTTCATTCCACCGCATTGTAACGATGATTGAGGTGATTTAGTCAATCTTATTGGCGGATACTGTAATATTTATTTCGGTAATTAGGAAAAGATGAAAAGCTAAAAAAATCGCCGTTTCCTCTGATTACAGAGGATCGGTCAGGGCTCAGGTGCGGTGGTGGCGGCGCCGACGGATCAGCGCCGGTCACCGTCCCGCGCTCGCAACAGCGGCGCCGGCATAGCCGAGCAGTGGTGCCCGCCCAGTCAGCAGCAGCTGCACCCACGAGCTTCGACCAGTTCAGCGGCCACTGGCGGTTCGGAGCCGACGTCGTCCGTGGCGCATGGCGATGCCTTTGGCGGGCGGTCGCCGCGCGGATTGCCTGACTTTCAGAAGCGCCTGTTTGTCCAGTATTTGTGGCGAAATGCCAAGCCCAGCGACAAGGCGCGCGTTCAACGCGAATTCGACCCACGCAGGCAACGGCTGCTCAAATACGTGACGGACACCGCGGCGCGGAAACGGGTCGGAAAGCACACAAATTTATGCATTTCGCAAGGCGAAAAATTGACGTAATATTTGGCAAAAATTGGGGGGCCCTAGACGTCTGATCATTTGGCAAAAATCACCTATTATCACTCGCTTAATCAGCTGATCCAATGCTTTTCCCTGCTGCTTTAAGATGACCAGTGCCAAAGTGCAGTGGCGCAGCGGAAGTGCCGGCACTTCGACTGACAAAGCGACAAAATGGGTGAAAATGGGGGGGGGGTCTAAAAATTGAAAAACAGGGGGAAAAATAATTGTTTTAAATAATATATTTCAATTTACACTTTCAGCAGTCCCTTCAAACTCCGCCCGGCTCCGCCACGGCGCCCATTTTTTCGCCTTCCGCGCCCTCCGTCCGCTGGCGTTTGCCGCCCGGCGCCTCCGCGTCCGCGGGCGCGCCGAGCCCCAACCGTTCGCCAACGCATTCGGCTTCCCCCTTTGCTGCCGCGCGACGGCTGCCCCATTCCGCGGTCAGCGCATCGCTGAGACGGACGCGGACAAGCGCGGATATGCGGACAAAGAAGTGACCAGAACGAGCGAAATTGATCAGAAATGATCAGAGAGAGACAGACAGAAAGACCGAGAGAGAGAGAGAGAGAGCGAGAGAAAATAAGAAAAAGTGAGAGACAGAAAGAAAAGAAGAGAGAGGAAGACGACAAGAGAGAGGGAGAGAGAGAAGAGATCAGAATGGACAAAAGAGGGGAGGGGGAATCAGAGAAAAAGCACCGTAAAATTATGCTCATCAATCGAAGATTGGAATTGGAATAGACAAAATGCCGACTAAATAAGTCGAGATCAATTTGAAATCAACCTCTCGAGAATGGAATGGACAGAACAACTGACTGATCAGCGAGAAAGAAAGTCGATCAGTGTTACTCTTTTTGAGAAAGCCGATCAGTCTTTAAGAATCATGAGTCACTTTTTGAGTCAAAATCCGTCGTTCCATTCGACTTTTGACTGACTTAAGCAAAGCCCAAAAGCATTCCAATGTCCATTTTCGATTGTCCTCCTTTTCCAGTTTTTCATTTGCATTTTATTTGCACACACTTTGCATATCATAAAAAATTGTTAAAATAATTTTTTCATTTTCAATTTTTCTTATATAAAAAATAAAATAAAAATTATATTAAATAAATTTTTAATAAAAATCAATTTTGCTATTTCTTTTCCCAAAAAGCTACAATAATCAGCCCCTTCAATTTGCAGAAAAATGTAATCAAGCAGCATATATGCCAGCCCTGCTTTAAGATTATATAAAAAAACATAAAAATATCAATGCCAACACCATTGGCATAGCCTTAGCAATGCCAATGCCAACGCCAGCAGCCTCAGTTTTTCATGCCAATGCCTGCAGCCTAATCATGCCAATGGCTTCGGCTTAATAATGGCAATGCCTTCAGCTTAATCATGCGCCACCCTTACAATCACTCGATTGGTCATGCCAATGCCATCCCACGCATTTCACGTCACCATTTTCGGCATTGGCGCAATTATATGAATTAAGAGAAGGAGGAGGAGGGGAAGGCTTATTATAGGCAGATTCACCAGCGATGCCATCATTTTACAATTTTATCTCCCCAATTAAAGTAATTTAATAGGATAACCGATGAAAGCATTTACATTTTATATATGTACACCACCTACCTAATTTGGAGTAAGACATTTTGAAAAAGACTAAAAAATACTGGGGACCTAGGAACGGGTCGAACTCCACACATCACCAAACTATTTCACTTTATCCGTTGAAAATGGCAAAAATTCCAAAGTTTCAGTTATCTTAAAGTTCAAAATGGCACAATTTTCGCTTCGCTCGTTGGCACTTTTCGGCTCTTTCACAATTTTGACCACATTTTTCACACGGTCAACCTTTGGAGAATGGCCGGGTAAAAATTTTTTTTTTTTGTTTAATACATAGTTTTGGCACTTTTAAGGGAACACAATATCGGAGAAGATCGACCTGCTGATTGCGGTATACCCTCAGAATACGATAAGCAAAGTGATGGGTTACTGTAAGGAACAGAAGGAAAAGTGCGAAAAAGAATGGAAAAGCTCGAAAAGCTCGAAAGCAGAGGAAAAGCTAATAGAAAAGCTGAAGAAACTGTGGCACGCGGACGAAGAGAACATGAAAAAGAACAAAAGGGCCAAAGATTTCAAAAACAAAATGAAAAATGAACTCTTCGCCAAAACGTCATTTTTTGGACCGGCAATTAATTAATTAATTAATTGGGAAAATTTTAATAGTTTAAAATTTTAAGTGGTCAAAAAAGTTTCGCTCGAGGGGATTTAAAAAATTAATATAAACTTTATAAAGAGTGCCAATAATTCAAATCATTTTTATTGGATTAAATTTAGCAAAGAAATTTTTTTAATTCCAATTATTTAAGTTAATTAAGTTTAGTGGTCCCGAGGTCATTTCAAAGTACATCGGACCATTTGCAAAATGTGTGTTTGACAGCTACCGCTTAAAAGTGGGCAAAAAGCCAACTTGGATTTGAATTCTCATTTTCAATTTAAGTCGTTTTGGCAGTCGACGCTGCTTAATTTGCTAATGCTTGAGCGAAACGGAGGCAAAAGCGCGGGAGGGGGGAGAACGGAGACGGGAACACAAATGGACAACAAAATGGAGACGAACACGAACAGAACGGACAAACAGACGGACTTGGGAACGAATTCGGACATGCCAAACTTGGACATGCCAAACTCAGATAAATGGGCCAAGACGAACACCAATAAACAGTCGGACTTCGGAACAAATTCGGATATGCCAAATTCGGACAATAAGCAAAAATCAAAGTTGGGCAGTCCCGACAAAACGGCACAAACAAAGGCGAAACAAACGACGGAAGAGTCAGCAGGAGATGAAACTGATGAGGGCAATTTGGGGACATTGGACAAAGTGAACGAAGCAAGCAAAAGTGGCGGAAAGAACGATGTGAAGGAGCCAAGTCAGAAGAGGGCAAGGAACAGTAGCACCATCGACGAGTTGATGAAGACCCATGCGGCGCTGTTGACCAGGTCCAATTCGGGCAGGTCAAATTCGGGCAGGTTCAGCATGAGCAGCAGATCGAACAGCGTGGACAATGGCCAAGGGCATGTGTACAAGTCATTGAAGGATGTAATGACGATGGAGGACCCACCGGTGACGCGGCGTTCCGCGGTGGCCATAAGAGCGGAAGATGATGCGCAAACTGAGGCGGCACACGGCAAAAAAACGCCTGCAAAATTCGACAACACTTTGGCATTTGGCGAAGAAGCGCTGGAGATTGTGGAATTGCAAAGCCTCAGCACACTTCCCGAATTGTTTTCGCCAAAATTGGAGTCACTGCTGTGGGACAACCACTACAATCAAGCAGATACCAATGCGTTGCTCAGTCTACCGGACGACATGAAACTGTACAGTGAGGATGCGGACATGGCACAGAAGAACACCACGGCACAGGAAATGCTGGAAATGGCGGACAAATTTTTGGAAGATTTGAACTTCAAAATGAACAACAAGGTGGAAGCGTTCAGCCAATTGTATTACACGAACAACGCGTACGAAAACGTGTTTGATTTGCCAGAGGATCAGGTCAAACTTTTGGAAAGATTGCTCGAGTTCGATCTGAGCAAGAGGATGAAAGAGACGAGCAAAAAAATAACAAAAGGTAATTAAGAAAAATCGGAGGAATTGGCACGGCATTTGTCCCTCCTTGGTTTTGCCAATTCCTTGTCCGTAATTTCAACAAAAGTGCCGGGCATTTAAATACTGTGGCATTTAAGCGGATTTTGATAATCCCAGAAATTGGCATTTCCATTTCACTCTCTGATTGACTTCGCTCTTTTTTAATGTCCAAAATTAAAAAACATAAATAAATATTTTTGATTAGGAAATGACAAAGGCAAAGAAAGAGAAGGCGGCGAGCGGACAAAAGGCGGAAAACGAACCCAAAACATTGTGATGAGTGACTGATCAGTGATGACAATTATCCAAAATTATTGCGACGATAAACAAAATGCTATTGAACTTTTTTATTGTATTTTTCATGGAAAAACTGATAAATCTGACACTTTTTCTTATTATTGTGTAATTAATGCGTTTAAATTTCAGCCTCATTAATTATTTAATTAATTATCACTAATTAATTGATCGATTGATCAGTCGATTCGCGTGTTTGATTATGGATTCGCTCGCGCATGATCTTCTCCTCCCCTCCCAATGATTGCTCATTTAAACGGCCGCCCGATTCCGCCAAATTTGGAAAACATTTCCCATTAACAAACTAATTGTGTTTTATTGCGCATAATTAACTTTTAATAAAAAAAATTATAATGCCCTCTAATTAGTGAAAGCAACTAAACATAATTGATTTGGCAATTGATGAAATTGACGCTGGATTTTGATCGTGGACAGCAGGCACTGCTCCGGCGAGGACGGCCAAACATTGTGTGCGCAAAAGCGGTGGGTAATTAGCGGATTGAATCAGTGTCGGAACAAAAAACACAAGCAAACATTAAGCAACACTTACCATTTTAAAGTGCTTTTGTGAATCGATCGCAGAACGCATTTTGGAGGGCGAATCGCCGGTTAATGTGCACAAATGGGCATTCCATGGACAGCCGCCAAAGTGAACAAAATCAAAACAAAATGCAAAAGCATGGCCAAATTGAGCGAATTAAAATGATTTTTTAAATAATAATTGCCTAATTATTTTGTTTTACTTCTCCCAATTTTGCCACAGATTTCTCAAATCGTTTCTCCGATCCTTCTCCCATTCGAACATTCTCTGCTCCTCCGCCGCTGTCCATTCGTCGCCTCTGGGCCCATTCAGCCAATCGGCCACCCATCTTTGGCCAATCACCGCGGGTGAATTAGGGCCCGGCTGAATCGCAATGTCTGATCACATTGAAATTAGTTGATGGGGTAGTCAATGAATGCCACGGTCTGATCACATTAATCATTAAATGATTGTCAATGTCACATAGTCTGATCACATCAACCGTTAATGGCACATGCACTGATCCGGCACTATTTTCCACCATCATTTTTAAGGTGATCGGCGTGTAGACAATGCCGTAGGCGGTGTACAACAACAGCAGCAGCAACAGCAGTATGGCCATCACTCCTTCGACTCGTTGGAACGGTCTGTGGCTGAAGTGGCGGACAACGGATGCGCACACGCGGTGCTGTTCGCCGCTATTTTGGGCACCGATCGGACCGGCTATTTGACACTGTTGCAAAAGTCAGTGAGTAATCACTGATCAGCGGAAGGCACTCATTAAAATTCTGTTGTTTGCTTCCCGCCCAGCATTCATTCTTTTTGCACAGTTGGGGCATTCCGTTGTTGGCTGTCCGCGACTCGCGTGGTCAGTGCCCAATGCATTGGGCGGTGCAGCGCAAGTCGATGGAGTGCATTTCGGAGCTGTTCACGCTGCAGCAGGGCGCGGCCCGCGAGTGGGCATTGGCAGGGGACAATCGCGGCATAACGCCCATTCATTTGGCAGCGACGCAAGAATCGGCACGCGTGTTAAATGTTTGTCTATTAAATCTCGGCAGCTTCATTCTCGACCTCTTGGATAGGTACTGCTTGGCGAGCTTGGCTTGGCCGACCTGCTCAGTGTGGCCACCGACCAGGACGGCATGAACCCTCTGCACCACGCGGCTGCAGCCGGAAGTGCCGCCTGCTGTGAGCAGTTGCTCAGCGAGCAGTGGGAGCTGCCAGTGGACGTGCGCGACGCGCACGGCCGTACGCCGCTGCACCAAGCGGCATGGAGCAAATTTGGTGGGCGGAATTTGAACAGAGATGGAAAATGTCAATTTGTTACTCCTTTAGCTGCCAATGTGTTGCGATTGTTGGCCAATAAAAAGGTCAATGCCTATAAAATTTTGTCATTTCACACCCCCCTAAATTTGAGGCTTTTTAGAGCCTATTTTCTTTTTTTTGTGCTTATTTTATGGGTTTTTAGGGCCTAAAGCTTACTTATTTTGCCAATTTTTAGAGCCTAAAAATATAAGCCCTACTTATTGTATTCATATTTGCCCGATTTTTTAATGAGTTATTTTTTCCCATTTTTACAGTTTCTTTTTTTCCTATTTAAATAAAATTTAAAAAATTAAAATTCATTCGTTCATTTAATTGTTTTTTTCCATCCTCATCGTTTTCACTCTGTTCTCAGAACATCGCGGCGAGTGCGCGCGATGAGCGCGGTTGGACTCCGCTGCACACTGCGGTGGTGGCCAACAACGAGGCGGTGTTGCGCGTGCTGTTGCACGAGTTGGGCGTGGAACCGCAGGCAAAAACAAAAACAATTAAATGCAAGCGCATATTCTTTTGGCCAATTCCATCAAATCCGTTAATTATGTCCATTTGGCGCTCATTAGCAGATCTTTGACCACGAGTCGCGCACGCCGCTTCATGTACGTGCACAAACTTGTTTTTGTACCATCGTTTTACAGTACGCTGCGCTTCATGACCGTGCCCAACTTGCACGCCTATTGATCGAAGTGCTCTTACTTTTTAATTGCTTACTTTTAAATATTTTCACATCATTGTTTAGTTTATTATTCATTTTAAATTTCACAGTCCGGCGCCAGCAACGACACGCGCGACCGCTTCAATGTGACGCCCGCCCATTACGCGGCGCAATGCGCTTCCTACGAGACGCTGCGCACCATTATGAAGGCGGTAAAGCAAACGGCGGGCAAAGGCACGGAAGAGGGGGGCCGACGGCGGAAATGGAACAGCGTAAGGGGGGGGGAAGGAGAAGCGGACTGACAGAGGGCAAGGGGGGGGGATACACGAGAGTATCGCTTCTCGGGGCGCCAATTTGTGCTCGGCACTGACTTTTTCACTGTTTTCAGCTCCCGGCACAACATCACAATGCCGTTGTTGTTTTTGGACTTTCCGACGGCAAAAGTGAGCAAAACGGCGGAACAGCCGAAGAATCGACGGAAACGCCATTAGTGGTGGGAAAGGGGAGAGAAGGAAAATAAAATGCAACAGAATTAAAAATATTGGCAATTAGTGATTAGCCGAAGCCGTAAAGCAAACCTTTTTATGCCAAAAAAAGATTAAAATGGTCTTTTAAATTCAATTGAAAATTTAAAAGCCATTTGTTAAAGTCAGCTATTCTGATTTTTCAAAAAAAGTTCAGCATCCATTAGACAACGAAGGCCGAACTCCGTTTATGTGGGCAGTGATCGCGCAGAATCAGACGGTGGTCCAGCGAATGGTACACAATTTATTTACAGTACATATTTATGTTTGAGCTACCATTTCTCGGGTTACACTAACCCATTTGATATGTATTTGATCAGTTGTTGGACAAAATCATGGGCTGCGCGGGGAAATTGGTCAGCAGCAGAGACATTTTCAAAAGGTATTTTTGGAGGGATTTAAAACAAAAATTTAAAAATATCAAAAGCATAAATCATTTTTCATGGCTCAGAACTCCGCTGCATTTGGCCGCATTGGTGGGGAATTTGGAGCTGTGCAAAATGCTTGTCAACGAGGGCCATTTGAATGCTAATGTACTGACCAATTATGTAATTAGGGAGTGCAAATTAGGCCTTTTCATTTTTAAAATTGGAATTTTGCCAAAACATTTTGGGTCGAATGGACACAAATTTATTTCTGTCTTTCTGTACGGCCATAGTTTTGAGGATGGGGACATGCACGGGGCCACGCCAGAACACATGGCCGCCGGGCAAGGCAACAGGTCGGCACTTCACTTTGGCATTTTGGGGGCGAGCGCCGGAGGGCGACGGCATCGTTTTAATAATTTTATTTGAATTAAAAAATGTTATTCGCTTAAGTGAGGTGGTCCTTTGGTTCGGTTACATTCGCGGGGGCCACGTCAAACCGCCGGTGGATTTAATTGACAGGCGCCGAAAAATAAAAAATAATAATAATGATTTTATTGTTTTTCTCAGGACACCCTTTCATTACGCGTGTCTCGGTGGACAAGCGAACACAGTTGAAGCGATGGTATAACACATTGGAGATGACCAATTCATTGGTCAAATACTTTCTTCATTTATTAATGGCCGGCACTTTTTCTGATCACTTATTTTGCACTAATTTCCAATTTTTGCTCATTTCATTTGTCTCTTTTTGAGTGATTTGTGAAGCATTTGGTTCTGATCATTTCTTTGTCATTTTCTGATCAGTTGTTTTTAATTCATCGATCATTTCAAACATTTGATTAATGATTGTCCAATATTCCCCCTGATCACCCTTTCCATTAATCGGTGCTTTTCCTCAGTTACGCTCGCTGCACGTGGACCCCAACGACGCGGACTCGTTCGGCTGCTCCGCGCTTCACTGTTCCGTCATTTCGGGCTCTCTCCACTGCGTCAGGGCGGTGGTGGAAAACAAAGTGATCATTATTAATTAATTATTAAATAAATTATAATTTTGCTAAAATCGTCCATTTCCCTCCTCCGCCCATTTGTGCTGCAGTCCGTCCCTTTGGAGCTGTTCATGGAGGACAAAGAGGGGAGGACGGGGCTGGCCATCGCCCGGGAGCACCAATTTGGCCAAATTGCGCAATATTTAGACACAAAAATGACCGCAATTACCAATTAATAAATGACATTGAATTAATTGTTTGCTCGAATGTTTGGCATTGTCATTTCGTAATGCAAATAAATTCTAATAATTTCCGGAAATTGCCAATTTGGCAAATCAATGACAGGTCTAATTTTTGTTATTTTATTTTTTCTTTCCGTCTGAAAATTTAAATAAATCAATAAAAAATGCCAATATTTTTATAATATTTCTTCATTTATATATTATACAATAATATTTCTTAAAAATATTAGAAACATTTAATTGAAAATTATTCTTTTATTTGAATTAAAATGTTTTCTAATTTTAAAAATATATTTTAGTTTATTATTTGCATTTTTATTACTTTTTAAATGTGCCGCCTTACGTTTTCTCTTTTCCTTTGCATTTCGCCTTTAATTGCGATCTTTGCAACTCAATGGCCAGGCAATGAAAAATAATCATTAAAAAAACTTTAATTAATGGCCTTTAATTCCAGGCGCTTCTGTGGCCGAAAAGGCTGAACTGCTCGACGCCGCGTTCCCCAGCGAGGCGCTCGTTACCGTTGCCAAGGCGTGTGAGGCGAAAGCGGAGGAACGCGCTGCTCAGGTGGAGGAAGCAAAACGGAACGCGCTGCAGCCGTTCCCCCCGCATGCGGCGCCGAACCATTCGGCGGAGTTGCAGCGGACGGCAAAGGCGAAGGCTGCTGCTCAATTCTACACGCGCATGCGCGAGCAGTACAAAGCCGAAGGGTAACGCGACGCGATGATGCCGATTTTATTTCCAACTTTAGTGAACACAGAATTCTGCAAGAGTACGTGTCGCCGTTTGCGGATTGCGCGGCGGACTGTGCCCAATTGATGCAAAACTTGGCAAATGCGCATAACGAGTTGAGCATTCTGCGTGATGGAGAGCAGGAGCAGAAGCAGCACAAGGGCAACAAGCAGTTCAGAGAAAATTTGTTGGTTGAGGCCGACATGGAATTGGAGGCGCTTGCAGCTGCACTGGGCAGTGCTCAGTTGGCGCTGCAGCGGTTGGAGGAACGGCACGAACACACCACGGAATGGCTGATGCCGAGCACATTCGAGTGGCAATTATGACATCACATATAATCAAACTAAATAATTAAAATGATAATTAAAAGGCGCGAAAAAAGTGATTGGTGGGCTCGAGGGACTTTTAGTTAAACCCAAACAGAATGCATAAAGGTCTGAACCTGGAAAGCTAAGATTCGCCAAAAGTTAACATTTTCGGCTAATAGACTCAAAGTGGAGACACTAATTATGCTTTTCTTGTGAAGAATGATTTTTTGTTGCGTTTAGTACACTGAAAACACTCAGCAAATTCTCTTTGCACAATGCCATGGCGGAGGAGAAGGAAAAGCGCAAGAAGTTCAACAACAGCAGCAGCAACAGCGAAAGTGGGGACGAAGCAGCAAAAGCGGAGACCACAGAGAGCGGAGAACAATGGGAGAACATTCCGCTGAAATGAGCGGAAAGGGGGCCAAAACTGACGGAAGATGGTCAAATCAATTGCATTTTGTACATTCTAATTATAGTAATTCTCATTTTATCCAAAATATTGTACCGAATTGCTTTTCCCCTAAAGGCTCATCATGGCCAAAAATCGAAAATTGGCATCATTTTATTTTTTCATCCGATTTTTCTCAAAAATAAAGATAAAAATTTATGCTTTCATTTAAAGGCTGTTTTGGGTCAATCGAACAATTAATTAATCAAATATTAATGTAGAAGTTTTGTTTAGCGTTTCATAGAAAAAAATAATAATTTATTCAAATAATCCTCCAATTCGTTTTCCAAAAATGGCATTTATCCGATTTTTGTCCATTTTTGTCCTTTTTTTGAGTCATCCAATCGCTTTTCTGCTTCTTTCACCATTGTTTCTTGCCTTTAGCTTATGCATAATCATCTGATTGGCCAATTAATTAATTGCCTTTGATGCTTCTATTCTTGGCCCTCTCTTCGTTTTCATTCTTTGGCTCCCGAGTTTTGAGAAATTGGCGACACGTCAGCAGAAAGGAAAATTAATTAATTTGCCTTCCCTTTTCGGTGCTTCCCCTGACAATCAATTAGTGTTGGAGCATGAATAATTTATCAATTAGTATAATTAGCGCTAAATTTGTTCCCTTCGGCCGATGAAATGGCATTTTCGTGGTAATATATTTTTATTTCTTATGAATTAATTTGACATAAATTTGGCATTTCATTCGCTGTCACTTTCGCTCACTTTCATCTTTCATCTGCCGTGGGACCCGCCCATTCATTCAGCCGACATTTGGGCAGATGTTTTATGGCTAAATTGGCTGGCCAAATTCTCGGCAAGGCTAAAGACCGCGGGTCGGAAAAAGCGCATTTAAAAAGAGAGCGGCGGTAAATGTTGCTGAACACTTTGAGTGAGCCATTTGAAATGGTCAAATTAATTTTTAGGCAATTTATCCTCCCAATTCGCTCAATTGCGAATCCTTCTCATCCCCGGGGCCCGATAAAATCCGCTGAAAATGCCAAATGAAGCCATAAAGTGAGTTCGGCATTCATTCTCCGTATTCTTTTGGCACGCTTCGACAGCGGTGGACATTCAGATTTGGTGGTAGAAAATATTTGAAGAAATTGTTTTTAATTAATTTTAAAAAGCAAATTAATTTATGTATGTCAACGATAATATCTTTATCGAAAAATATTATTTAAAAAATTAATTAATATAGGAAAAAAAGACCTTAAAAATATTTATTTAAATTAGTTTTGATTGCACAATTATTTTATTTTAATTTATAATTTAATTATTAAACAAATTTTCGAAAAAATTTATTCTTCCGAATTCTTTCAACGGTTGAAGCAATTTGTTCTGGCCAATTAAATTAATTTGATTCCCACGGAAAAACCCAGTTTCCGCGTTTCTCCTAATGAACTGTTATTCCATTCTTCTGTCATGCTTTTCCTTCCTGCGCTTTTCCTCGGTTGGCCAAGTGCAATTACCCACCGGGGGAGGGCAATTAAGTTAAAGCACATTTTGGAAGAAACCAAAAAAAGTTTTGAGGAAAAGCAGCAGCACTTTAAAAGTGAAAAAACAAACAATTAAAATACATTTATTTAATTATTTAAAATATATTTTTGGATTAATAAATAAAAAAGGCAAAAAAAAAGTAGACAAAAAATAAAATAATTATTTGTCCGCTGTTTTTTTGCCGAATTTATTTTCGGTGCTCCATCAATCATCTTTAGCATAACAATGCGTCTAATTGTTTACTTCCTCGGCCAACAAAAGCATAAACAAATCTTTTGCCAAGCCATTGACCACTGTTTTGGCATTTTCATCAACCAAAAATTACAAATTTCGCCACCGCCCCGGGACACAAAACTGTGCCATTTGAGAGTATTCAAATGCACAAACAATGAAAATTATAAAACGAACCGTCGTCAAATTTGTTGAAATATTATAAGCAAATCCCATTTTTTTGTTGAAATTAATGATTTGGTTAATATTTGCCATAATTAATTAGCCTATTTTGTCATTTCACCTGTCAAAAAAGGGAATTGGTGAAACGGACCACCTGCCAATTAATTAATAAGAAAATAAGTTTAACAAATTTGACGGAATGTGAATAATCAAATTTGTTCATTTTTCTACCATTATCAATTAGTAAATATATAAAAATAAGCCAATTTTAATTTATTCATTGTCCAATTCATAAAAATAATTGGAATTATTTCGTCTTTTTTATAAAATAAATTCCAACTTTTGATCTTTAAAATAACTTTAAAAATAATAATTCCATTTAATTTTATAAATTTATTTTCTAAATGATTTAGGGTAACAAAAGTGCCAATTTTGGAGTGCCCGCCCATTTCCGTCGATTCATTACCAAAAATAAATGTTCAAAATTAACACTTTTTTATTTTAAAATGAATTTTGCCTGGCAACGGTCCGTCCGTCGTTTTTTGGCATTTTCCATTTTATTAACAGACAGAAACAAACATCAAATGCCATCTTGCTAATTGGTGTCTTATTGTGTTTATCTGTTGATGTTTAATATAATAATATTTCATTTTAATTTAATTTTTTTTCATTATCCAACGGAATGCCAATTTTTTTTTCCATTTTTTCTCTTAAAAATGAAACATTCATTTTTTTATGGCATCTGATTTATTGCTTGGCATTTCGTATTTTAATTTACGGCAGGTGTGATATTTTTGATACTTTTTTTCTTTTTTTCGGCATTTTATTTTGACTAATGAAAATATTATAAATAAAATTTTTTACTTAGGGTGGAACATAATTTTTGATACCCAAATTTTTTCCAATTTTTAAAAATTCATAACTCCGTTATTTCTGCGCCTATTTAAATGATTCTTTTTTTATTTTGTTCTTCATGGTGTCCTCTTTTATATCTTACTATCGTTTCACTTTTTATTTGATTGATAGATTTTTCTGCCTTTTTTCCCGACCATGCCAAAATTGAAAATTGGCCCACTAATTTTTCTCGAATTTTTTATGGTCAAAAACCAAAGCTGATATAACAAAATCTTAGTTTTTCTATACAATTTAGACCAGTAGAATCCGAATATGGCCTTAAATGGGACCTATCTTTTCAACCTGAGCTTGTACTGCTCCAACTCCATGCATGAAGTTCGAGCTGTACAGGTTTGTTGCGATCCCAGAGACCAAATCTAAGACCATATTCGAACTCAACATACCCGATTTACCTTGTTTAATTAAATTCAGAATTTCCAAAACCACTTTTAAAACATTATGTTACTTGGTGGTCTTGAAAAATGCCGTTTTTGGAGACCACTTTCAGTCTCGGCTCTCCAATAATTCAATTTTTGTAATTAAAATTTTATATTTTTGTGTTCTTATAGTCCTAACTTTGCTCTTTTTAATCACTATTTCTCTGGCTCTGTATCTCTTTTATTTTCCTTTAAATCTGCCATCAAAAATGCCGACCTCTAAAATGACCATTTTTACTTACTTAACTCTAACTCCCTAAATACTTTTCCATTGGTATTGATCTCTTGCCAGAATAATAGCAACATATTATTGATAATAATAGCGGGTATTTTGAATCATGATTGTTTTTGTTGAAATTAAAAAAAAATTTTAATAAAAAAAATTTGGGTATCAAAAATTATGTTCCACCCTAAGTAAATGAAATTTAAATTTCATTTCCATTTTTGTATATATTTTTAAAATTGTAAAAAAAGAGTTATTAATTTTGTGTAATTAAATTTAGAATGTTCACAGGCAGCTAAAAAGGAACAAAACAAAAGTAAAAAAAGCACATGCCAAATGCAATAAATATACTGTGGAATAGCTATTTATAAAATTGTAACGCATTAATGAAAGCGAAAACAATTAGTAACCGATTAGTAAAAAATGGCCAATTATTTGTTAATTACTGAAATTAACCAATTAATTAATCAGAAGGGAAATTAACGTAAATTGGAACCAAAATATAAAATAAAAAAGCATTTATTCAGATATATTTCGGAAAGTAATTTAATGATTTATTTTAACGAAATTTTTATTGGCCATTTAACTTTTGGGTTTTGGGGAGAGAAAGGACTTTCGTCCAATTTAAATATTTAAATTTTTTTTCTTTGAAATGCCACAAATTGGCCCTTTTTGAGTTGAAGTTTAAAGCGTGCCGTTCTCTGCTTAACAGCGGGGTTTCTGTCTTTGGGTCCAAGTTTCTGTCTCCCCCCGCTTTTCTCCGCTTTTCCTTCCCCCCATTTTCTTTCGCCGCTTTTCCCCCTAAATCTCCCCGGAGATTTACCCATTCCGCCCAAATTCTGTTTGTATTTTGGCTTTATGTAGCGGAGTAACAACAAATTCGTGATTTATCCCATTTTATAATTTTGCCCGACTCCAAAAATATTTCTCCTGTTTCTGAATTTTCATCCCATCGATTTAAAATTTATTTTTATTTTTTGCCGAATTCACAACAAAATGCCATTAATCTTTTCGTTTCAACGAAGAAAGGTGAGCAAAAAATGGCACCCAAAGTACCCAATTCAGAGCTCCATTCATTCATCCATCACAAAAAGAAAAAGCGAAAATAAATCTGCCGATTGAAATTAATGAAAAATAAAAAATAAAACATTGAATTGTTTGGCATAATGCCAATGAATTTTATTAAGAAAAGGGGGATTAAATGTTTAAAAAGTGCAAATATTGATCAATTCATGCTCTGATTTGGCCATTCTTTATTTTTGGGAGCAGCCCACACTTGGCACTTTTATTTTCTTCACGGCACCATTTTTTGTCATTTTAATTTATTTTAATTTTTTTGTGTCATCCTTAAATTAAATTTTTTTCTTTTTTTAAATTTATTATATTCATCATTTAGTTCTGTTTCGAGCCCAATTAATCGGAAAGTGAAATCCTGTGAAAATAAAATAAAAATGCATAATTTCTTTGTCCCGTGCAATTTTCTCGGGATTTCACTTTCCAATTTTCAACTTTATTTATAAACAATCCGTTCCCATTTTCCATCTTTTTCCAAATTGTCCGATTTCCCCCCCCCCCTTTTTGGGCTTTTCCTCGTGGCCATCTTCCGCTGGGATTAATTCGAAACTTTGTCCAATAATTTTTTTATCGAATGAAGCGGACGGAGCAGCTCTTCCTTCTTCTCCTCCTCCTCTTTCGCCTTTTTTGTTGCTTTTCTCCTTCTGTTCTTTGGTTTTCGCAGAAGGCCAACGAAATTGGCCAAATTTGCCAAAAAAGGAACGAAAAAACAAAACGAATGTTTTTAATTAATTGACCAAAAATCCTAATCCAATTAATTATTGCCATTTTTTTGTTCCATTCGCATATGAATTGTGAAACGAACAGCTGAGACTTGTTTGTGCATTGTTTGTGCTTTTCATTTTTCAGCTGCCGCGCGACTTTATAGATAATATTTTTAATTAAAAAATCTTTTTTTTAATTTTTTAATAATTTCAATTTGCGTCATCATTGTCATGTTCATGATTCCTTCAGCTCATCTTCACATATCGCATGTTTGACCTCATTAAATGCCACGGCTTCTTCGCCCCATTCCTTCCCTTTCTCACGTCATCATTAGCATTAATTGTATTTATTTGTTATTTTTCTTAATTATTAATTTACATTTTCAATTTCCTAAATCGTCCCGATTTGGGGGTGACCTTCACCAAATTGCATTGCTGGCGACTCACTCACAGTCCAAATCAGTCCTACAAAATGTCACTTCCCCCATCAACCGTTTCCTTCTGCTGATAATTGTAAATTTCGTAACTTTGAGTGTCACTATTTAAATTTGATAATTATTTTTCCCTCTCTTTTTGCCATTTAAATTGGCAAAAGTGCCAAAAAATTTTGCTGAAATCCGTGGCAATTTTTTGGCACTTCCGTCTCTGTTTTCCTTTGCCGTCTTTTTCCCATTCATTTCCCAGTCAGTGCTTCTCTCCTCCTCCACCTTTTGACGATCTGTGCCACTTTTGCCAGATTACGGACGAACGCCTCCCCCTTTTTTTCGTGGATTTTGCTCCCTCGGGCGCGACAGATTTTCGATTTTTTTTTTCTGGGGAGAGCATGTTTCGGCGGCACTTTGTTTGGCCACTCATTCCAACTCATTAGCCCAACTCGCGGCGGAAAATCCCTTTTCATTTGTTGGCATTTTTTTTTTTGCAATGGACCATGCATTTTAACTTATTAATATTATTTGTCACATTCACATCATTTCTTTCACTTTTTATTCGCTGAATTTTTATTTTTATTTTTTAAATTTCCATTTTTGTTTCTAAATAATTAATTAATTAATCATTTTGCCAATTTGGCTTTTACTTCCAAAAATGGGTTGATTTGTTACATTTGCAATTTGTTCCCAATCACGAACATTGTTCCATCAAATTTCCAAAATTGGCTGCCCAATTAGTCATTCGGAACATCCATGCAATCCCCGGATTTCCATGCCGGGCCCCGTCACGGCATCGGCTGACTTCCCCTCCCCCCGAGGGGCCCTTCCCAAATTTGGCCAACTCGTCGCCCCATTTGTCCTCCCCATTTCTCGGAATGCCTTTGGCCAATTCCCGCGGGAAAAAGTTCTGTGGTCGAATAAAATGAGACTAATAATAGGCGCAGAGCTTACAACAAATGCATTTTGGAAACAAATACAAATAAAAAATTAATATTAAAAAATAAATTTGCACTTTAAAATTCTTCGATTAATTTGGACATTCTAAAAAATATTTTCCTTTTTAATTATAAATTTCAAAAAAGTATTTTTTTCTAATTTGTCTTATTTTTGTTCCTTTTCTTCGTCACCTTCCGCTGACAAATCTCTGCCGAATGCGAATAGCAAAAAAAAGAGAAGCTTTCTCTCGCGCGGTATAATTTGGCGCATTTTGCTCCATTTTTCCTTTCCCCGCCGGCCCCCCGGGGTCCAATTAATCCCTCCCCCCCATTTTCCCCGTGGCACATTTTTCCGTTTGTTAATCGGTTTCCGCTCTCTGTGACAAATGCCATCCCCTGCTCAGATGTCTTCCCCATCCCCGCCGACCTTCGCTTCCCATTTCAAATACTCCGTCGCCGTTTGTCACGGCATTGGCACCGCCGGTGGACGACGCTCGCCGATGCGCCGCGTTTCGCTGCCCTCCGCGCTGCCGCACCCGCGCACGCTGAACACGCTGAGCCCAAAGCTCGGCTTCCTCAAGGTACAGCCCAACTGCTGCTGCTTAATTATGTTCATTAGTGAATTGATTATTTTATTTATTTGATTATTTTTGCCATTTCATTTGGCGGCAAATGTCCTTTTTAACACATTTTCACCGCATAAAATTACGTTTTTGCTTAAAAGGTAAAAGTTTAAAAAGCTGTCCTTTTCTGGCACTTTTTTTACGTTTTTTGGCCCTAAAATATTTTCACAAAAAACAATTTGTCCATTTATTATGTGGCCAAGGAATTTCTACATATATTCCATGATTTGATTACGTAAATTGGGCCCATCCGTCCACAAATAAATCCGCGCTTTTCTCGGATTTGTGCCAATGTTTGATGACTTGCAAGTCGCTTTTCTCGCATTCCAATAAGGGTTTTCGCGGTCCTTCTCCCATTTTGGCCATTTTTTGATCTCACATTTTGCCAATTTCAGGAAATCTCCGAATTTGACATTGACCCGCCGTTCATTTCGCCGGCTGCTTCTTCCAGTTCAAGGTCAGTCAGCAGAGATCAATCTAATGACCCTTTAATTAGTCTTAATTGCTGCATTAATCACCCAATTATCTGTTTAATTGTTTATCTCATTTTGGTTTGTTTTGCTTTTTTCCCCTCCACCGATTGTTGTGTAATCCAACCCTAATCCCATTTTTGGCGGTGCCACACATCGCTTGGCACTCGCCGTGGGAAAATGAGTGAAAAGGCATTTAATTCCGCCCATTTTGGCATCATCAGACGGCACAGAGTGATGATGACGATGATGCAATTGGCATGTGCTCTCCCCCCCCCCCGCTGTTTTTGTTTTTCAAAATAAGCATAAGCTTGCGCCTCTTTTGCGGCATTGCCTTTCGTACAATGCAAAATTATTTTGTTGGGAATTGGACACCAATCTTCCGCATGTCGGCTTTTCCTCAATGCTTTTCCCCCTTCCTCCCACTGTCTCAGCTTTTCCTCCCTATTTTTCTTCCCCCATAATGGTTCCTTAATGGTCGCAGCTGAGTTTACGAAATGCCGAGGGGTCCTTAACCGGAGGAGGGGGGCAGTGCCGGCTAATTGGATTTTACAAAATGAGTGTAATTTGTGAGAGATCACCTTGGCCGGGACGGGGGGGGGCGAGTGACGTCAAAAATGTGCCATTGGTTAATGCAATTTGGCAAAGTGTGTGTGGCACCAATTTTGGGAGCAGCTAAAAATATATACATAATGATGATGGCTTTGAAAGTGACCTAACTAAAAATTTGTCGATAATAATTTGCTAATTTTTATTTTTATTAATTTCATTTTTGGATTTAAATAAAATTTTAATATTTTTTCCTCCTTTGGCATTTTGATAAAAAAAGTGCCAATTAGCTGTCGACCCAAGAAACTTTTAGCGGCGTTTTGCTTATATATAAATTTAATTTTTTATCGGGCATCAGCATCATCATTAATTATTCGCGCTTGCCTGATCGTTTTGAGCCCCGCGGGTTTCTTTCCATGGACGGACCCTCGGGGCAAAAGGAAAGGCAAAATGCCAAATTTGAATTGCAAAATAATGAAGAGTACGAAACGAATGACTCATTTTTACGTCATCAAAAAATACAAATGAAAAAGAAATGATGATGTGCAAATAAACATACATAATAGAAGAGGGATGGTGAAGCGCAGCAGACGGACGGAGCAATGAGCTCATTTTGGCATGGGAAATGCCAAATTTTTCAGTTTTTTTTACTTCCTTATTTTTTGGTTTTATTTTTTATTTATTTTCCTTTTCCGAATTTATTTTCCATTTTGTTTTAACTCTTTTAAATTAAAATAATTCAATTTAATTTTTTTAATTTTGAATTTTTCAGTGCCGACACTTCGCCAATGCTTTTGTCGCCCTCTTTCCAACGGCCGGCTTCCGCGCGCCTTTACCGTCGTAATCCGCAGCATCGGCACAGTCAGCCCAACTCGCCGGGCTCGCGCAAATCGCGCTTTTTGAACCGCCAACCGCCGCCGATGGGTGACGGACGAACGGCGGCAGTGGCGAAAGAGGCGGAGGACGACGGATTCCGCTGGACGGATGTGGACGGATTTTATGGTAGGAATGAAAATTGATTATTATTTTTAAAAATACTAATTGCTACTAATGCCATAGGTAATTAGCTAATTAGGGTACGAATGACATAAATAAACGTAATAAATTTTGTTTAAGGCCGAAAAAATTCGATACCTCTGCAACAATTGTTGGCCAACGATCTTCTGAACGGCGCCAATTTGTTTGGCGATAGACACGACGAGTTGAAGCCGAACAGAGGGAGGATGATGATCAGCAACGGAATGGACAACAATGAGAACAACGAGACGGACTATGACAACACAATCGACGGCAGTCTGCTGAATGTTGAGCAGCAACAGAACGAAGTGAGTGGAAAACGGAGAAAACGACGAAATGGAAAAATGCCAAAAAAATCAACAAATTAAATGACTAAAACAAATGGAAGGGTCGAAATGGCATTTTGATGTTTAAAAAATTGTTTAGATGAACATCCCATCGGACATAACGGAGGACGAAGATGAAGAAGACGGAATAGAGAAGGAGAAGAAGGCCATGATTGAGCATCTGAGACGGAAGAGCAACGCCAGCAAAGGGATGAACAGGCCGAAAATGATGGCCAACGGAGGGACACAGCACAGAGAAAAAGTGAAAAACAAAATCAAAACGACGAAAATAAAATTGAAAAATAAAAAGGGAAATAAATAAATTAAATAAATATATAAAGATAATTAGTAATAAAATTTAAAATATTTTAATCTATAAACAGGTGAATATGCGACGGAGCATGCCGCAGCAGAAGCCTTTGCTCGACTCGCCGACGAAGCGAAATTTATTCAGGCAGTCGAAAATGCGCAGTTTTGAGGGCGGTACGAAAGAGGTGAGGGAGAGGGAATTAGGGGAAAATAATTAATTAATTAGTTAATTAATAATTATAAATGGAAATTTAGCATATTGACACGGAGGAAGAACAAAATGAAGAGGAGGAGGAAGAGGAGGAGCGAAATGAGCATAATTTGGCCAGGGCAGCAATGGCACTCGGCGGTGCCAAAGTGAAATTTACCAACGAATGCAATGGGATGGCATTTGTGGACGGTGAGAATAAATTTAAAAAAATAATAATTTAATTTTAATTGTTTAAGGTACGGATGAGTCACAAAAGGCGGTGAAAACGGCGGCGAAAGACAATCACGGCAAGGCCAAATCGAATCAGTATCAGCAGCAGAAGCAGGCGCAACAGTTGCGGCACTTCAGCATCGATGCGCACGGACATCGCATTGTGGACAGCGGGGCAAGCAAAGACACATTAATTAATTAATTAATTAACCGTTAATAATTAATAAAATATTCATTTTAAAGTATATCAATCATAAACTGTTAATTTAAATTTTTTTATAGAAATTTATTTATTTATATAATAATAAATCCCTTTTGAAAATATTATATTTTTTAAAAATGAAATTATTATTCGAGCATTTTTAATTAATTTATTATTTTTCACATATTTTAGATTAGAACCCTCCGGTCGCCGACCAGCAGTGCGATAATGGCACAACAGGCGACAAGTGAGAAAAATATTTATGTCATAAATTTTACCCATTAAAAAAGACAATTTTGAATTAATTTTGATTTTTTTAATAAAAATTTTCATAATTTAGGAAATTCGAAAAGTCGACGCGCGACTTGCCCTGAAATTTGGCTGAGCATGGCCGAGGACAGTCACTTGCCACGGGTCAATTGCGCGCTGCGACTGTACGGGCTGATGAATTGCGGGAAGAAAACGATGGCAAAACAGGCGAGAAAAGGGCCAAATATTTCCCCTGATTAATTACCATAATTAAAATACTAATTAAAAAAACTAAAAACATTTCAGTTGACTTCCTCATTGGAGGTGGAAAATTTCATCAATGACGACGATTTGGCCTCAATGGACAGCGAGGAATGGCAGAAGCCATACCGAACGGTCGCCTTTTTGCTGAACGAGCGCGAAGTTCACATGGAAATCATTCAGGGATCACTGATGCCCGAGGCAATTGAAAAAGAATAATTAATCAACTAATTAATGAATTAATTTGTATTAGAACCGTCGCTTTGTTCCGGGCGGAGAATTGACAATTTTTGCAGGTAATTTCCAAATGGAATAATTTCGCAATTAATTAATTAATTAATTATTTCAGTGGTTTATTCGGTGGACAATCGCGAGTCGTTCATTCGCGCGGCACAAATTCTCTTCCGCCTCTTTGGCACGCGCGAAGAGATGGCACAGCCAAAGGGGGGCCGAGCGCGAAAAGGGAACGGAGACAAAAGAGCCAAAATGCCACTGATTTTGGTGGGTAATTAATTAATTCTTGAGAGTGGGGCATCGGAACTTTGAAAAAAAAATAATTTGATTTAAGAGAAATTGACATAATAAATTATTTAATTGAATAATTAATGAACGATTTTATTTCAAAATACCTAATTAAGTGTAATTAATTAATGCCAATTATTTACGCTCATTTTTCAACAGATTGCCAACAAAATTGACTTGCAGCGAAAAAGACGGGTCAGCCCAATCGGTTGGCATTTTGAATTAAAAACATTTAATTCCATTTTTTTTATTTTTACATTTTCAGAGGGCAAAATGCTGGCCAAAATTTACAAATGCCCTTTCGTCGAAGTGTCCGCGATGCTTTCCGCCAACATGGACACGCTGTGGAGCGAAGTGCTGCGCAAATTGCAAAAGTCGTTGCAGGTAATTGGCGGAATGCCAATGAAAAAAATGCCAACCATTGAATGGCACAGACTCGCGAACAGCTGCTGGCGCTGCAGCAGCGCCGCGACAGTTCGGACGGCGACACGGCGCCCTCCTCGCCACGGCACGCGCTCGTCGGACGCATTTTGGAGCGCACACGCCGGTTCGCCAAGTCGTGCGAGGATTGGATCGCGGCACGGATTGTGGCCATCTGACGGATGAGAGCGCAAACGAAACGCATCGGTCGATTAACCGACTGATCGATCATCCCATTAATTAAAATAATGACACACAAACACTGTTAATTGGAAAGCATTTAATGTTGATCGACTGATCAGCACCAATTTAAAAGGACAGACTTTGCATCATTTTGCTGATAAATTTAATTTGACCGTTTTAAACGGAAAAGCATTTTTGATCAGTGTTGATCAGCTGTTGATGCGAAGTCCAATCAATCATATTTATTTATTATTATTTTCAACTGGGTTTTTTTGGTTCATCCCAATCATTTTTCACCCCCAATTTGTCCGGGCATATCCATTCCACAAAATCATCCAATTCCTTATACATATTTATTGTATACTGTACAATTTCCATTGCTACAATACAACATGTGACTAAATTTTAAAATGAATTCAAAATTATTTGGCATTTTATTTTTCGAAATTAAATTTTTTGGTATTATTTGAAAAAGTCCGAGTCCGAGTCGCTGCTGTCTCTGTTTGCCGTGTACATTTGTGGCACAGTAACTGCCGGTACAGTAGGGCCTGTAGGAGGAAGGGCGGGAGGAGCCGTTACGGTGGTCAACGGTTGCTGAGAGGGCACGGGCTTTTGTTCCTTAATTAAACAAAAATTAATTAATTATTTATTTTTAAAATTGCGAACCCTTCTCGGCGATTCAGACGATGATGATTCCGTCAAAGAAATATTGAATTTCCTCGGGTTTTTCAACACCTCAAGCATTTTCCGGAAATTCTCGTCCTCTTGCTGCTTCTGCTGCTGCTGCTTCATTGGCTCAGCCTTTTCGTCTTCAAAATAAATGATTATTTTTTATTTAATTATTTTCCTAATTATTATTGCAATTTAAATCGTCCCATTACATAACAATTAACAATTTGTCAAAGTTTCAAAAATAGTAATCAAATCAGCATCTTCTGCTGTTTTGGACTGATCAACAACTGTTTTGCCCAATCTGCTGATGCTGACTATTGCCTGTCACACTTTGGCAAAAAAAGTAAAAAAAATTTTTGAAAAAATTTTTTTCTTGGCTTAATTTGAAAGATATTCCGTTTTGACATTGTAAGACCTTCAAACCAAACGCAGTTCTCGAACCGGATAAGCTCGAGTGTTTTGGCGTCGTGATTAGAAAGATTCACGCATTCTCTCCCGGGATTACTATTTAAAGTGCTTAAAAGGAGGAAACTAATTAGGCTAATTAGGAGGTATTATTAAATTTATAAAATACAGTGTCTATCTAATATGTTATTGTATCTCATTCATTGCCTTGCTTCCTCCTCTCCAATTCATCGTCCGCATTTCTCCGCTTTTCCTCCACTTTTGCTTCGTTTTCGTTCCTTTCGTTTACAGTATCCCTTGGCTTTTCCTCGCTTTTCGCTACAGTACTTTGTTGTTGTTTTTGATACTGTTGTGAATCCAAAGCAGCGATCTCCGCCCATGCTTCGTCTCGACCAACTGTAGTACCGCCGAGAATTAGTGGACGGATCGGCTCAAATGTGACCGCACCACCACCAACACTGGTGTGAACAGCAGACCCATGGCTTAGTGCATTTTGATGCACTGTTACGGTAGGCAGTGGTGGAGACGGTAGTCGTACATTTTGTTGACCGACCGTCGGTCTGTCTTTGAATTAATGGATTTTTTCGGGATACTATTTATTATGTGAATAATATACCTCGAGCATCTGTTGTCCCACTTGCAAATTCGCTTTGTGCCATCCTTTGCGAATGTTCGTCAAACAGTGCCAAATTCGGCTGCAGTTGATGAGGTTGCCCCAGGGGAGGAATATCATTATAAATTGGATAATTAGTGGGCTGCTGCTCTTTAACAAAATGCGCGCGATTAAACAATGAAGCGGAGGGTGGTGCAGATAATTGGCGACGAGTGGGCACCGTATGCGAATTGGCACGCCGATTACGGTACTCGTCCAACAGTTCACGAACCTCAAGGGATTGGGAAAGGTTAAGTTTCCAATTAATTACTAGGCTATAATTCTTCAATTAATTACTAGGCTACGCTATCAAACGGAGCATTTTATTATATATAAAAGCAAAATCGGTTAGAAAATTTTTTAGGAAGATATAAAATTTAAATAAATTAAAAATAGTGAAAATTAATTGCCCGATCATTGGCTAATTTGTGACCGGCCCTTTTGCCTTTTTCCCCGTCTATATTTATGCCGACCTCTTGCATACGTTTTTTTAAATTTTTAACTGTGTTTTCCTGATTTGTACTCAATTGTACTCAAATCCCCCCCCCCCCGCTTTACCCTTCCTTCGATGTGCCATTCCATGTTGAGGAGACGCGACCGAATTTGCACCATCGAAGGCGGTGGAAAAGATTTGCCAAATTCACCAGCACTTATTCTGACCATTTGCTGTTGATCACTCATTACTCTGCTATTGCTGAACACTGATTGAGGTCGACGAGTCGAACTCAAATTTTAAATTAAATTTAAAAAAAAATAAGTAATTAAATGCCCACTGGTAATATTCGCTGGTCGGCCCGCTGAGACGGAACTGTTTCAGCTGGGACAAACTTTGCCGAATCTCCGCCAAATGCCGTTCCATTGACGGCACATCCGAGTCCAACAAAATGCCACTTAATGCAATTAGTAATTGATTTTAATTGATAATTGCCCACTAATTGTCCGGCATTGTTGTCCTCAGCGGCCTCAGCAGTTCAAGACGTTGGCTGAGACTTTCTTGACGGTTTTCGTGGCGGTTGGTGTCCCAAAAAAGTGCCGAAGTTTCGAGACGAGAGAACAGTGACGGCGGGAACAAAAAAAAATAAAAATAATTAATTGCTTCTTTTTATTACCCCTTCTCCCGGGTTGGCCAAATTTGGCTTGCTCTCGGAATGGAAAATCTGTGAAGTTTGGGCATCATTTTTGCTGTTGTTTTGGTGCCGCTTTGTGTTTTTTGCCAGTGAGCGCTAAAAACATTTTTCAATTTAAAAAATTAATTAATTGATTAATTCGTGCCGATCTTCGTCGATAAATCGTCGGCATTTCCAGCCTCGTATTAGCAGCACTCTCCCGTTGCAATGAGGCCAAATAATTATCCTTTAAGTAAATTTACGGCACATTTATTAATTCAAAATACAAATAACCCGCGATTGAATGGCGCGCCTTAGCCGCGCTTCCAATTGTTGCAGCCGCTGTTTTTCCCCATTTTTTGCGGCATTTTTCATTCCAAAAATTTTAGAATTTACAAAAATTTAAAAATTTTCCTTTGTTTCTGTTTTCAAAATTGCTAAGTTATTGGCATAATAAAAGCATGAGGCATTGCATTGGTGGCATAAGTTATGCAAACGAAACAAAATTTCTTTGCCCGCGGCGCAATTTGTCACCAGGGAAACCGCCCCGGGGGCATTTAACAATTTTACCCATTTGTCAAAACAAAACAAATGAAAAAAGATGTAACAAGAAAATTGTATAATATTTATCATGAAAATTTGCTAAACAAAAACAAAAACTTCCAAATAAATTTTCTTAAACAAATTGCAAAATTGGGAAAAGCGTAAAAATTAAAATTGGGATAATTATTCAAATTATTATTTTTGTGTTTAATGCAAATGGCAAAGGAAATTGGTGTGGAATTTGTTCATTTATCCATTAATCCGCTTCTTCATCCCCTGCGGCTGTGCTTCAGAAAGCCCAACTCTTTGATCGCTTTGTACTGATCGGGAATCTGAAAAGTGTGCGAATGAATTTATTAATTAATGACCCATTTGCTGGCATTTTGCAAATTGACCTCCATCAGTGCGTTCAATGCGAAGGACGCCTGGGGGTTTGGCGCGTTGAACATCACCTGAAAATGTGCCAATTTGAAAGGCGAAATAATTGCCGAAAAAGTCTGACAAACTGATCAGACCCAACCAAGCCCAAGGACCTTGTGGAAGTCGACAAAGTGGAAATTGTCGAACAACCGTTTGGGCAGTGTCTCGTCAAAACGAGTCATCATGTCCCAGGGGCCGTCTCCGACGCCGACCCTAACATTGAATTAATTTATTATTTAAATTAAAAATAATCTTAATTGAAATTGAAAATTAAAAAAATAAATTAAATTTCATTTTAAAATCTACTATAAACAAATAACAATTTTTAATTGAAAGATTGTTTTGTAAATATTTTTAATTGAATAATTATAACTAATAGTTCATTAATTGTCAATTAATTAGTTAATATGCTGTGCTCACATGATGATGGACAGCGGGTAATGTGAAGCCTGGGCAATTGCACGTTGGTTTATCTTCTCGTTGGTCACCTGAACACAAATTATTTCGTTTTTTTTGCCACATGCAAATAATGCCAATTCTTTTGCTTGGTCACCTGTCCGTCCGCCACGATGACCAAAATGTGATAGGAATGCTTTTCCTCGCAAATTTCGATGGCCCTCTCAATCAATGGCACAAAATTTGTCGGTCCCGACATGGCAATGGTCGGCATTCGCTCGTTGTACACGCGGAGCACCTCTGTTTGACAATTTGTAATATTTTGGCGGTTCGGCACCCATTGAGCCCATTAAGACCTTCAAATCCGACACATGCCGAGTCCACGTCGTCCCGGTCCACCAAGTTGAAGCAGCTCTGATCAGTGCATTCCTCGTCGCCGAATCCGTACACGGGGATGATCCCATCCGCGTCAAAGGAGGACAGCGTTTTCCCGACAATTTCGATCACCTGAGCAATGGGCAATCGATCATTAATTAACTAATTATCTAATTATGCCCACTTGTTGGTATGGGTTCAGTTCGTTGGTGTCCAAATGGTGCAGCGATTTGCCTTCAAAAGTGCGTTCGCCCTGGTAATAGTTGGAGCGTGTGTAGTCAATGCCAAAAATCAGATTCGAATACTCGAGGCCAGCCTTTGGAATTAAAGTAATTAATTAATTGTCCCTGGCCAAATGATGCTCTTCACCTCCTTAATGCCGGAAATGATGTCCTCGAGCGTTTTAAAGCGTGGCAAATTGTGAGGGCTGCCGATGTTCAGCGCCATTAGCAGCGAATTGCGCCGGACGGGCGAACTGTAAAAATAATTAAATTTGAAAATTCATTCCAATTAATCAAAATCATTAGCATCTGATCACACTAACAATGATGGCGCTTCATTGGGCTTCAGTTCGTGCCGTCGGTCCCTCCGCTCCTTTTTCATCGGCTTTTTGATGATCGTCGGGCGGCCCAAGCGCAGTTCGTCCGCTTCCATCAGCATCATTTTCTCAGTCACTTCGGCAGCAAAACTCACTCTTAATTGTTTTTTTAATTAGTTAATTCATTTTTGGAAATTAATTTTGCCACCTTTTCGATTCACGTGACTCGGCTCGTCCGCTTTCGCGCGATTTGCTGCGACTCTTCTCGCGCGTCGCATTGGCAAAGCCGCGCCGCAGGCGTGCCCAATTCTCGGGCAGATCAACAGCCAAACAACTAAAAAGCATGGCTAATTAGCAAACAATCAAGCATTTTAATTAGGTTGAGGCTCAAGGCCACTACGATTTACCGATGTTCCGGCACGACTTCCGTGCGCACTTCCGCCGAGCGCGTCTCTGCCCATGCGCTGACGTCACGTTGGACACTCTCTATAATGCACTCCACGATCAGTTGGGCAAACAGCGCGCAGCGAGTGCGCAACACAGCAGGCACGCCAAGCACAACGCATGGCAGCGTAAGCTGCGCCACAGGTACCGCCACCAGTTCGCCGCTTCGCGACACCATTGCGGTGATGTCCACGTATTCCATGCTCGCTTGACAGGCTGCATGCGTAGCGCGCGCTGTTGTCGTTTCCATCCGTGTTGATTTAAATTCTGCGCTCGCTTGTGCTCGATGCAGCTGCAAGTCATGGTGCAGGTGAACTTGTTGAGCATGTGTCGCATGCAGTTCCGCGCTAGCGTTTTGGCGAAGAAGTACGCGAATCAAGTGCGGCGGAGCCTGCTCATCCGCTTCGGACCGTCTTAGTCTGACAATCATCTCGCCGGTGTCCATTTGCCCGGATGCAGCGCAATTCATTGTAAATTGTCCGCCAAAGCGCGCATACGTGCGCACGACGTCCAGCTCGGCTTCATTACGACGCGCGCCCTCCCTAATAAATGCATTTTTATCAGTTTAGCAATTTTTATCGCCAATTTTTACCAGGCCAGCCCAACATTCGTCGTGATTTGCACGTAGCCTGCCTCGCGCGAGTTGAACTGCGCCGATTGGCCTTGGTTTGACACCCGCACGCATTGTTGAGCAACAGGGTATTCCGGCTTAGGGCGATTATAGTGCAGGTCAAGCACGACCGTTTCTTCGCCAGAACTGCAGCACCACAGGGGAGTCGGCACTTCGCCTCGTCGCCCGATGTTAATGCGCAACTCAGGAGCGTGCATTGATGACTCGACACGTTCTAGTTCAACGGTTGGCACTTGCCAACTTTCGAACTCCGAGGCCCGCATCCGGTACTGCAGTGCTCCCCCGAAGCGTGCCTCTGCACACGCGTAGTCCTGCGCCATGCTCCAAGATTCCGGCCTTCGTAGCTGCACGTTGTTCAGCAGTTCCACTTCTCGTGCCTCGGTCACTTTGACGCTGGGTGCAGCACCCGCGTAGTTGTTGGGTGCCATCAGTCGGTATGGTGTTGCGCTCGAGCGCGCTTCGGCACGTTGTAAATGCGCAACGGTGGACGCAGTTTCGTCCGCACTGCACGCACTGTGCAGCGCTGGTGTTGTGTCTGCCTTTCGTGGTATGTTGCGCACCGTTTCCACTCCCAATTGTGCCAACTTTGCCCGCGGGTTGACCAACTCGCGGTGCAAGGCAACATGCTCGTCGCCGGAAGCGAGTAGCGCTTTGACATGGTGGCCACCAAATCGGACGTCAGGAAGAGTTGCTGAAAATTCCTCCATTGGTTCAGTGCGGTGCCATTGCACGTTGATGTGCTCGTGCATGTGCTTGGCTTGGTGCTGGTGCAGTGGGTGCGGTGCAACACCGACGCGTGCAATGTCAATGACAACTGAAGTGCTGTCTGTGGACAAGCGACGCCGAGCGGGACGCAGTTGTTCTTCAAGGAGTGCATACTCCTCGCGTGCAGCACCCGCACGGTAATGAGGCGGCGCGCCAACCGGTCGATTGTCTACCCAAATGATGTGCTGCGCTTGCAATGACCGTGCGCTCGTCTCTGCTAGCTGAAGTTGTAGCAGGGCAGACACGTCGCCCGCACGCCTTGATGCGTGCACAAACTGTCCACCAAAGTGCGGTTGCCAGATGATATGTTCGCTGCTTTCGATCACTTCCTCCCTTCGGTATGCGGAGTTCAGCACGACACTGTGCGCAGTGCTTTCTGCCACACGACACATTTCCGGCTCGGACTCGTGAGGAATGATGCGGGTGTAAAGCGGTGCACGCTCGAATGCGCCCACGCGATTGAGTGCAGCATTGAGTTGTGCATGTTTTTCTGTTGCCGCATTTGTGTGGTGAGTTTGTGGTTCCGCCTCGCGTCGCGTACCCAGCACATGAACTGCAAACAATTCATCCGGAAATACGCGATGTTTGGCAATGTCGCTTTTGGCAAGATGCACTTCGGTCTGCCCCGCTGCGCCAGAACCCAGCACTAAGTGACCGCCGTAGTTCCGCTGCCGTATTGTGGTGGACGCGTCCTCCGCGGATGGTAACCGCGTGTGTTGCGAGTAACTGTTTTCTGTCTGTGTCTGCGACTCTCTCGTGCGAATTTGAATGCCAGGTGGGCCCAAGTTTGGGCACAGCTTCATCAGTTGGACTTCTTCAGAGGCAGAACCGCGTCGCCATTGTTCACTGACGTTGTACTGCTCGTGCAACGGCTCCTTTACGCGTGAATGTGCGGGCACAATTTCGCGCGCACATCGAATGCACCGGCGGGCGGGCGCAGGGGACGCTTCTCGTTGTTTTTGTAGCCGAATTTCATGGGAGAATTGCGCTTGGCCGGTTGCTTGTGTGTGAAGAATGATGTGCCCGCCGAACAAAGCAATCCAATTCACCAACTCGGCAAGTTGCGACGCTTCCCGTCGTGCCCATTGGCAGTGCACGCGCTGCTGCTCCTCGGTGCTTTCGCGTGACCGCAACGGCCCGTGGCTTATCGTGTTCTTCAGCCAAACAGTGAGCGGAGTGGCACGTTCCGCTTCAGCTTGCCGTTGCAACATTGCGTGCATGACCTGTTCAACGCCCTCGGATTGGCCTGTGCGCAACTGTTGCCTTGTTGCCTTATTCGCTGTTTTGATGGTACAGAAGCTGTGTGAGACGCGTTCGTGTGAGGACTCCAACTCGCGCACGAGTTCAAGCTGTTCATCGCCCGAAGCATCGGTGCGCATTCTGATCTCTCCTCCCCAGCGTGCCAACTGCCGCGTCAGTTCCACCGCGTGCAAAGAGACAGGCCGATCGTATCGCAGGTAAATGCCTTGGTGCACATCGCCTGCCTCACGGCAACGGTATTTCTGCGCAGGTAATGCGTGCGCAATCCATCGGATCAATTCGACTCGCTGATTCTGTTCTGGTCGATGTCTCGTTTCGATCACAATCGCATGCTCTTCCGTTGCTGTTCTTGTGCGCAGTACAGGCAGCGGTGTACTCAGCTCGTTGGGTATGCGCACAGTGAACGCGTGGTGCGCGAATGCGGTGTCTCGTTCAAGCTCGCGGGACACTGAAAAATGCATGTCCTCCGCAGCATCGGCATCCAAACGAGCGTCGTTGCCACATGAAGCAATGTCAACTGTTGCCCTGGCATGCATGTCCAAGCCCAACTCTATCTTTGCCTTCAGCTCGTAATTGACCGTCTGCTGTTCATCACCAGCTTCTCGCATTTTTGCGTGCATTGGCATTCCTCTTTGTGCACAAATTTGCATCATCTCCGCATTCCGAGCATCCGCCTGACGCTGCAGATTGAGAATCAGCGACACATTCTCCTGCGTGCTTTCCAACAAGCGCATTGATGCAAAACCGATGAGTTGCTTGTGCGGTACACGTACGCGATGCTTTTCGGTGCTCGCGAGTTTGCTGAAATGCATGGTCAGCATGCGATGCGCTTCTTTTGGTGCCTCCGTGTTAAGCACATAATTGCCACCGAGGCGCGCATAGTGGCGAGTGAGGTCGACCTCGGCTGGCACAACCTCATGCATGTACATTGACGACAAATGCGCTTGTACGTCTGCCGCCTCCGTGCAACGCTTCGCCATCCTCTCGCCCTCGCGTCCCACCCACACTGTTCGTTGCGCGTCTTCGTGTTCAGCCTCTCGCGTGTACTTCTCGGTCACGGTCTCTTGCTCATCCCCCGCACTTTTGGTGCGCAATTGCAGCGGTAAGTCCTCAAGTTTTCTCGCAATCCATCTGATCAGTTGGGCCTCCAAATGGTGCAGCGCGCTGCTGTTCAGCTGCGCACCAACTGTTGCTTCATCCTCCCCAGATTGTTCAGTGTCGAGACGCAAAATGCCGGCCGTGTTCGGCAAGCGCTGCGTGCGTTGGGCCCGTTCCGCCGCCTGTTGCTTACACTTCAAGTCCACTGATAGACGTGCACGTTCGTCTCCCGCTTCCTGCACATGCAACTTTTTCAGCTGGTCTTCATTTGGCACTTTGATCAATTTTGGTGTTGCAGAAGCACGCGCTTGTGTGTTCTGCAGTGCCCATTGGACCGTGATGTTGTCAGACTCCGCAATCAAATGCATTGGTCGAGCGTGTTGTTTCGTCGCGTCCCTAAGCGTTGCTAACGCGACTGGAGGCGGTGCAGCGTGTGCAGCCTTCCCATGGAGTTGAATTTGAACTGAAATTTTCGCATCGATGGCTTCGCGCAGTCGCCACGGTCCAACGCTTTGAACGCGTTTGATGTTGCGCCTGTGTTGTGCTTCTGCCTCGGTGACGAGTTGAAAGTTGTGCAGTGACTGGCTGATGATTATTGGCGCGCTTATGCAGAAACGACGCTGAATGTTCAGTGTGCGTGGCAATGGCACGCTGAGTGTCCATTCTTCACATTGTTCGGCACGCTCCCATCGCTCAAGGGAGTTCAGCGTCTCGGCACTGCTCTCTTTGACGCTGAAGCGGCTGAACACGTTCAGTGGAACGTGCACTTCCGTCTCCGTCTCTTCTTCATGGTACATCAATTTGTACTGCTTTAGCAGGTCGGATCTGACTTCTGTCGCTTCTTTCACTCGTTGTGCGCGCTGCTCTTTTCGACTGACCGCAAGTTTTGTCGAGGAACGGCCGTATTTGTCGTCAAGCGTCGCGTGCAAAACGTCTGCACGTTGGACACTTTCTTCTCTTGCTTCAATTGTGTCCAGTCGTTCCTGTACTGCTTCAACCGTTCGAATTGTGCGGGAGACGGAGAGGCGTGGCTGAAGCGCATGCCAGTCAAACGCGTGTGTTATCTTTAATTCGCGTGCGCTCACAGTACTCAGCCGCTGCTCAATTCGGTGCGACACCTCCACCACATGGTCAGCGAAATGAACGCGTTTGACGGGCAGTTCAGGCCGTACCAGCATCAGCTGCTGACTGTGTTGTTCAGTGCCAAACTCGGTGACACGCCGTAATTGCACGTGTTCCGCGGCACGCTTTTCCGCCATTGTTGTCTGAACATAAACCGCATCCTCTTTTCGCAGTAGCTCAGTGCTCGGAACTTGAACTGCTTCATCTCTGACACGCGCCCAACCGCTCAAATGCTCAAATGGCATTTCATTTAGCTTCGTGTCAGCGTTTGCATCAGCGACACGCGCCACATTGCTCACTTGGGTCACGGCTTGTGCGCTTTCGGTGCCAACTTCGGGTACTCGCATTTCCGCTTTCTGCTCATGCGGTGCCGTCAAAACACGCGTCGTCTCCTCGTCTTGTCTTGGAATTTCGTGCTTGTACAGCTCGGTCTTTGTGTGCCATTCCGCTGCGGTGCTTTCTTTGATCTTCAGCTCTTCATGCCATGTTGTTGGACTCGAAATTTGCTGTTCAGCCATTCCAACGGGTTCAGCGTGTTTTATAACGATTTGTTGTGGCACATGCAGCGGTGGAACTTCCGCAACTATTTCCTCAGTGCCTGCAACTTTGTCCATCGTCATTTCTGTGTGCAATATCGGTGCAGTGGTGGTGGGAGTGAAAAGTGCGCGCTGCACCGCACTCACAGGCCCTTCAAATGCGATGTATTGCGCAACCTCCGCTCGCTGACGCGCATCATGCAAGTCTCTGCGCAACCGCTCTTCCGCATAGCGACGCGTGACATTGACGAACCAATAGACGAGGCGTTCCCATTTCTGCTCTTCAATAAACAGTTCCTCCGCTTCTGCAGCTGCCGGACGTGCCGTGTCCACCATTGGCATAGTACGTTCTCTCAACGGCACAGTCACTTGCACGACTGCACCTCTCAACCGCTGTGCTTGGTATTTAGCGCGCTGTGCATTAGCGTAGCTTATACGCAGGCGTGCAAACTCTCGGATCTCTTCCATCAGTTTTTGTAAGAACAGCTCAACCTCCAGTTTCTGTTGTTCTCCGGTAGCAACTTTGAGCAGAGCGGGTGCAGCAAGTTGTTGAAGACGTTCAAGAACGGCGGTGATGGTCATTTCCTCGAAGCCGAACTGCTTGAACTTCTCGGCTATTTGCAAAAGCTCCTTCTCGTCAAATTTGACCTCCTTGAACTCCTCCTGGATCAGTTTTGCCACAATTTCCACCACTTTTTGCTGTTCATCGTGCTTCCGTTCCTTTTCCTTCTGCACATTTCCGTACCCTTTCCGAATTCTGGTGAACTCCTTCACCTCTTTCTCCAACTTTTTGATGAACAGTTCCGTCCTTTCCTCCTGTTTCAGTTTCAATGCCTTTTCCGTTTCGGAGATTCGTTGGAGTTGTTCAATGACTGCTGTTGCGGTCGTCTCTTTCAGCCCGAACTGCTTGAACTTTCCGGCCACCTTTTCGAATTCCTTCTCGCCAAGTTTGACCTCCTTGAACTCCTCATTGATCAGTTTTGCCACAATTTCCATGACTTTTTGTTGTTCTTCGTGCTTCTTCTCCTTTTCCTTCTGCACATTTCCGTACCCTTTCCGAATTCTGATGAACTCCTTCACCTCTTTCTCCAACTTTTTGATGAACAGTTCCGCCCTTTCCTCCTGTTTCAGTTTCAATGCCTTTTCCGTTTCGGAGATTCGTTGGAGTTGTTCAATGACTGCTGTTGCGGTCGTCTCTTTCAGCCCGAACTGCTTGAACTTTCCGGCCACCTTTTCGAATTCCTTCTCGCCAAGTTTGACCTCCTTGAACTCCTCATTGATCAGTTTTGCCACAATTTCCATGACTTTTTGTTGTTCTTCGTGCTTCTTCTCCTTTTCCTTCTGCACATTTCCGTACCCTTTCCGAATTCTGAGGAACTCCTTCACCTCTTTCTCCAACTTTTTGATGAACAGTTCCGCCCTTTCCTCCTGTTTCAGTTTCAATGCCTTTTCCGTTTCGGAGATTCGTTGGAGTTGTTCAATGACTGCTGTTGCGGTCGTCTCTTTCAGCCCGAACTGCTTGAACTTCTCGGCCACCTTTTCGAATTCCTTCTCGCCCAGTTTGACCTCTCTGAATTCATCTCTCATCAATTTTCTGGTCATCTCTTCTGCATATTCTTCCTTTTCAATTTGTAACCGAATTTCTTCAGCCTTTCTTGCCAATTCAATTGGTCGAATGACGCCAGCCAATGCTTGTTCATCAAGTTGAAGCAGTTCAGCGACTGTCTCGGTGTTCAGCTCGATCGGGGCCCTTGCCGTGATGGCAGTTGCTTCTCCAATTCGCTGAGCCCTCTGAAGGGTTAGCACTGTCTCCCATTGTTCGGTGCCCATCAGTGAGCTGATGAACGTCTTCAACTCCTCTTTGGCCTCTTTTAAATCCCTTTTCGCCGCTTCGTTCAGTTCACTTTTCAGCTTTATTTTCGCTTCCGGCTTAACCAAATCAATCCGGTACATTGTTGCTTGTACCATGGCTTCATCTTCGATAGCACTTTTGGTCAACAACCGCTCTTCCAGCCGATTCCAATCAGCCAAAATTGTTTGTGCAATGCCCGTAATGTCGCTTGTCTGTTGGAGACGGTCCAGTGCAACATTCGTGCCCATCTCCGTCATGCCGAACTGTCTGAACTGCTCCGAGACTTGGGCCAACTGCGAGTCGCTCAGCGTAACGGCGCGTCGTTGTGCAGATTCGCTAAGCACGTGCTTTACCAACGCAAGAACGTGCTCCTGTCGCTCAATTCGGAGCAGTCTTTCCTCCCTCTGCACTTCCTCCTGAGTCGGCTTCATCTCTCTGATCTCCGCCCGCTTTTCCGGCCCCTCCAATGAAGCAATTAGCTCCATTATCTCTTCTCGTGCTGCTTTCGCTTCAAGTTTGGCCACTTCCTCCAATGCCGAACTCAACGTGAGCATTGCCTGTGACTGCTGTTGTTGCTGGTCAATGCCCAGTTCTGTCCACATTTTGGCTTCCTTTTCCGCAAAATGTTTGGTCGCCAAATGCTCTTGCACCGTCTGCAAAGCTTTTAGTGTTGCCTCAGGCGTCGGCGAAGCTTTTTGAAGTTGTTCAAGAATGATTGGCACATCTGCGTCTTCCAGTTCGAGCTGTTGGAGCTGTATGGAGACTTGGCTTCGCTCGGGCACTGACATGACAATCTGTTGCTGATCGGTCGGCACAATTTTCCTCAATAGTTCCGCTGTTTGTTCAATCTCACTTTTGACTTTTTCGCGCCCTCGTTGCATATTTCCGTACCCTCTTCTTAGTCGGCTGAACTCCTTCAACTCGTCGCCCAATTTCTTCACAAATAATTCGGACGCGACTTTCTGCTTCTGCGTCAGAGTTTGATGAGTGCCAACCGTTTTCTGAAGCTGTTCAATGACAGCATTCGTTGTTGTCTCTTCAATGTCGAACTGCTTGATATGCTCGGCAACTTTCGTCAGCTCCTTTGGACCCAATTTGACCTCAGATTCGTCTTGTGTAAGTTTTGCAACAATTTCCACCACTTTCTGTTGCTCTTCATGTCTGCGTACTCTCTCGCGTTGTGCATTAGCGTAGCTTATTCGAAGGCGTGCAAACTCTCGGATCTCTTCCATCAGTTTTTGTAAGAACAGCTCAACCTCCAGTTTCTGTTGTTCTCCGGTAGCAACTTTGAGCAGAGCGGGTGCAGCAAGTTGTTGAAGACGTTCAAGAACGGCGGTGATGGTCATTTCCTCGAAGCCGAACTGCTTGAACTTCTCGGCTATTTGCAAAAGCTCCTTCTCGTCCAATTTGACCTCCTTGAACTCCTCCTGGATCAGTTTTGCCACAATTTCCACCACTTTTTGCTGTTCATCGTGCTTCCGTTCCTTTTCCTTCTGCACATTTCCGTACCCTTTCCGAATTCTGGTGAACTCCTTCACCTCTTTCTCCAACTTTTTGATGAACAGTTCCGTCCTTTCCTCCTGTTTCAGTTTCAATGCCTTTTCCGTTTCGGAGATTCGTTGGAGTTGTTCAATGACTGCAGTTGCGGTCGTCTCTTCCAGCCCGAACTGCTTGAACTTCTCGGCCACCTTTTCTAACTCTTTCTCGCCCAATGTTATTTGTCCTCGTTCTTCCTCCACCAAATAATTGATAACTTGCTGCACTTTCTGTTGTTCCTCAATTTTCAACCGAATTTCCTCTGCTTTTTCAGCCAATTCAATTGGCTTAATCATATGAGTCATAACCATTTCAGAAAGTTTGGTCAGATCAGCGACAGTTTCTTCAGAAATAAATCGTGTGGCTGCAGAAGAAAATACCCCAACTGCTTTTGACGTCATTTTCTGCAGAGTCTTGGCCGCTTCAAACTCTTCGGGAGCCATCAGGGTGGCCAAGAAGGTCAGCAACTCTTCCCTGGTCGCTTCGGTCCGCAGTTTGGCCACTTCTTCTCGTGCCATTTTCAGGGTCTGGCTTGTCTCCGACTTGGGCGCTCCGGTTTTGAAAATGGCCTGCAGCTTGGCCTCCTCTTCCATTTGAGCTGCCTTAAGTCGTTCCTCCAGTCTCTCCAAAGCTTTCAGGGCCACATTTGCCTCGGGCGCTCCTGCAATACGATGCATGCGATCAAGCACAACTTTCAACACGATTTCCTGCAAGCCAAGCGCCCTGAACTGCTTCGCAACCTCGGCACGCTCCACTGCAGACAGCACTACCACGCCGCGCTCCGCGCTTAGCAATTTTGCCACCAATTCAAACGCTGTCGTTTGTTCCGCCGTCTTCTTTTCTCGCTCCTTCTGCACGTTGCCATATCCCTTCCGGATTCTGGCGAACTGCTTCACCTCCTCCACCAATTTTGCCACGAAAAGTTGCGCCCTTTCCCTTTGCTCTTCGCTCAGCAGGGCCTTCCCAGTGGCCAATGGTTGGAGCTGTTCCAGCACCAAGCACACAGTTCTCTCCTCCATCCCGAACTGCTTGAACTTCTCGGCTACCACTGCCAACTCCTTCTCTCCCACAACAATCTGCGCACCTTCACGCTTAAGTGCGGCTGCCACAAGTTCAGTGATTTGTTGCTGTTCCTCAATCTTCAGCCGCAACGTCTCTTCGGCTTTTGGCGCCACATCAAATTTTTGCAAAGTCATTGCTGCTTCCCATTCCTCGGGTGCCATCAGGGTGGCCAAGAATGTGAGCAGCTCCTCTTTCAATTGGCACACACGCAGCTGAGCCGCTTCTTCCTGCGCAATTTGCAGTGTTCGACTCGTTTCGGCGTCTGGAGCTCCTGTTTTCAGTGCTGCTTGAAGCTTCGCTTCTTCCTCAAACGCTTCTTTGGCCTTCAGATGCTCTTCCAGCTTTGTCCAATCTCTCAGAGCAACTTTTGCCTCAGGCATTCCGCCAATTTGCTGTATTTGTTGAAGTGCAACGGTGGCAGCCGTCTCTTCCATGCCCAATTCTCTGAACTGCTCGAAAACGGACAACTTCTGTGCTTCGGACAGTGTCTGCTGGCCCTTCTCTTCACTTAGCACCTTTCTGACCAGGTCAAACGCCTGTTCTCGTCCTTCAATTCTTCGGCTCGCTTCCGCCTTGCCCACCACCGGCAGTGGCTTCACCACACCAACAAGGCCAATCGCTTCCATTTTGGCCAATTGTTGGCCAATTTTCGTCCATTCTTCGCGCGGTTCCGGGCCTCGGTATTCGGCTGACGTGTGCCATGGAATTTTCTGGAGCAGTTTGGCTTCTTCGAACTGTTCCGGCCCGACCAACACTGTCAGGAAGGTCCTTAGCTGCTCCTGCGCTTCTTCAACTCGCTTCTGAGCAGCTTCAACACGTGCCAACTGCACTGTCTTCTCAGCACCCGACTCCGTCTCTCCGGTCGTCCAGGTTGCTTCAAACCCGACCCGTTCTTCCATAACAGCCAGCACTCTCAGTCCTTCTTCCAGGCTCTTCCACGCTTTGAGCGCCACTTTTGCCTCGGGTCTGCCCGCCACTTCTTCTTCGAGCTGCTCCAGCACAATGCTGGTGCTCATCTCCTCCAGGCCGAACTGCTTGAACTGCTCGGAAACCATTGCCCGTTGCTTTTCCGAAAGCGATGCTTCACTTCGTCCTGCACTCAACAGCTGCTGAACCAGCTGGAAGGCCATTTCTTGCCGCTCCAATCTCATCCGGCGCTCTTCCTTCGCTTCCCTTCTTTCCGGCTTCTCAACGCTGACTCCGAGCGCCTCTTCCGGCCGACCCAATTCTGCCTTTGACTCTGCTTCCAACTCTGTTGGAGCCTTGGCCACTGTGCAGGCTGTGCTTTTGGAGGCCATTTTCTGCAGAGTCTTGGCCGCTTCAAACTCTTCGGGAGCCATCAGGGTGGCCAAGAAGGTCAGCAACTCTTCCCTGGTCGCTTCGGTCCGCAGTTTGGCCACTTCTTCTCGTGCCATTTTCAGGGTCTGGCTTGTCTCCGACTTGGGCGCTCCGGTTTTGAAAATGGCCTGCAGCTTGGCCTCCTCTTCCATTTGAGCTGCCTTAAGTCGTTCCTCCAGTCTCTCCAAAGCTTTCAGGGCCACATTTGCCTCGGGCGCTCCTGCAATACGATGCATGCGATCAAGCACAACTTTCAACACGATTTCCTGCAAGCCAAGCGCCCTGAACTGCTTCGCAACCTCGGCACGCTCCACTGCAGACAGCACTACCACGCCGCGCTCCGCGCTTAGCAATTTTGCCACCAATTCAAACGCTGTCGTTTGTTCCGCCGTCTTCTTTTCTCGCTCCTTCTGCACGTTGCCATATCCCTTCCGGATTCTGGCGAACTGCTTCACCTCCTCCACCAATTTTGCCACGAAAAGTTGCGCCCTTTCCCTTTGCTCTTCGCTCAGCAGGGCCTTCCCAGTGGCCAATGGTTGGAGCTGTTCCAGCACCAAGCACACAGTTCTCTCCTCCATCCCGAACTGCTTGAACTTCTCGGCTACCACTGCCAACTCCTTCTCTCCCACAACAATCTGCGCACCTTCACGCTTAAGTGCGGCTGCCACAAGTTCAGTGATTTGTTGCTGTTCCTCAATCTTCAGCCGCAACGTCTCTTCGGCTTTTGGCGCCACATCAAATTTTTGCAAAGTCATTGCTGCTTCCCATTCCTCGGGTGCCATCAGGGTGGCCAAGAATGTGAGCAGCTCCTCTTTCAATTGGCACACACGCAGCTGAGCCGCTTCTTCCTGCGCAATTTGCAGTGTTCGACTCGTTTCGGCGTCTGGAGCTCCTGTTTTCAGTGCTGCTTGAAGCTTCGCTTCTTCCTCAAACGCTTCTTTGGCCTTCAGATGCTCTTCCAGCTTTGTCCAATCTCTCAGAGCAACTTTTGCCTCAGGCATTCCGCCAATTTGCTGTATTTGTTGAAGTGCAACGGTGGCAGCCGTCTCTTCCATGCCCAATTCTCTGAACTGCTCGAAAACGGACAACTTCTGTGCTTCGGACAGTGTCTGCTGGCCCTTCTCTTCACTTAGCACCTTTCTGACCAGGTCAAACGCCTGTTCTCGTCCTTCAATTCTTCGGCTCGCTTCCGCCTTGCCCACCACCGGCAGTGGCTTCACCACACCAACAAGGCCAATCGCTTCCATTTTGGCCAATTGTTGGCCAATTTTCGTCCATTCTTCGCGCGATTCCGGGCCTCGGTATTCGGCTGACGTGTGCCATGGAATTTTCTGGAGCAGTTTTGCTTCTTCGAACTGTTCCGGCCCGACCAACACTGTCAGGAAGGTCCTTAGCTGCTCCTGCGCTTCTTCAACTCGCTTCTGAGCAGCTTCAACACGTGCCAACTGCACTGTCTTCTCAGCACCCGACTCCGTCTCTCCGGTCGTCCAGGTTGCTTCAAACCCGACCCGTTCTTCCATAACAGCCAGCACTCTCAGTCCTTCTTCCAGGCTCTTCCACGCTTTGAGCGCCACTTTTGCCTCGGGTCTGCCCGCCACTTCTTCTTCGAGCTGCTCCAGCACAATGCTGGTGCTCATCTCCTCCAGGCCGAACTGCTTGAACTGCTCGGAAACCATTGCCCGTTGCTTTTCCGAAAGCGATGCTTCACTTCGTCCTGCACTCAACAGCTGCTGAACCAGCTGGAAGGCCATTTCTTGCCGCTCCAATCTCATCCGGCGCTCTTCCTTCGCTTCCCTTCTTTCCGGCTTCTCAACGCTGACTCCGAGCGCCTCTTCCGGCCGAGCCAATTCTGCCTTTGACTCTGCTTCCAACTCTGTTGGAGCCTTGGCCACTGTGCTGGCTGTGCTTTTGGAGGCCATTTTCTGCAGAGTCTTGGCCGCTTCAAACTCTTCGGGAGCCATCAGGGTGGCCAAGAAGGTCAGCAACTCTTCCCTGGTCGCTTCGGTCCGCAGTTTGGCCACTTCTTCTCGTGCCATTTTCAGGGTCTGGCTTGTCTCCGACTTGGGCGCTCCGGTTTTGAAAATGGCCTGCAGCTTGGCCTCCTCTTCCATTTGAGCTGCCTTAAGTCGTTCCTCCAGTCTCTCCAAAGCTTTCAGGGCCACATTTGCCTCGGGCGCTCCTGCAATACGTTGCATGCGATCAAGCACAACTTTCAACACGATTTCCTGCAAGCCAAGCGCCCTGAACTGCTTCGCAACCTCGGCACGCTCCACTGCAGACAGCACTACCACGCCGCGCTCCGCGCTTAGCAATTTTGCCACCAATTCAAACGCTGTCGTTTGTTCCGCCGTCTTCTTTTCTCGCTCCTTCTGCACGTTGCCATATCCCTTCCGGATTCTGGCGAACTGCTTCACCTCCTCCACCAATTTTGCCACGAAAAGTTGCGCCCTTTCCCTTTGCTCTTCGCTCAGCAGGGCCTTCCCAGTGGCCAATGGTTGGAGCTGTTCCAGCACCAAGCACACAGTTCTCTCCTCCATCCCGAACTGCTTGAACTTCTCGGCTACCACTGCCAACTCCTTCTCTCCCACAACAATCTGCGCACCTTCACGCTTAAGTGCGGCTGCCACAAGTTCAGTGATTTGTTGCTGTTCCTCAATCTTTAGCCGCAACGTCTCTTCGTCTTTTGGCGCCACATCAAATTTTTGCAAAGTCATTGCTGCTTCCCATTCCTCGGGTGCCATCAGGGTGGCCAAGAATGTGAGCAGCTCCTCTTTCAATTGGCACACACGCAGCTGAGCCGCTTCTTCCTGCGCAATTTGCAGTGTTCGACTCGTTTCGGCGTCTGGAGCTCCTGTTTTCAGTGCTGCTTGAAGCTTCGCTTCTTCCTCAAACGCTTCTTTGGCCTTCAGATGCTCTTCCAGCTTTGTCCAATCTCTCAGAGCAACTTTTGCCTCAGGCATTCCGCCAATTTGCTGTATTTGTTGAAGTGCAACGGTGGCAGCCGTCTCTTCCATGCCCAATTCTCTGAACTGCTCGAAAACGGACAACTTCTGTGCTTCGGACAGTGTCTGCTGGCCCTTCTCTTCACTTAGCACCTTTCTGACCAGGTCAAACGCCTGTTCTCGTCCTTCAATTCTTCGGCTCGCTTCCGCCTTGCCCACCACCGGCAGTGGCTTCACCACACCAACAAGGCCAATCGCTTCCATTTTGGCCAATTCCCCGGCAGTTTTTGTTTTCTTAGGCTTCTTATATTTCTTACATTTGACGCTAATATGAAACGGCAACAACTTCAGCAGTGAAAGCGACAGTTGTCGGGTCGGAACTATTTTTTGGGATGAGTTAAAAATAAAAAATAACTCCTGCGCTTCTTCAACTCGCTTCTGAGCAGCTTCAACACGTGCCAACTGCACTGTCTTCTCAGCACCCGACTCCGTCTCTCCGGTCGTCCAGGTTGCTTCAAACCCGACCCGTTCTTCCATAACAGCCAGCACTCTCAGTCCTTCTTCCAGGCTCTTCCACGCTTTGAGCGCCACTTTTGCCTCGGGTCTGCCCGCCACTTCTTCTTCGAGCTGCTCCAGCACAATGCTGGTGCTCATCTCCTCCAGGCCGAACTGCTTGAACTGCTCGGAAACCATTGCCCGTTGCTTTTCCGAAAGCGATGCTTCACTTCGTCCTGCACTCAACAGCTGCTGAACCAGCTGGAAGGCCATTTCTTGCCGCTCCAATCTCATCCGGCGCTCTTCCTTCGCTTCCCTTCTTTCCGGCTTCTCAACGCTGACTCCGAGCGCCTCTTCCGGCCGACCCAATTCTGCCTTTGACTCTGCTTCCAACTCTGTTGGAGCCTTGGCCACTGTGCTGGCTGTGCTTTTGGAGGCCATTTTCTGCAGAGTCTTGGCCGCTTCAAACTCTTCGGGAGCCATCAGGGTGGCCAAGAAGGTCAGCAACTCTTCCCTGGTCGCTTCGGTCCGCAGTTTGGCCACTTCTTCTCGTGCCATTTTCAGGGTCTGGCTTGTCTCCGACTTGGGCGCTCCGGTTTTGAAAATGGCCTGCAGCTTGGCCTCCTCTTCCATTTGAGCTGCCTTAAGTCGTTCCTCCAGTCTCTCCAAAGCTTTCAGGGCCACATTTGCCTCGGGCGCTCCTGCAATACGTTGCATGCGATCAAGCACAACTTTCAACACGATTTCCTGCAAGCCAAGCGCCCTGAACTGCTTCGCAACCTCGGCACGCTCCACTGCAGACAGCACTACCACGCCGCGCTCCGCGCTTAGCAATTTTGCCACCAATTCAAACGCTGTCGTTTGTTCCGCCGTCTTCTTTTCTCGCTCCTTCTGCACGTTGCCATATCCCTTCCGGATTCTGGCGAACTGCTTCACCTCCTCCACCAATTTTGCCACGAAAAGTTGCGCCCTTTCCCTTTGCTCTTCGCTCAGCAGGGCCTTCCCAGTGGCCAATGGTTGGAGCTGTTCCAGCACCAAGCACACAGTTCTCTCCTCCATCCCGAACTGCTTGAACTTCTCGGCTACCACTGCCAACTCCTTCTCTCCCACAACAATCTGCGCACCTTCACGCTTAAGTGCGGCTGCCACAAGTTCAGTGATTTGTTGCTGTTCCTCAATCTTTAGCCGCAACGTCTCTTCGTCTTTTGGCGCCACATCAAATTTTTGCAAAGTCATTGCTGCTTCCCATTCCTCGGGTGCCATCAGGGTGGCCAAGAATGTGAGCAGCTCCTCTTTCAATTGGCACACTCGCAGCTGAGCCGCTTGTTCCTGCGCAATCTGCAGTGTTCGACTCGTTTCGGCGTCTGGAGCTCCTGTTTTCAGTGCTGCTTGAAGCTTCGCTTCTTCCTCAAACGCTTCTTTGGCCTTCAGATGCTCTTCCAGCTTTGTCCAATCTCTCAGAGCAACTTTTGCCTCAGGCATTCCGCCAATTTGCTGTATTTGTTGAAGTGCAACGGTGGCAGCCGTCTCTTCCATGCCCAATTCTCTGAACTGCTCGAAAACGGACAACTTCTGTGCTTCGGACAGTGTCTGCTGGCCCTTCTCTTCACTTAGCACCTTTCTGACCAGGTCAAACGCCTGTTCTCGTCCTTCAATTCTTCGGCTCGCTTCCGCCTTGCCCACCACCGGCAGTGGCTTCACCACACCAACAAGGCCAATCGCTTCCATTTTGGCCAATTGTTGGCCAATTTTCGTCCATTCTTCGCGCGATTCCGGGCCTCGGTATTCGGCTGACGTGTGCCATGGAATTTTCTGGAGCAGTTTTGCTTCTTCGAACTGTTCCGGCCCGACCAACACTGTCAGGAAGGTCCTTAGCTGCTCCTGCGCTTCTTCAACTCGCTTCTGAGCAGCTTCAACACGTGCCAACTGCACTGTCTTCTCAGCACCCGACTCCGTCTCTCCGGTCGTCCAGGTTGCTTCAAACCCGACCCGTTCTTCCATAACAGCCAGCACTCTCAGTCCTTCTTCCAGGCTCTTCCACGCTTTGAGCGCCACTTTTGCCTCGGGTCTGCCCGCCACTTCTTCTTCGAGCTGCTCCAGCACAATGCTGGTGCTCATCTCCTCCAGGCCGAACTGCTTGAACTGCTCGGAAACCATTGCCCGTTGCTTTTCCGAAAGCGATGCTTCACTTCGTCCTGCACTCAACAGCTGCTGAACCAGCTGGAAGGCCATTTCTTGCCGCTCCAATCTCATCCGGCGCTCTTCCTTCGCTTCCCTTCTTTCCGGCTTCTCAACGCTGACTCCGAGCGCCTCTTCCGGCCGACCCAATTCTGCCTTTGACTCTGCTTCCAACTCTGTTGGAGCCTTGGCCACTGTGCAGGCTGTGCTTTTGGAGGCCATTTTCTGCAGAGTCTTGGCCGCTTCAAACTCTTCGGGAGCCATCAGGGTGGCCAAGAAGGTCAGCAACTCTTCCCTGGTCGCTTCGGTCCGCAGTTTGGCCACTTCTTCTCGTGCCATTTTCAGGGTCTGGCTTGTCTCCGACTTGGGCGCTCCGGTTTTGAAAATGGCCTGCAGCTTGGCCTCCTCTTCCATTTGAGCTGCCTTAAGTCGTTCCTCCAGTCTCTCCAAAGCTTTCAGGGCCACATTTGCCTCGGGCGCTCCTGCAATACATTGCATGCGATCAAGCACAACTTTCAACACGATTTCCTGCAAGCCAAGCGCCCTGAACTGCTTCGCAACCTCGGCACGCTCCACTGCAGACAGCACTACCACGCCGCGCTCCGCGCTTAGCAATTTTGCCACCAATTCAAAAGCTGTCGTTTGTTCCGCCGTCTTCTTTTCTCGCTCCTTCTGCACGTTGCCATATCCCTTCCGGATTCTGGCGAACTGCTTCACCTCCTCCACCAATTTTGCCACGAAAAGTTGCGCCCTTTCCCTTTGCTCTTCGCTCAGCAGGGCCTTCCCAGTGGCCAATGGTTGGAGCTGTTCCAGCACCAAGCACACAGTTCTCTCCTCCATCCCGAACTGCTTGAACTTCTCGGCTACCACTGCCAACTCCTTCTCTCCCACAACAATCTGCGCACCTTCACGCTTAAGTGCGGCTGCCACAAGTTCAGTGATTTGTTGCTGTTCCTCAATCTTCAGCCGCAACGTCTCTTCGGCTTTTGGCGCCACATCAAATTTTTGCAAAGTCATTGCTGCTTCCCATTCCTCGGGTGCCATCAGGGTGGCCAAGAATGTGAGCAGCTCCTCTTTCAATTGGCACACTCGCAGCTGAGCCGCTTGTTCCTGCGCAATCTGCAGTGTTCGACTCGTTTCGGCGTCTGGAGCTCCTGATTTCAGTGCTGCTTGAAGCTTCGCTTCTTCCTCAAACGCTTCTTTGGCCTTCAGATGCTCTTCCAGCTTTGTCCAATCTCTCAGAGCAACTTTTGCCTCAGGCATTCCGCCAATTTGCTGTATTTGTTGAAGTGCAACGGTGGCAGCCGTCTCTTCCATGCCCAATTCTCTGAACTGCTCGAAAACGGACAACTTCTGTGCTTCGGACAGTGTCTGCTGGCCCTTCTCTTCACTTAGCACCTTTCTGACCAGGTCAAACGCCTGTTCTCGTCCTTCAATTCTTCGGCTCGCTTCCGCCTTGCCCACCACCGGCAGTGGCTTCACCACACCAACAAGGCCAATCGCTTCCATTTTGGCCAATTGTTGGCCAATTTTCGTCCATTCTTCGCGCGGTTCCGGGCCTCGGTATTCGGCTGACGTGTGCCATGGAATTTTCTGGAGCAGTTTGGCTTCTTCGAACTGTTCCGGCCCGACCAACACTGTCAGGAAGGTCCTTAGCTGCTCCTGCGCTTCTTCAACTCGCTTCTGAGCAGCTTCAACACGTGCCAACTGCACTGTCTTCTCAGCACCCGACTCCGTCTCTCCGGTCGTCCAGGTTGCTTCAAACCCGACCCGTTCTTCCATAACAGCCAGCACTCTCAGTCCTTCTTCCAGGCTCTTCCACGCTTTGAGCGCCACTTTTGCCTCGGGTCTGCCCGCCACTTCTTCTTCGAGCTGCTCCAGCACAATGCTGGTGCTCATCTCCTCCAGGCCGAACTGCTTGAACTGCTCGGAAACCATTGCCCGTTGCTTTTCCGAAAGCGATGCTTCACTTCGTCCTGCACTCAACAGCTGCTGAACCAGCTGGAAGGCCATTTCTTGCCGCTCCAATCTCATCCGGCGCTCTTCCTTCGCTTCCCTTCTTTCCGGCTTCTCAACGCTGACTCCGAGCGCCTCTTCCGGCCGACCCAATTCTGCCTTTGACTCTGCTTCCAACTCTGTTGGAGCCTTGGCCACTGTGCTGGCTGTGCTTTTGGAGGCCATTTTCTGCAGAGTCTTGGCCGCTTCAAACTCTTCGGGAGCCATCAGGGTGGCCAAGAAGGTCAGCAACTCTTCCCTGGTCGCTTCGGTCCGCAGTTTGGCCACTTCTTCTCGTGCCATTTTCAGGGTCTGGCTTGTCTCCGACTTGGGCGCTCCGGTTTTGAAAATGGCCTGCAGCTTGGCCTCCTCTTCCATTTGAGCTGCCTTAAGTCGTTCCTCCAGTCTCTCCAAAGCTTTCAGGGCCACATTTGCCTCGGGCGCTCCTGCAATACGATGCATGCGATCAAGCACAACTTTCAACACGATTTCCTGCAAGCCAAGCGCCCTGAACTGCTTCGCAACCTCGGCACGCTCCACTGCAGACAGCACTACCACGCCGCGCTCCGCGCTTAGCAATTTTGCCACCAATTCAAACGCTGTCGTTTGTTCCGCCGTCTTCTTTTCTCGCTCCTTCTGCACGTTGCCATATCCCTTCCGGATTCTGGCGAACTGCTTCACCTCCTCCACCAATTTTGCCACGAAAAGTTGCGCCAGCACGGATGAGAGCCGGCGCAGCACGATGGCATGCAACAGCACCACCGACGGCACCGAGCAACAGTGCCAGAAGCGGTCAGTGACTGTTGGCATTGGCATCGGCCGATCATACGCCACCGATTTCAGCTTGGGCTGGCACGGCTCAGCTGCGAGGCGCGCCATGCGCAAGCGCATCTCTGCCGCACGGTTGGCAATGCGCAAAATTTCGCGCGTCTCAACGCATTCGGCCGGCACTGTCGCTTCACGTGCGTCCACTTCCAGCACACATTCGTCTCCAAAAACACCATTATCTGGTGGGACATATGTCAAATTCGTGTAATGCTTCTCGGGTTGGTCGAGAATCCGTCCATTTTTGCTATTGAAGCGATTTCATTAGTTTGGCATTTATTCCCCACAAATCAATCATTTGCTTTCGGTCCGATTCGGCATTTTTGTCCCAAAAAGATTTGGGATTTGGTCAAATCCAATATTTGTTTCAATTTCAAATACCTTTTCCGACCAATCAAATTGGCAATATTAAATCGGGTCATTTTTCATCAATTTGAATTGGCATTTGGCATTTAGTTCATGGCTATTGCGGAGGCAACACGCCGGATTGGATGTGGGCCAACAGCACGGAGCATCCGTTGAAAAACTACCAGAAAAATATCAACCAGAAAATGCTTAAAACGGACAACGGAAACGGACTTGGCGAGACGGAACAGAAACAGCAGCAGATGAACAGGGAAGGGAAAGGCCAAACGGAAGAGGAAGAAGAAGAAGACGGACAAAGGGAAGAGCAAAAAAAGGGAGGAAAAAAGGCAAAAGGAAATTGGGAGAACGAAAAAGAGGGGAAAAAGGATGAGGAAAACAACAAAAGCAGCAACAGCAGGAGGAGGAACAGCTCGAAAAGGACGAGAAAGCGCAGCAAAACAACGCCAACCGCAGAAGGAGGGGGAGGAGGAAAAGCGGCACAGAATGAGCGGGACAAACGGAGGCTTTTGGGCCCGAGTTTGTCCTGGGACCCGCAACAGTGCGAACAGCAACAGCGCAAATTGAGGTGTGCCGAAGCGGGACAGACTTTAGGGGATAGGGTGGAATGGCACTTGGCGGTGGGGCTGATCACCTACACAGTCTTGGACAAACCAAACCGGTGGTTAATTGTGTCTGATCAGAATGATCAGCTTCATCCCTCCCGGACAAACCAAACCGGTGGGTTAACTTTGCGATGCTTCACTTCGTCCTGCACTCAACAGCTGCTGAACCAGCTGGAAGGCCATTTCTTGCCGCTCCAATCTCATCCGGCGCTCTTCCTTCGCTTCCCTTCTTTCCGGCTTCTCAACGCTGACTCCGAGCGCCTCTTCCGGCCGACCCAATTCTGCCTTTGACTCTGCTTCCAACTCTGTTGGAGCCTTGGCCACTGTGCAGGCTGTGCTTTTGGAGGCCATTTTCTGCAGAGTCTTGGCCGCTTCAAACTCTTCGGGAGCCATCAGGGTGGCCAAGAAGGTCAGCAACTCTTCCCTGGTCGCTTCGGTCCGCAGTTTGGCCACTTCTTCTCGTGCCATTTTCAGGGTCTGGCTTGTCTCCGACTTGGGCGCTCCGGTTTTGAAAATGGCCTGCAGCTTGGCCTCCTCTTCCATTTGAGCTGCCTTAAGTCGTTCCTCCAGTCTCTGCACTGCGTTTTCCAAGCGGAATACCACGCGAGCACACTGCGGACCGAGATCGAATGTGCGGTGAAGCAGCTGGCCATTCGGCTTAACAGCAGCGACAGCGGCAAAAAGTGCGGTGACAGTGGCGACGGCATGGCGTTGCCAGCGACGCCGCGCTCCGCGCTTAGCAATTTTGCCACCAATTCAAACGCTGTCGTTTGTTCCGCCGTCTTCTTTTCTCGCTCCTTCTGCACGTTGCCATATCCCTTCCGGATTCTGGCGAACTGCTTCACCTCCTCCACCAATTTTGCCACGAAAAGTTGCGCCCTTTCCCTTTGCTCTTCGCTCAGCAGGGCCTTCCCAGTGGCCAATGGTTGGAGCTGTTCCAGCACCAAGCACACAGTTCTCTCCTCCATCCCGAACTGCTTGAACTTCTCGGCTACCACTGCCAACTCCTTCTCTCCCACAACAATCTGCGCACCTTCACGCTTAAGTGCGGCTGCCACAAGTTCAGTGATTTGTTGCTGTTCCTCAATCTTCAGCCGCAACGTCTCTTCGGCTTTTGGCGCCACATCAAATTTTTGCAAAGTCATTGCTGCTTCCCATTCCTCGGGTGCCATCAGGGTGGCCAAGAATGTGAGCAGCTCCTCTTTCAATTGGCACACACGCAGCTGAGCCGCTTCTTCCTGCGCAATTTGCAGTGTTCGACTCGTTTCGGCGTCTGGAGCTCCTGTTTTCAGTGCTGCTTGAAGCTTCGCTTCTTCCTCAAACGCTTCTTTGGCCTTCAGATGCTCTTCCAGCTTTGTCCAATCTCTCAGAGCAACTTTTGCCTCAGGCATTCCGCCAATTTGCTGTATTTGTTGAAGTGCAACGGTGGCAGCCGTCTCTTCCATGCCCAATTCTCTGAACTGCTCGAAAACGGACAACTTCTGTGCTTCGGACAGTGTCTGCTGGCCCTTCTCTTCACTTAGCACCTTTCTGACCAGGTCAAACGCCTGTTCTCGTCCTTCAATTCTTCGGCTCGCTTCCGCCTTGCCCACCACCGGCAGTGGCTTCACCACACCAACAAGGCCAATCGCTTCCATTTTGGCCAATTGTTGGCCAATTTTCGTCCATTCTTCGCGCGATTCCGGGCCTCGGTATTCGGCTGACGTGTGCCATGGAATTTTCTGGAGCAGTTTTGCTTCTTCGAACTGTTCCGGCCCGACCAACACTGTCAGGAAGGTCCTTAGCTGCTCCTGCGCTTCTTCAACTCGCTTCTGAGCAGCTTCAACACGTGCCAACTGCACTGTCTTCTCAGCACCCGACTCCGTCTCTCCGGTCGTCCAGGTTGCTTCAAACCCGACCCGTTCTTCCATAACAGCCAGCACTCTCAGTCCTTCTTCCAGGCTCTTCCACGCTTTGAGCGCCACTTTTGCCTCGGGTCTGCCCGCCACTTCTTCTTCGAGCTGCTCCAGCACAATGCTGGTGCTCATCTCCTCCAGGCCGAACTGCTTGAACTGCTCGGAAACCATTGCCCGTTGCTTTTCCGAAAGCGATGCTTCACTTCGTCCTGCACTCAACAGCTGCTGAACCAGCTGGAAGGCCATTTCTTGCCGCTCCAATCTCATCCGGCGCTCTTCCTTCGCTTCCCTTCTTTCCGGCTTCTCAACGCTGACTCCGAGCGCCTCTTCCGGCCGACCCAATTCTGCCTTTGACTCTGCTTCCAACTCTGTTGGAGCCTTGGCCACTGTGCAGGCTGTGCTTTTGGAGGCCATTTTCTGCAGAGTCTTGGCCGCTTCAAACTCTTCGGGAGCCATCAGGGTGGCCAAGAAGGTCAGCAACTCTTCCCTGGTCGCTTCGGTCCGCAGTTTGGCCACTTCTTCTCGTGCCATTTTCAGGGTCTGGCTTGTCTCCGACTTGGGCGCTCCGGTTTTGAAAATGGCCTGCAGCTTGGCCTCCTCTTCCATTTGAGCTGCCTTAAGTCGTTCCTCCAGTCTCTCCAAAGCTTTCAGGGCCACATTTGCCTCGGGCGCTCCTGCAATACGTTGCATGCGATCAAGCACAACTTTCAACACGATTTCCTGCAAGCCAAGCGCCCTGAACTGCTTCGCAACCTCGGCACGCTCCACTGCAGACAGCACTACCACGCCGCGCTCCGCGCTTAGCAATTTTGCCACCAATTCAAACGCTGTCGTTTGTTCCGCCGTCTTCTTTTCTCGCTCCTTCGTCCCAAAATTCTTTTCAGGCACTACAAAACTCCACTTATTCATTCTTTTATCCTTTTTCTTCTATTTTCTTTTCTTTTCTCTTCACTTCTTTATCCCATTTTGTTTCTCAATTCTCATCGAACAAATTTAATTTTATTAAAATCAAATAAAAAAATGATTTTTCTTTTTTTGTGTTCAGAAGAGCATTAGCCAAATCGCCCGTGGTGAAGCGAGCCGCCGCCATTCAGGAGCAGGAGCAGAAGCGGGTCAGCAAGCACAGGACGAGCAGATATTGGCTGGATGAACAGGTGGGACGGATTTTGGATGTTTAATTTAAATAATGCAATTTGATTAAAAATAAATATAACAACTTTTTTTTAATCAAAAATACAGTTATAATCAATTAAATAAGCAAAGTTTTTCGCCAATTTTGTTAATTATTCCTTAATCATTAACAATTGGGAATTATTATGCTCCTTCGCTTTTATTCTACATTAATTAACAAATATATTTTTTGTTAATTGTTTACACAATAATTAATTGTTTTGGCCCTTTCCCTAATTGGCCAATTAGCGCCCTGCCATTTCGGCCCAGTTTAGTTGAGTCCCTCTGAGCACATTTGGCTGCCCTCCTCCGCTTCATCCGCTTCTTCGTCCGCCGTGGACACCGAATGTTATTTGGGCGAGAAGGACTGCCAGAAGATGGGGGAGAAGCGCCGCTGCAGCGGCTGTCACATTGTGGCACCTTTCTGACCAGGTCAAACGCCTGTTCTCGTCCTTCAATTCTTCGGCTCGCTTCCGCCTTGCCCACCACCGGCAGTGGCTTCACCACACCAACAAGGCCAATCGCTTCCATTTTGGCCAATTGTTGGCCAATTTTCGTCCATTCTTCGCGCGATTCCGGGCCTCGGTATTCGGCTGACGTGTGCCATGGAATTTTCTGGAGCAGTTTTGCTTCTTCGAACTGTTCCGGCCCGACCAACACTGTCAGGAAGGTCCTTAGCTGCTCCTGCGCTTCTTCAACTCGCTTCTGAGCAGCTTCAACACGTGCCAACTGCACTGTCTTCTCAGCACCCGACTCCGTCTCTCCGGTCGTCCAGGTTGCTTCAAACCCGACCCGTTCTTCCATAACAGCCAGCACTCTCAGTCCTTCTTCCAGGCTCTTCCACGCTTTGAGCGCCACTTTTGCCTCGGGTCTGCCCGCCACTTCTTCTTCGAGCTGCTCCAGCACAATGCTGGTGCTCATCTCCTCCAGGCCGAACTGCTTGAACTGCTCGGAAACCATTGCCCGTTGCTTTTCCGAAAGCGATGCTTCACTTCGTCCTGCACTCAACAGCTGCTGAACCAGCTGGAAGGCCATTTCTTGCCGCTCCAATCTCATCCGGCGCTCTTCCTTCGCTTCCCTTCTTTCCGGCTTCTCAACGCTGACTCCGAGCGCCTCTTCCGGCCGACCCAATTCTGCCTTTGTCACTGTTAGATGATTCTGCAGTTGATCCTGTTCTTCTCCGAATTGTTCCTCTCCCATTTCTTCCGGCATTCCCTCTTCTGTCCCCCTTAGCCATTCCTCCACTTTGGCTCGGCTGTCCAACTTTGGCCATGACTCTGTCCTCAGCACCGTTTTCTCGCGCCGTATGTACGGCGTTGGCTGTTGCTCAATGCGTGTTTCAATGCCAATTACGCGTGGTGCCGGTGCGCTCGTCGTCCCAACTGCTTCATCCTCTGACGCCGTGCTTAACCTTTTCACGTAACTCGACCCACTCGAGGCGAGTGCAGCTCGAGAACTCATGGCGCGCTCTGATTTTTCGGGTACCATCAAATATTGGCACACCGCAGCAGCATCTGGGCGTGTCCCTTTTCCGTTTTTTATCGTCACGCATGCTTTTTCTTCCCGCCTCTTTGGCCATTCTTTATTGTTCACCTGCAGCGGAGACAGCGACACGTTCTGTTTCGTATTTTCAACAGAGAATCTCCTTGTTGCGCGTGCTGTTTCTGCAACATCTTGCACTTGCGTCTTCGCTCGGCTCGTCCGTCGGTCTATGTCGACTTGCAGCGTCCGTTGTTCCATGACCGGTTGCCCGGTGGTGTAATGCACGCTCTCTTCCGCTGAATGTCGTTCGTGCACAACTGTGTCCATGAAGCCGGAATCGGAGCGTCTGGAGACAGTGAACAGCTCGCTAAGCGTGGTGCTGCTCGCGGTTTCTTCATGAACTTCTTCATGTCTAAGAAGTTGTACGTCTCGGGTCCGGGATACCTCAACGTTTCTCTCAAATTCTTCTTTCCTGACAATGTGTGCATGGCCTAAAATAGAATAACTTTAGATATAAGTTAAAACTAGAGTTGAGCGGGACTGGGAATTTTGGGCTTAGCCGGGACCGGGACGTTTCGGGTTGAAAACCCGGGAATTTTTTGCTGGGAAAACCGGGAAAAAACCGGGACTAGTCCCGGTCCCGGTCAAAACCGGGACTTCGGTACTCAATTGTACTCAGTTGTCCGTGTTCAGGTCCCGGTCCCGCTCAACTCTTGTTAAAACATTTTAATTTTTAATAAAAATTCTTAAATTAAAATTGATCATTTGGGCAAACATCTCTTAAGAAATACGCAATTTTCTCTTTGTGGCACTTTCGGACCCTTTCTTTTTCCCAAAGACGGAGCCCCCAAACAATCTTTAAAAATCCTTAATTATTCGCTTACCCTATGAACGGATCCCCGATATTAAGCATTTTGTAAAAATCCCTGATCAGTCGCTTACCCTGTGAATGTTCGACAGTTTCTTCGTTGGCCATTCGTCCAATGTCTGTCATCAGCGACTGGGTGAAGCTCACTTCATCCTCTTCTTCTTCCTCTTCCTCCCTTCTCCACTGTTCTCTGCTGCTGTACTGCTTGAACAGCTCGACAATACTTTGTTCCCCTCCAATTTCTCTCTGCTTCTTTTCCTCTTCACTTTTCCTCTCACTTTCCACTATTTTCGTGTGTGTCTTTATCTTTCTTCCCTCTTCATGTACTGCTTCGACTTGCTCTCCCTCTTTTTCGCTGAACTGTCTCATTTCCTCCTGTCTCTGTACTTGTCGCATTTCGTCTGCTTTTTCCACAAACTTTTCTTCCTTTGCGACAATTTGCCTTTGTTCATTTTTCAAACTTTCTTCCTGTACTGTTTGAACTCGCTGCTTATGATAGCGTTGTTCGTCGAAGAAAGTGCCGACTTGTCGGACGGAAACGCGGAGCGCGGCGCTTACTGCGATTGCGGAAGCGAAACGCGCTAACGCCGCCGCTGCTGCGCGCGGTTGCTGCAGAGGCAGCATGATGCTTGCAGCCCCGTGGGGCGGGAGCAGCGTACGCCAATTGGCCAACACAGAGTCATTGTGCACGTCAACCGAAATTAGTGGTGCGTGCTGTGGTGTTGCGGTGGTGGCACCGGTGTCGTGAAATGCCACCGCACGCCAGCAGCGCTCATCCGGAGGCGGGGCCGACATGCAGCGGGCGGCAGCCGTGCTGACAAACCCTGCAGCACAACAACCAACATTTTCGTGTGGATTTGTGAGAAATTTGGAACCCCCTAATTTCCATCAAATAAAAATTTTAAAATCCCAAAAAAAATCTCATTAATTTTGCGTAAAATTTTAATTAAATTAAACCATAGAATACAGTAACACACAATCGAACAGTTCCAATTTGCTTTGTTTTATCCAATTTACTAAATTGTACATAAAATACAATGTGAGGAGTAAAAAAAGAAAAAATATATATTTTCAATTGTTAGAAATGAATAATCTTTGATCGAATTTCTAATCTACTGTACTCGGCTATGTGTTACCGTATCTATTGTTGGACAATTTGACATTATAGACAATGAATTTGACAGTGATTGATTGGTCGGCCGACAGAAATTTAAAAAAATTTTTTGCTTTAAAAATTATCAATTAAATCATCATCACCTTTTCTCAATATGTAGAGAAAAGTTTGAATTATCAGTGATTAAAAAGTTGAATTTTTTTTTCGTTGTGCCAATTCTGTTTTTTGTGATAAAATGATTTTTTGATAAAATTGACTAACTTTTTTAGGATTTTGCGCCGAATACAAAAAAAAGAAGGAGTAAAAAAGAAGCATGCAACACTTTGATGTCAACAAAATTTTTTGGGATGAAATTTGTATAATTCTTTTCCGACCAATCAAAAAAATAAAAATGGCACACAAATTTTGTGGACTTTTCGACGAATGGAAATGCGAAAAGCGTTCGGTCGGTCGGTGCTCAGTCGGCCCCGCCCCTTCAAAGCGGTGAGTTGGCCATAAAGAAATGTTAGAGCAAAAGCAAATTGAACATTGGGAGGACCTAATTGGGTGGGAGGGGACCCTAATTGTTAATAATTGTGCATAAAGTGAAAAATTAGTGCCTAATTATTGCAAGGGGAAAGGGAGAGAATTGTTTTTGTTTAATTTTAATTGTTTTAAATACAGTTTTTTGATACAGTATGCCCAATTCTCTCCCCTACAGTATGTGCTGGATGGTAACGGGTAAGCGTATGGCAGTGGTTGTGGTGGTTGTGACTGTGCTTCCGGTGCGTGCCCGCCTATAATATGTGCCACTGGTGGTGCCCCAGGCAGCAGAAAGCACTGCAGCGTGCTGCACACGCAGTGCAGGCCTTTGCAACAAATCACTCATGCGCCCACCATGCACGCTGTCATGCCAATCGGTGTGCACGCGCTCGCCCAACGCAGCACGGTTCTCCATCAACACGGCGCACCACTCGTTCTCGCTGAGGAACTCGCGCAACTGTTTGCGCACCTGTGAGCAAATTGGAGAGTCATGACACGAAAAATATAAAAAATTTTATAGGGGTTGTCATAACATCATTTTGGAAAATTATTAAATTTAAAATTAAATAATATATATGAAACAATTTCGTCTAATTAGTCACCCACCGCATCGCGTCGAATTTCGCGTAACGGCTTCGTTTCAGTGCTCAGTTGTGCCATGTCGTACTCCTTGCGTGCCACGTGCACGTGCTGTGTCAGCTGGACGAGCTGCTGGGCAAATGTGTGCAGTTGGTGGCCCTTTGACTCGCGCACTTCGCGCAACGTTCTCATCGCCGTCGGCATTTCCATTGGCACTTCGTTCTATAAATTTTTTAAATAATTTTAAATTTATCAATAAATGCCAACGAAAAACTATTCAAATTTTAACCAAAAAAATTGAAATTCCAATTTTAAATATATTAGTAATTAACCATCTGAATTTTTGCATATAATACGAACTCGCAAAAAGAACACAGTTGAAGCGCCCTCGTGCTGCGCCTCGGCATAACTCTTCTGCAGCCGTTCAATCCGCACGTCACGCACTTGCGCCTCTGTTTGCATCACCGATTCGTGGCGTGCAGGAGCGCCTGCAAAATTCTGGGGCTATCGTGTTTCACTATAACATGCCTAGTCGCGCACCAATGCTCAGGTTCAGCTGCGACATTTCACTGCGAAATTCGGTGGCAAAGAATGGCGCAGGACGCGCGCTCGGCACCTCGCGCTGGGTACGTTCCACCACTGCACGGTCCTGCCCGCGCGCGTCGCGTTCAAACGCATACATCAGCACCGCCTGCTCCGCGCTCGATTCGTGCAGCTCAAAGCGGTGCGCCTCTTGGCGTCGGTGGTGCCAACTTTGTGTTGCGCCACTCTCCGAGTAACGCTCGTGCAGCTGACGCGACTGCTCCATTTGCACGTTTAGCCAAGTCTTCAAAACGTGGAATGGCATATACATATTTTTTCAGCCCAATAATTCATCATTATATACATACGTCAGCGAGTTGTTGTGCAGTGGTGTTGAAACGAGCGCTCCACACGCTCGCACATTGCACGACCGCTTGCGAGTCGGCACGCGTCTGTTGATCACGTTCCAATGTTCTCATGTACTCAAGCGTTTCGTAGCGCTGCTGGGGCTGTTCCCGGGCCTGAAGTGGTGCCGGAGCTGGCGTGAACTCGTTGGCCATCTCGACAGTGAGCTGGAAGCGTCCGCTTGCCTCTTTCTTCACCATGGTCACGTGAGTGATGCCGCCACCTGCGGTTGAGCAAACTTTTTGCTCAGTGAGCGATCAGCGATCAGTAATGATTGATCAATTCATTTATTGATCTGATGGTTGATCGTCCGATCAACTGCAGCCCATTTACCCGCTCTCTCCTCATAATCGACCGATGTCTCCGACTCGTAGCGTCGTGTGCGGCGCACTTTGGCATCGCCCTCCAGGCGCTGTCCGCTCTGTTCTATGCGGTAGGATGACGCAGCGGTTTCCTCCGCTGTCGCGCGTTGCATTTCCTCCTCCGCCGCCTCCTCCTCACGCTGCACTCGACGTTCCGCGACCCGCAGAGTGCCCCTTCCGTCGTACAGCTCGCCGGCCATTTCGTACTGATAAGCGGCGATGCCAGCGCCTCCTTCCCGGATGTTCGTCTCGCCCTTCTCTTGATGTACCTACGAAATGTGATCATTGTGTTAATAAGTGCTAATTAGCATCATTAATGCAATGACCTCCAAGCGCTCTCGGCTTAATGGCATTGGCGGAAGACCGGCGGCTTCGTGCCGAAAAGCGCTTTGCTTTTGCTCAGTGTACGTCCGTTCCTCCACCGTAATGCGTGGAGTAATAATCACCTGCTAAATTTTCATTTTCAAATATTTTTATTCAATTCATAATTAATTTTGCCTGAGGCATCACTCCCGAAACTGCTGACTCCGCCAGACTTTCCTCCGATTCGTAACGACTTTTTCGTGCCAAATGCGCAGTGTCCTGGAAGTACTGGCCGCGCCGCTCCATGCCATAGCCAGCGGCAAGTTCGCGCATGCGGCGTCGCCTCGGCGCTCGGTGAATGCGCAGGATCACGGTGAGTTGTTGGAGCAGTGGGACCGCAATGTACACCTGAGAATTGGGAAATGATTTGAAATGCCAAAAAAAAAATCTCAAATAATATACAAACCTCCATCAATGATCGGTCCTCGTTGCGGTGCAAGTCGCAGTCCACCTGCGCGCCGACCTCGCGCTCCCGGCGCGTCTCTACCGACTCGGCCTCGTCCGACATTTCTTCCGCCATTTTCCGCTTGGGCCCAATGCGCGTCTCGCCTTCGATCACCACTCCTTCACGTAACAGTCGGATATCTGAATGGAATCATCGCATTATTTAGGTCAAATTATGGTCAGAATTTTAAAAATTTAAATATTTAAAAGGCTCTTTCTCTCTGTTTGACCACCTCTTGGCTCCAACTCCTCAAATTCGTCCTGCTCCAATTGGTCAATGTAAATGCGCGACTCCATCTCCACCGGTCCCAAATGGTCACTCAAATGGTCAGAGGCGGATTCGTAGGCGAACTCTTCCATCGGTGGGGCGAGCAGAGTCGGAATTGGCACCTAACAGTACAACAAACAAGCAATTAGTTAATTACCCTAATTAAGGCCAATTATTACACTAATGCTTTGTTTATATGTCTGTTGCCTTTGAATTTAACAATTGACTTCTATTGCTTTTTCAAATCATCTCCCTCGTTTGTCAGCTCAATTTTTTACCATTTCTCATGATAAATCTACAGTACCTCAGCCGGCTTCTCCTCTTTGGGTGCCGCCTCGCCGATACGGTACGTTTTTATAATGTCCGTCACGTCTTCAACGCGTTCAATTTCGACACGCGTAACGGCGGTCATTTGGTCGGCCGTGTCGTCCAGCGATGCCAAATCAGCCAATAGTTTCTCGCTGACTTTCGCCAAATAGTCGGGTTTGTTCTTCAATTTGTTTGGGCGATTAATTAGCGCTAATTGATTGCCCCTAATTGGCTCACAATTCCTTCCGGCAATTGGATGTTGGCCTCATGCGTGCCCACTTCTTTGCCGTCTTCGTACACGGACAGCCGATAAGTGCCCGAACTGCGCACCTTCGGCTCACCGTCCTCCTCGCCGCTCATTCCGCTGGCCGCGCGCTGCAACTCTTCCACCAAAAGCTGGCGTTTGCCAAAAGTGGTCCGGATACGGTAGTGGGTTACAGTGTCGCGCAAAGTGTACGCCTGAGAAGAATGGGCAATGAACGAAAAGAAGGAGAGAGAGAGAGAGGAAGCGAAAGAGAAGCAGATTGAAAATAAGTTTAACTTTTCAATGCTGATCAGACAAAAATCGGGCCGATCAAACTCAATAAATTGACCGAACTCAGTAAAATAGAAATCGTTTAATTACAAGAAAAGAACTAAGGGGTCGTATTATTCAACAGTTCAATCAGCTAAGTTAGCCGGGGGAAACCCCATTATTGATCATATTACGACTTATCGGAAATAAGTTAATGATCAGACTGAAATTGGGCCGATCAACCCCAATAAATTGACCGATCAAAAATTGAAATCGATTGATCACTAAGAAATAATATTTATGGGTTGGTTTGACATGTTAAGACTGATCGAAGATAAGCAAATGATCAGCGAGCAGATCAAAAGCCAATAGAGAGTGATCCGAAAACTGAACAATGTTCGATCAGTAACAAATTGTACAAATCCAATTTAATTTTCATATTTATGTGCCGCTTCAATGCCAATTTCCTCACTTTGGCCACTTCGTGATCACAGCGCATCAAATTTGCGCCCACTGATTTCTCCATTTTCAGTTTGCCCTCCACCGTCGTTTTCACCATTGGAGTGCCCACCTTCATTTTTTGGCATTTTCATTTATGCCATTTGTTTGGCATTCCGTTCCCATTTTAAAACTGCACTTTTTTCTGTCGTCCTTCCATCTCGTGCTCACGCCGCGCGTGGTGATGGTAAAGCACGCGGCCGGTGCCGCCCGCTTCTTCTTCCGCCTCCCCTCCAGCGATGGGTTCGCCCTCTGCTGAATTATTTTTTAAATTACCTAATTTATTTTTAAATTGCCCCCACCCGTCCCACCGCCAATTTGCGGCGGTGGCGTCAGTTGTGCCAACGGAGGCCCCGTTGAGCGGGTCAGTCCGGCAAACGGCGCGGTTGAGCGGCGACCGCGCGCTGCCGCGGCCGCTGTGGCGCTCAGCGTGTCCGGTGAGTAGTCGCGCAGGCCGGCCGCACCGACGGTACCGCCTGTTGTCAGCGGCGACCCCGCGGCAGTGCCCAGCGGCGGTTGACCCACTCCAAAGCGTGCCAATGGGCTTTGTGCGGAAATCTTAAACGAGAAAATTTGCTGTCCGAAATACTGCCCCCCCTTCTGACCAAATTGCGCTGCACGGCACTCGTCGAAGCGGCTTTCTGCACGTGCGGCACGCGCCCACCCGCGCCGTCCATCCGCGCGAATTTGGTGCCGACCGGCTCGGCGGACAGTCGCAGCATGTCGCGCGTTGCTTCATCCAGCGCGGCACCGGCGCCCGCCTCATCCACGCTTGGCTGTCGCTGGTAATATTTGCGTGCCGGTGGCGTACTGAGGGAGCCGTCCATGCCTCCGCCTCCCATGGCGGTTCCGCCTGCGGACGGAAAGTGCCGTCCCGGTCCGCCACGCAGCGGGTCGTGCCCTACGGGCACAAGACGACCGGAGGCAAATTGCTGTGCCGAAAGTGAAATTTAGTTCCGAAGAAATTTTCCGAATTTTCCTTTTCCTTTACCCACCTGTCTCAGTGAGCGGTGCTGCTGTGCTGGAGGCGTATACACCTTAAAATAATGGAGATTTATTCATCGAAATGGTGCGGACCAACCGCAAACGTGTCGGTGCCCACGCGTCCGTACTGCGCTTGCTGACGCGGCATCGACGACTGCACGTACATCGACTGCGTCATGGGCTGTTGCTGTGCCGACGCTGCGCCTGCCTCGGCCATCCGCTGCTGTCCTTCGCTGCCACTGCGGTGCGGCGCGGGGCTGTACAGCTGCTGCTGTTCCTGATCTTCGCTGAACTTCACGTTGCGCGGTGAGGCCGAAGGCGTACTCACTTTGCAAATTTTAATTGTTTATAAATTCTTATTGTTTTCGGCACTTTCTCGTCTCTTCCACTGCGCATGTTGCTGTCCTCCAATCTCTGCGTATCCGTCACCGTCGACGGAGTCGAACTCGCGGACTCTTTGCGCTTGCGGTAGTGCCGCCGTGACGGAAGCGGGCGGCGGTTGCGGTTGCGCAATTCGGTGGTACTTCAAAAATTTAAAATAATTTGTTTAAAATTTCAATTATTTTTTGTGCCTGGGGCTGTTGTTGTTGTTGGGGTTGGCGTGGGTATGCCCCTTGTTGCTTCTGTTTCTGTTGTTGCTGTTGTTGTCCGTTTTGGTTTAAATCCATGGTTATGCCTCCCCCGCGCAGAATTTTCTGCAAAAAAATGTGCAAAAATTTAATTGAGTAACAAAAAACACATTCATTACGTGTAAAAATCCGGCCGGTTTTTGCAGCGGCATTTCCTGAGGGGTCTGTTGCCTGGCCGTACCGTCTCCGTTCACTTCCTGCTGGCCGCTGCAATACCAAATTTAATCATTTTTAATTGGGTCCGACCCCGGCATTTGTCCTCCGTCTCCTCCCCCCCCCCCGAGGGGTCGGCTGCCACCCCTTAACAAAATAAGCTCCCTTGTCCTGTTACTTTGTGTTCGCTGCTCCCCCGTTAAGCATTTGTCTGATGCCCCGTCGCATTTTGCCGAAGGAAAGCCCAGCGAAAAAGTGTCTTAAATTTGCATTTTCCATTTGTGCTGCTCTTCCAATTAATTATTATTTCATTTTGCTTGGCCAATGAATCATTATTTTATTGTTTTTCATTTTGCTCTTTTTGCCATTTTCTGACTTTTTTCCCTCTTTTTCTCCCGGCATTTCGCCTCGCATTATTTTCCGCAGGTTTTCCATCTCTTCGCGCGTTGTCCCCTCAAAGATTTGCTCTGAAGAAGTCAGGTCGGATGCCGAATTCGACTTTGGCACTTTCAGAATGATTGGCCGGTGACTGTCGTTGCTTTGCGCCTCGTCCGCCAACGCGTGGGGCCGTTGATTTTCGGCATTTCCATGCCATCCCTGGCCATGTTGCGTTTGCTGACATGCAGCGTATGCCGCTTCGTCTTCTCCGTCCGCATCGCTGCTTAGCAACCTTTGTAGTGCCGCGCAGGTTTGCCATGCCAATTCCTCCCGCTGGTGCTTCATTTCTTCCGCCCATCGTCGCTGCGCGACTACTGCTGCGCGCTGCTCTGCCCGCTGATATGCTTCCTGCCTTTGTAGCAGCCATTCCGCACGTTCACGTGACCAGCACGCGTTTGCCTCGCGCACGGCCGCACTCGGTGCCTCCGACGATGGCCTGGCAAAGTTTGGTGGCATTTTCAATTGCTGTTGCGAATGGCGCTTCAGAATTGAAGACGGCGATGAGGGCAGCGAAGCGGAGAGGGAAGCGGCACAATGACTTCCAAATTTGGCAATCCGTGCTGGCAATTTTCGGAATTTGTCATCTTCCCTTTTGGCATTTTTTGTCGCTTTGTCTACGCTTTCGTTCGCACTTTCTGCCAATGTTTTTCCATTGTCTCCCATTTCGGCATTATTTTGTGCCCTTTTTTCCATGCCATTTTTTTGTAATTGTCTCCGTTCCGCGGCTGCTGTTGATGAACTGCTCAGTTCACGAATGGACACAATCTGTCGCTGCTCATCGTCGCTCATCCGAATTTGGAATGATGCCGTCGTCGTCGTTGTCGCATGCGTTTTGCCGCCTGCGCTTCTCCTCGATTCGTTGTCGTTGCTTCTCCTTGTTTCCTTCTGTTTGTTGTTTTGCCGCATTATTTTCTTTCCATGCGATTGTGCCGTTTTTTGGCCGACAATTACTTCTCTCTCGTCTGAACTGCTTGAACTCCTTGTCGCTTTCATATCCGATTTGATGCTAAGCTCCAGCTCCTCGTCCGACAGCCGTGCCAATGGCGCGCGCACATCGGATGAATGCCATCGCTTTTCTCGGCTTTTTCCGTCTCCGTTTTGTGCCGAAACGGCCCTCGGCTTTGCCGTAGTGTTGAAAAAGAAATCGCTGCTGGACGAACTACGTTTTGCCAATTTGGCGCCAATTTTTGAATGGTCGGGGAGTTCGGCACGCCGAAAATAAATGTCAATTTCCGCAGGATAATTAGTGGAATTATTGGTGGACGATGGGAAACAACAGCAATTTGAACAGCAACAACAGTCGGCACTGTGTTGGTGCCGATTTGTTGAAATGGACGGCATTTTGCCAATTGGAGGAATGAAAATGATTGGTTAGGCAAAGCAAAAATAATAATTTAGCAATTTTTGATTGAAGTATTGATCAATTTTTATGGGTCTATACAAAAATCACAAATTGTTGAGAATGGACGGAGGACAAACAAAAGGGAGAGAAGCGCAATGGGGGGGAAGGGAGAAAGTGCGCAAGACGGAGAGATGGGCAGAGAAAGAGAGAAATGCGCGAGGGAGGAGAAGCTAATGGAGGGGAATGAAGCAGCTAATGGCCAAAGGGCTGATTTGTGGGGACACAACTGCTGCTTCGGGCACGGGTAATGAATGGAATAATGCACGAATGAACCAGTGGATGTGAATGGTACGATTTGTGGGAAAGTCCGCTGAACGGACGCCATTTATATGGGCAGGGGACGAATGGGGGCGGGTAATTAATGGAGAATCGTATAAAACAAACGGAGAAAATCAAATAAAAAAGTCAATCAAACATTGAAAAATGTAATAAAAAAAGAGTAAAAAAACATTTTTTGGGGGGTTCGTAATTTGTGAAGTTTAAGCAATTGCTTGGCATAAATTTGATCCGCTTCAAAAGGAGGTTTTAAACCAATGAAAATTTGTTCACTTTAAAAGAGCATTTAAATTCGCTCTAAAAATTCATTGCCAATTTATTTTTATTTTTGAATAAATTGTTGCCAAATTAGCAATTAAACTGACCAAAAATGTGTTATGCTTGCTGCGGTTCGTTCACTTTTAATGGCTTTGATCACTTCAGCAACTAACGACTGCTTTTGCGTTGGGACGTCGACGGGGAAATGTGGCGGATGGATTCGTCGGCCTCGGCTTTTCCTCTGCGTTAAGGGAGGGACCAAATGACTAATTAGTTATCAGACAAATTTAAATGAGAGTGATTAAATTAATCGTCAGGATTTGATTGGAAATCAATTCATATTTTGTTGGGAACGGGGCTTGGGCATGGAACCGACGGACGGCACGGAAATCAGTGGGCATTCTGAGATAAATGATTGATCAGATAATATGGATAATTGACAATCAGCACCAGAAATTCTCTGATTTTTAAACTGAATATCAATTTCGGATTCGTGTAAAAAATGTTTTTCCAAATGCCAATAATCATAGCCAAAATTAGTTTGGCTTGATCAGTCCGCTGATCAGTCGGACTTTTAATGCTCAGCTAAAAGGCATTTCACAAGACGGAAACTGATCAGCAAAAGAATAAAAATATGCTGATAAAGCTGTGGTGGTCGGCATAACAAAATCCGCCGCAATGGATTACACACTTTTGGCCCGGGGCAAATTGATCGGTCTTTTTGCGACCGCCCAATGCTGGCCCGTCGTCAGTGCCCACCTGCTGCTTCCGCCTCTGATCCGATCAGTGGCGGAATGGGTCTGATCGGCGAGTGATCGGTGAAGGAGTCCATCCGCAAAACCCGAGCAGAGGGGGTGGGCGGAATCCATTCGTCCCCCCCCCACCCGCGGCAAATTGATCGTTTGTAAGCGGCGAAAAAATTTAATGAGCGGACGGGCGGACGGACAGCTGACGCGGCGGTGGCCAAAGCACTCACTCACCGACTCATTCACACTCCCCCGCCCTGCCCAGCATGGATTTGACGGATTTGTGCAGCTGAAGCAACAAACAGAGCCAAAACAAATCCATGGGAGGGAAAAGCGGGGGATTAAGCATTAAAACACATTAAGGGGATATGATGGAAAATTTAAATGGAAAAAACGAAAAGTGATTGGAGAGTTTGGAGGGTTTTGATCAAATTGATCGATCACTGCTCTCTGCTGAGGAGTGATCAGCACAGACAAATGAACAAAAAGATGTGCATTTCATCGATCTAAACCAACCACAGTTTTCTCAGTTCTCTGCTAATTTTGATTCGATCACCCCCCCCCCCAAACACTTTTCTGCTGATCAATCAATGTGAATTGTCCACCGCTTTTTTGCCTGACCAATTTGATCACTGATCAATCCCGATGCTACTGGATTCCTGCTTTACGACCTTACAGTTTTCGTAAAAAAACATAGGAAAAGTGGGATTTGGATCCCATGGAAACGGGATCTGATCACTTCTTTTGGTCCCATTGTTTTCCTGATCGCTCGCCACATGCACTATGCTGATCATCGTCAGCTTTATCACCATTATTCGTCTTCCGCCACTGATCGATGCTTTTCCTCCTCCCTTTTGGCCATGCTTTTCCCTCCGTTCCCTATGCTTCTTCTTCTTCTGTTTCTCCTCCTGCTGTTGTGCTCTCATTTTTCACTTTGTCCACCTGCTTTTGCTGCTTTGTCCACTAATGGTCGTCTGCTGAAAAGCGAACAAATGCTTTTGCCCGAGGCAAAAGCATTCTTTTTGCCTTTTTATGCCTTCGTGAAAAGAAAGAATTATTTTTACGCTTCTTCTCTTTGACGGAATAATAAATGGCATTTGGACAATTGGAAAACAAATCAAATTATTATTATATTACTCTTATTATATTTTTAATGGATTTAAATTGGAAAGCAATTAATTCAGTAATTTTCGCCGATTTTTGATGTTTCGTTAATTGCAATTTACGACTCGAAAGTGTTGTCGTAGTTTGATGGTTAAATAATTAGTTAATTACTGATTAGCAGTCATGTTTATTTGTCAATTTACAAAATTGTGTTAGTAAAGGAAAAATAATATATTTAATTGATCGCTAAATTATTGATAAATTAAATTACGAATGATTTGTCCTTGAAAAGCGCCTTCTTGTTGGAATTACAAAAATGTCATAAAGAATCGTGTCCTTATTTTCCTTCAAATTTATATTTTGTAAAACCCATTATTTTTGAAAATAATGCAACTAATTGGGGCAATTAAAAAATAATTAATGTTTAATTTATTATTATTAATTTGCAATAATTTTGCCCGTCTCCAATTCATTCTTTTCTCTTTAGGTACCGTTTTTCAATGATTAATTTTATGCATTTATCATTTGTCTTTGCTTCTCCATTTTTCCATGCCCTTGGGCATTCATAATTAATATTAATTGCTTTTGCTAATTACCCGCCCTCTCCCCCAATTATTTATGTGACCTTCCATTTGCAACCAGCTTTCTTCCACTTCAGCACATTTACGTCGCATCACATCATCATCTTCACACGCAAATCGCTCGGATTAATTAATGCAAATTATTTTAGTAATTAGTGGTGTTTTGGTGATTAATTTTCCCAATTTGTCCATCGATCATTTTGCCGTTTCAGTTTCACCTTCGCTTTCTTTCAGTTCAAAAGGTCATAATCATTCTGAGATGTTGCTAACCCATTAATTACATCACAATTTTCTGGATATTTTCCAAAATTCTTTTTTATTTTATATTTAAAGATTAATTATAAATTTGAATTATATTTTAAACAAATTTAATTAAACTAAAAGGATGGAATTTAAGGTAACCTCAAATTATTTGTTTCCATTCTCTTTCTAAATTTTAAACCTTCCCCCCCCCCCATTTTTTGCACTTTGTGTGGTCTTTTGAAAGAATTTTAAAGGATTTTTTGTGAGGGAATCTTAAAAAGTGCGTTGTTTTGAGCAAAATTTAGTGGACAAAAATTGAAAATAAATAAATAAATTGAGCAAACAAAAAAATGTAAGAATAAAATCGGAAGACCGAAGAAATTTAATTTAATTTTTGAAATGTTTTCGTTCCGTTTTTTCCGTCGCACTTCACTTCCGTCCTTAAATTATTATTATTATTATGTTATTGTGTGCATATTTACATCTTCCGTTATTTATTTATTTTTTGTTTTAATTTGTCCATTTTTTGTCTGTCCATCGATCAGTCAAAAAATTTTCCGATAATTTTTGTTTATTGAATATTAAACAAATAATTCTATCAAATGCAAAGCGTACTGACCAATGATTGGCCGACATTTGTGCCGCGACAGTTGCGCCGCCCACCCCCAATTTTGATTATTTAAAGCATAATTTTCTCAATCAATTTTAATGTTTAAAGTTAATGTAGTATTCAGAATTAAAACTTCCATTCCAATTACATTTTAAATAAAATTCAACATTAGGTAATTATCAACAAATTTTACTAAAACTATAAATTAAACGCAAAATGACAACTAATTAAAAAAACACAACAATAAATCACTAATCACAAAGGTAAACACTTGGAAAGGTAAATAACTAACAATGTTTTTGCTGTCTATTGCCGTTGCTAATTCTACCGTATCCGTCAGTCCCTGTGATCTCTTCACCGTTTTCCTTACCTTTTGATTATTTTTTAATGAACTCAATTTCAATTTTTCCGGCTTTTAAACACAATTTTATTGCTTATGACGCGAAAGAAGAAAAAAATGACGATGATTTGATCCGACATATTCATGCATTGCAATACCGTGTGGGGATGAAGGGATTCGAAGGATGGGATTAGAATACTGTTGAAAATATTAATTTAAAAAGGTCGGACGAACGGGAGGCCACTGCTGCGGATGAGTGCCGGGAGGACCAGCGATGCAATCAATCAATTTTACAGTTGCCAAAAATGATTGAAAACCCAATTCATTGTTAAAATATTTTTCCTTGGATCAAACTGATCAGTGATCACTGATCAGTCAGCCCCTTTTAAATTTTCCCAATTTTAAAAACTCAATCATTCATTTAATCCGAATTTAACTCTCGCTTTTTAGAATTTAAGCCAACTTCACTTCTTCTGACTGATCAGTGCTTTTCCACTTCTTTTCTGTCCTTGGCCAATTGTTTCCTTTCAAAAAGGAGAAGCCATTCACTTATTTACTCACTCTCTAAAACTTTTAATCACTTTATTAAACCCTCTCTTTTTGCTTGCAAATTCTTTCCATAAAATAAAACATTTCTTTTTATGGTTTTTCCTTTTGTCTTTTATCACTCAAAATTTTTCTTTTGGGTTTTTATCAGAAATATTCTTTTTTCTCACATTTTTATTGCTCTCATTAAATTTTACTTAATATAAAATGCTAAATGCCATTATTTTTTATTTATTCCTTTTTTGCCATTTTTTCAATTTTCCATTTTTATTCCGTTTTATTTTAATTTTTTATTTCTAAAATGCCTTATCAAATTCCATTCTAAAAATTTGCTTTGATATAGGCAATTTTTTCATTTTTCTCAAATTCCAAAGATAATTCCAAAATGATGAAAAATCATCGCACAAATTTTTGTTAATTTAATTTTCGCAACAAAACAAAAATGTTAAAAAACATTGAAATTTTTGCCACTTTATTTTATTGGGCCAATTTTTGTGAAATGATAGACAAAAAGTGCCAAAACATTCGCATAAATATTTCAGGAAATGCCAATTTGGTTTAAACTTTTAAAACATAAAACATACCAAAAATTGTATCATTTTCCATTTTGCATTTATTTACAAATCCGAAATTTTGCCAGGATTTATTTTTAAAATTCTTCCAATAATTTTTTATTTACACACAATTTAATTTAACAATGCTCAGAAACGTGAAGAAATTCTAATCTAAAAAGCAAAAAATATTAACAAAAAAAGGGGGGAGGAGGGAATAAATGTGTCATTTTCTTTCTCATTTTCATTTGCCACGAAGGCCAAAGAGTGCCGAGCGAAGTTTGGCTGACTCACCAAAAAATGAGCAACAAAAAAAAAAGAATGGCCGAAGTTTTTATAAAAAACTTTTTATATATATTAAAGAAAAATCCCAGGAAAAATAAATTTATAAATAAATAAAATAATGAAATTTGGGGTGGGCAGCAGAGATCAGTCCATGGACAGCACACACTCACTGATCAGTCAGGTGATCAGCCGAGGACTATTTGGGAGAGGAAGTCGACCCGTCCGATGCCCCCGACCCTTGAAGCCCCAACAGTTTTGAAGGCACGAAATTCCACCGATTTTTTTGGCATATGTATTGATAGGAAGAAACCTCATGCTGGACAGTTAAAATGCCGTATTTGGCTTGGCACAATCGCCGCTTGGATCGAAACTCATTGGTTTCTTACTGTATTACAGTTCCTTCCTTTTAGATCTGCTGATCGCTTCTTCACAGATCAATTAACTTGACAATTAATCCCTTGTCCCTAATTTTCGCCAATTTTTGTCCTCCAAATGATTTGTCCCAACGAATCGGAGCCGGACACTGCCAATGGCGAGCAGCACAAAAATTCAGCGGCAATGAATGGCCACGGATTTGTGCCCTCGGGCAATGCCGAAACGGAGGGAAAAGCCGACAAAAGACACCAGCAGCAAAGAAAACTGTACAAAGCAGACGAAAACCCACCATTTCTGCTGACCTTTTTGTTTGGCTTTCAGGTAAAACAAATTGCAATCAGTGATCAGTCCAATCAATCAATGCTCATCATACTGTAATAATTTCATACCGTACCGTACCCTAACCAATGAAAGCTGTTAATTCCGGCTTTAGCAAGTGATGGTGTCCCTGTCCGTGCTCGTATCCATCCCGTTTCTGATCTCGGACGAGGTGTGCCCAGGAAGGGACCGTGATCAGCTCCGAGTGCGTCTGATCGCCGCCACTTTTGTCACCTGTGGCATTGGCACAATTTTGCAGACGGCGTTTGGGATGAGGTCAAAAAAATTTTCGAAAATTTTTTTTTAAATATTAATTTAATTTTGAAATTAAATTATCTTCTTTTAATTTCCAATAAAAATGCTTTTTTTAAGGTTGGCTCTTCTCCAAGGCGTCGCTTTCGCTTACATTCCATCGGTTGGCATTAAGCCCTAATTTTCAATTATTGAAAATTAAATTTGTCACCACCCCCACCCATTCTGCTGAAGATCAAAGCGTTCATGAGCATGGACCAATTCCGCTGTAATGCCACGATTGACGACTTTGTGCCGCCGAAAGTGTACGAGGACAAAATGGCCATTGTGCGTCCGATTACCAAATGTTTATTTGAAAAAATAATAATTTAAAATGTTTAATTTAATTCCCGAAATCCCTGACTTTTTTTCCACCGAAGGCTCGGGGAAAGAGAGGGACTCTCTAATTGAAACAAAACAACTTTGTAAACAATTTAACTGTTGTTCAGATCCAAGGCACTCTGATGGCCTCCTCGTGCATCACTTTTCTGATCGGCGCCACGGGAATGGTTGGCAAAATGACCAAAGTGATCAGTCTTTATTTGATCACCCTCATTAAGCAGTAATGCCTTTTCAGTTCATCAGTCCCATGACGGTGTCTTCTCTTCTGATGCTTTTGATGCTTTCCTCCGTCAAAATAACCGTCGAACGAATGGAAAAGCATTGGATTTCGCTTGTGTAAAATGTTTTTGGCATCGCTTCCAATTTAAATCCCAATTTTTAATTTGTTTTTCGCAGAATGGCCGCCGCTCTCTTCGCCACTGTGCTTTACTTGGCCCCTCTCCGCGTCCCATTCCCCGGCTTTGCCAACGGACGCTTTCGGTGGATTCGTTTCAACGTTTTTGGCCAATTTCCGGTCAGAATTTGATAAAATTTAGAATTAAAAATTGATTTTTAAGCCAAACCCAAACATACAAAAACACAATACAGTGATCGAATGATTATTTCCGACAAGGGAGTAGGCAGGGGGAGGGCTGAGGGGGCTAAAGCCCCCCCCCCCGAAACCCAAAAAGTAAAAAATTTTCAGTAAATTTTTTTGAAATTTTAACCAATTTTCTTAACAAAATTGCTTAAAATACTTAAAAATTTTCCCGGCGGCGCCTGTCGGCACCGCCGGACCCCCATTTTACCTTATTTTTGAAAAATGGAGGCCAAAATGGCAAAAAATATTAAATTTTTGGCGAAAAACCGCAAAAAATTTTGTAAAATACACCCCCCATAATTCGGGATTTCAAAAAACCAAAAATACACCCCTAAAAATCGAATTTTTGACTTCAGCCCCCCAAAGCCAAGGGTCTGGCTACGCCCTTGATTTCCGATCACTTTTTGGGTTTTTGCTGATAATCTGTGTCCGTAAGATTAAAAATATTTCAAAGGGAGGGGGTGGGCATTAAATTGGCAGAAAAAAATTTTGATAAAATTGAAAAAGAATTTTCATTGCTTCTACCGTATCACTTACTCTTCTATGGTTTTTCTACAGTATCTGACTGCCATTCTCTTCTCCTGGTCCTTGTGCTGGCTAATGACCGTCTTTGAGCTGATCCCCAAGGACAGCGTGGCACGGACGGACAAAAATGCCACCCAAATGGCCATTCAAAATGCGCCATGGGCGCGCGTCCCACTCCCGGGTAAAATTTCGAAAAAAAATCGAATACTTTGGAAATTTAGGCCAATTCGGCACTCCCAATTTCAACATTGGGCTTTTCGTCGGATTTTTGGTGTCCGCCCAAACGACGCTTTTCGAGGCGGTCGGCAATTTCCACGCGGTGGCAAGTGTTTCGGAGGTTTTGTTTCGGGATGGCACACCAAAATATGCAAGAATTTAAATTGAAAGGAACGGCCACCCCCGTCGCATGCGATCAATCGCGGCATAATGGCCGAAGGGTTGGGCTGCTTCGTCTCCGGATTGGTCGGCGCCGGCGTTGGCATCACAACGCATGCCGAAAATGTTGGGGTGCGAATTTCTCCACGAAAATTTCGTTTCCGACGCTTTGATTAATTTTCCAATTTGCAGGTGGTCGGCATCACTCGGGTGGCCAGTCGGATCACAATGCTTTTCGGCGGAATCACAATGATCGCTTTCGGGGTCTGTTAATTGCCTCACTTTTATTTTAATTGCTCCTAATTGGCCAATTAACTTTTCATCAGTTGTTCATTTCGCCCATCCATTAGCACATTAATTGGTTCAGGTGGTCACCAAATTGGGTGCCGTTCTGTCCGCCATTCCCGACCCTCTCGTCGGCGTCGTCCTTTCCACTTCCATGGCCATGGTAATTAATGTCATGCCATTCTCATTTATCACTTATGTTTGGGCCCTTTTTGCTTCTGTTTCCCTTAGGTCGGTGGTGTGGCAATTGCCAATGTTCAGTCGGTGGACTTGCACAGCACGCGAAATGTGGCCATTCTCGGCTTCTCCATAATGATGGGCATGGTCGGGCGGGAACAATTAAATTCCATAAGAAACTAATTGCCTGATTAAATCTCAGGTGGTGCCCGAGTTTTATACCCGTAACCCTGACGTCATCAGCACAGGCCATTCCACGGTGGACCAAGTGCTTAAAGTGTAAGTGACAAGCGAATAATGGGAAAATGAGTTGAAAAAAAACAAAAAATTGGTTAAAACTAATTTAATAAAAAATAAGAAATGAATTTAAAAATTTAATTGAATAAACTTTTTTAAGAATTATTGTTTAGTCTTTTGAATCTTCCAATGTTTGTCGGCGCTTTCACTGCTTGGTTTTATTATTTTTTTAAATTATTTTATTATATTCAATTATTTTATTAATTATATTTTTAATTTTAATTTATTTATTTTTGCTTTTCAGCGTTTTGGACAATTCCGTCGGCGGTGCCACGCGCGCCCAACGCGGCCTCCGCGAGAGAGGCGTCGTGTGGGAGAGACCGGCGGACGGAAGGGGTCGGACAATGGAAAATGCATAAAATTAAAACAGATATTTCATTATTTTAATTATTTGTTTTTTTATATTACACTAATTAATGTACAAATCAAAAAATGATTATTTAATTTATTTAAATTGAATTTTAGATTTAATTAATTTATTTTAATTATTTCCAAATATGCTTCTCCCTCCCTTCCCTTTTCCATTCTTTTATTTTCCATTTTCAGATGTTTACGCTTTTCCCGAGCCTTTGCAGCGCTTTTTGTCCGCCCTTCCGATCGTTCGCTCTTTGCCATTCGTTCCGCGCGAAAAAGCCAAAAAAGGGAAAGCAATCGTTGGCAAACATTCCGAAAATTCTGTTTAGCATTTTGTAAATTTAATATTTGTATATTTTACACTTTTTCATTTAAATTTATTCCTTTCACTTTTTTTGTCATTTAAAAAATGGTAAATTCAGTGGACAATTAATAAATCTCTGAACAATTTTTCAAAATTTCATTAAAATTGGCGATCAGCTGAAGTTTTGTTAAAACAAAAGGCATTTTTTCTCAGCAAATCCATCAAATATTTTTGGCATATTTTTTCTGTGCCAAAAAAAACAATGAAGGAAGAATGCCAACGTTTGCTTCTGCTGAAATGGCCACTGTCAAAACAGAAATTTGTGCGGGTCAATTGGTGTCGTCTGTCACCATTAAAAATTATAGCGCCGTTGGCAACAAAAAAAAAGCCCTGAGAAAAAACCACCAACGGGAAACAACAATTGTTGACGCTTTGACGGCATCCCCTCCCCCGGGGGCAGCATCAAATTGTGCCGAAGCGAAGGTGAAAAAGCCAAAATTAGCCGCCCACCGGGCAATTCGGTTCATTCGACAATTTGCGAGCAATTAAAAGGCATTAAAATTGGGCCCAATAAAACCAAAGGCCATTGAGATTGGAATGACCAGTCAGCTGGGGGGAGGGGAATGCTTCTATTTTCAAACTGCAAGTACTGCTCGAAATTCTCAGTCGCGAGTCGAGAAAAAGTGTCGGCTTTTTGACGTTGTCTCGATTTCTGGCAGGCAGATTTCAAATTAAAATTCATGTTTTTTGAATTTAAATTGCCAATGCCTTTCCTTTGTACCAAAACTTCGCTTGTTCCTAAAGCTTCATGTTCAACTCCACTTCTAATTATTTCCAATTTATCGCCTCCTCTGCCATTTCCGTTTGCCAAATTTCGCTTTGCCCCTCCCCCGGGGTGAGGGGGCGTGCCACGAAACGAATGAGTGACTTCATCGCCTCTGTGTGCTCGCTCACCTCTTCGGCTTTTGGAGGTTACAAATGATGTTTTTTGAGCTTTTCCTCCTCTTCAAAAAGGCCATTTTAGCCCCACCTAACCATCCAATAACAAAGGTTTCGTCCCATCGGCTCAAACCCCGGAGGGCATAGAATTTCGGTAATCGTCGCCTCGGGCAACCCATCGCCGCCGGAGGGACCACAGCAGCCGTTTGTTTACGCAAACCTCGGCCAATTACACCACAAATTCTGTGGTTTCGAAAATTATTTTCCCAAAAAAATTGCAAATAAATCGTATTTACCTCATATGAATTGAAAGCATTCTCAAAATGCTTTACGCTTAACAATTTGGTACGGAAATGCCTCTTGCAAATTGTCCGTCCCCCGGGCACTTTTCCCCCACTTTTTCCTTTTTGGCACTGAAAGGTGCCAAAAATGCGAACTTTTCCTCCCCATGCTCATTGGACCATTTCATCACCTTTTATTTGGTCGTTACGAAAATAAATAATAAAATAATAATAAAAAGTGCCGTTTTTCCCTTTGATTTCGGCACAAAAAAACTAATACCGACCAAAGGCATCAGCAGAAGAAGAAGCAATTGGCATTTGTGGGATTACTTTCCAAATAATAAATTGCAACAAATTGTGCCCCCCCCCCGCCAATGGCTACCGTAGTCTTTTTGCGCCCTTTGCTCCTTTCTTTGGTCATTTTCGCCAACGTTTTGACCGGCGTCGCGCTGTTCACGCCCGCGTGGCGTGGCGACATGGGACTGATCAGCACAAATTGTGGCGGCGCCGAAACTCGCCAAATGATTTATGAATTTTTTCAATGCTCCACCGGCAAGGGCATAGCCAGACCCTTGGCTTAGGGGGGAGGGGGTGGTGAATTCAAAAACTCGATTTTGAGTGAGAAAAGGTTCACTAGACTTTTAATAACCATGTTTAGGGTTCAATTACATGCTTTCAACAGAGTCTAACGGATTGGAGCCCATTAAGCCATTTTCCGTACCGAACCCACCGAGAAAAAGTTTAGTGCCAAAATTCCTGGTTCCCAAACTTCATCATGTCGCCATTTCAACAATTTAAACCCTGGAAAACAAATCTATGAGGGACGATGAGGGAAATTAGGAAAATTTAAAAAAGTGTAGGGCCGGAAAACAATTAAGATAGAGATGGTAGAGAGTCAAAATTTTGGGTAAAATTCAATTTCGGCACAGAATCAGCCCGGCTGGTACCAAACCGTGATCATCCTCGTCATTTTGGCCTTCATCGTGGAATTGGTCTGTGATTCATAGTGATGCTCGAGACCGAAAATTCCCCGAGACCAAAAAACCCGGGACTTTGCTCGAGTAGATAATGACCGGTACTCTCGCGCATCACTAGTGATTTACTTGGCTTCCTCTTCACTTTGCCCCCCCCCCAAAGGTCGTACTGACTTGGACCGCTCTCTCTTGGGTCGGCTTTTGTCCCGCCGCGCTCAATTTTCCGCTCGGTTTCCTTTGCGCGGTCGCCGCCACTTTGCTCATCGCGTCGATTGCCACTTTCGCGGCCGGAAACCCCGACCAAATTGGTGGGTGTGTGTCTTTGTTGGCTTCACTTGCTTCATTTGATCCGATTGGGAAAAAATTCCTCTGCTGATTGGTTTCCACCAGCAGAGAGTGTGCCGACGCCCTCAAAAATTTCGGCAATTGGAAGTCCGAGCCCAAAATTGTTGGAAATCGGCATGCCGACACATTCCTAAGTTTCCACCCCCTCCCCTCTCCAACGAAGTCTCGGGCGCCTATCCCATCGGATAAAAAAAGGCAATGTTTCCGCCTGATTTTGCTATGGGAGAAATGTATTCGGACCAACAAAGTCCCCCTCCGCCGCGATCAGTCCAGGGCCATTTCCGACAAATGCCCCCCCCCCCCTCCGGCACCCTTCCGTTCAAAATCAGTCCCTCCCTCCCTTCAAGTGCCCTCTTTTTCCGTGATCAGAATTCTTTGTTTCCAATGGGTCCAATCACTATATTCCCCATTCTTTTATTTAGTGAGCAAGTCTGGCCATGCCCACCTGGGCTATTCCTATTGGCTGGCGGTGATCTCCGCCCTTCTGATGGTCTTCGCCACGATCATCGCCTGCGGCGTTGCCGGCGTTTTAAGCAAATTGACAATGTGAAAATAATCGGACGACCTCAAAAATTACTGACCAGCGGAGATATTTTTTATTTTCTATCATTTATATAAAATTTATTAATATTATTATTTTTTAATTCTCATTATCCATCCGTCCAAATAAATGTCATTAATTTGCGCCAATGCCGGCGGAATTCCTCGCAACGATTGTTTCCATCGCTTTTGGGTCCAACAGTGCGTTTCGCAATGCGTTAGTCTCCTTGAAATTGTGGACAACGAATTAAATAACATGAAACTCATCCGGATTATCTATGTGTCAGCAAAATGGAGGCCTATGAACTAATTGTCACAGAAAATATTCCCTTAAATATGCCTCTCCCCAGTTGAGTGTACTGCTCCAACTCCTTGTGCATGGAGTTGGAGCCGTACAGCCACCAGGAGTAAATTGAAAATGTATAATATAGTAAAACACACAAAGATTATCCGAAAAGGAGCCCTAAGAATGGGTTTGAAAAACAAAATTAAAATAATGGGCAAAAGTAAAAAAAAAATACCAAAAGGACGTCCGCCATCATTTCGTACTGCGCCCGCTGGTGGGCGGCGTCCAACGCGCGCAGGGCGATGTCCGCGTGTCCGTTGAGCAGTGCGAAATTGACTCCGTTGATGGACTCGACGAGAAATGGGGACACCACACGGATGCGAGCCTTTCTACAGCAATTGAGAAGGGGTACATAGGACCGCTCCGTAGAATTTTTAAAAATTTAAGCCAAAAATCCCCAAAAAAAGCAATTAATTGGAAAGGCAAATCAATGATTTTTCGAAAAAACAACTAGTAAATCCCTACTAACTTGCTGAAGTCGGCGAACACTTCGACGGACGCTCTCTCGCGCATTACGCGATGGCGCAGATCGCTTTCCTGAAAGGAGAAGCCGCTGCGGCAAATGTACAGCAGAGAACGGCACAACGACGGACAAATGACCTCGGGGGCCATGTGCGAAATGAAATGGGTGACCTGGTTGAGGAGGGAAAACAATTTGATTGACATTTAATTTTTGTCAATTTGCAACAACAACCACTCGCATCAGCCGGGTGAGCACCGTGAAGCGATTCTCGGCGATCATCGAGTCAATTGCCGGGTAAGGACCCAAGCGGACGGTGCTGGCCCTTTTGCTCTTAAAATGGGGGCAAACATTGGATGCAAATACTTTCAAGACTGGTGATAACTATCAAGATGGCATGATTTTTGTGCCCAGTACAGGACCATAAATGAAAAGAACCGGGAAAAGGGAGTTTATTTGCCAAATTTTGAAATTCTTGAAAATTCGGACTCGGAAAATTAGTAAAATTTTATACAATAAATCAAAGAGAAATTTTGATTAAAAAATGTCCATGAATTCTGCTCGCTGACCCGAATTGTGCCGCCTCTGCCCGACGAACAACTCGCGCCCGCCGCCGCAGCGGCTGTCAACAGTTTGGAGTTCGAACCGCCTCCGCTGCGCCAGCTGACGCTGGCCGACTCCGAACAAATGTTCACTTTCCCCGGAACACTGCCGCCAGAGATGGTGCCAAAGTCGGCAGCCGACGACGGCACAACGCTGGCACTGCGCAACAGAGGCAAAAGGACCTGAGAAATGGAAAAAATTTGAAAATATATATAAATCCATAGGCACCTCTTCCGACCGTTTGACCATCGACGGAGTGCCGGGCCCTGCGGCCAAAATTTCCTCATTGTAAATGGCCAAAAAGAGCGTCTCGAGCATTTGTGCCGCGTTCAGCCACCGCTTGTTTAACGCCTAAAATGGAAAGAAAAAATAAAACTTTCGTTTCGCTCATTTTTTGACACACTTTGAGGTACAAATAAATAAATGTGGGGACCAATTGAAGCACAAAACAACGCGCGGCGCCTGAAAAATTGAAAAAAAAATAAATTCCAACTCCAAAAGATTTCCCCATGGGCACCGAATTTGTAGTAAAGAGCGAGCAATTGGGCGACAAGCGGAGAGCTGAGCCGAGTGTCCTCGAAATTGCAGCTGAAATACTGCAGCAAAATGTTGGTGGGGGGGCTTAGATGGCACAGCGAAGGGCGCCATTGGGAGGGCGACTCGGGCGAAGGGCACAGCGCCGCCGGGGCCGTCGACGCGTCGCCATTCGCCGGCGGAGCGACGACGTCGGAGCCATCGGACTGAGCGATTTGGAATATAAATGGAAAATTACACTAATTTTGAGTCGTTTATTGTTTAAAAATGGGCCAAAAAGAACGTAGACAAAAAGATTTAGAGTTTTAGCCAAGTTGTAATAAACTCATCAAAAATTTTAGAATAAAATATATAGGATGGCATTAAATGAGAATTAAATGCTCAGGATAAGAGATGAATGGCACACACCGACAGTTGCTGACGGTATCTGCCGGGACAAAAGCGTCCGTGAAGGTCGGCCAGCCAATCGTGCAATTGGTCATTGTTCATTTTAGGCCTTTACCCTGAAGTAGGCCAAACATTGCCAATAAATGTTGGCACAAACAAACTTTATAATAAATATTCATTTTTAAAATAAGGCAAAAACCTGCCAGAGTAAGTCAATTGTAATAACTAATTCAAACAAAAACAAATTTTATTAGGCAAAACAAAGCAAATTCAATTTGTGATTGAATGGATAAGTAAAGCATGAAACGGTCAACAGCATTTTGGAGTTTCGAAATTTGTTCAATCCAACAAAATGGCCACTTCTTTAAATATGTTGAATTGGGAAGTTCCTTTCCTCTCCTTCGCCTTTCTTCGCTATTATTCAAACCCTCCGGGACCCGGCATTGCACCGCCGCCTCCGTTCTCGTCTTTGTCGCGCTTCTTCGTTCCACTGACAATGTCATCGATGCGCAAAATCATAATGGCCTGAAACCGGGGCGGTACCACCAAGAAATACCACTCGTAATTTGTCTTGGCAGAACCGTCTCAATGGCTGTTTTGATGGCCTGCAGTCGCACAGTGAGTGAGTCCCAAACGCCCTCGGGCTGCGCCATGTCGACCAACTCGCCGCCCGCGTCCCGCCCGTTGATGCCCCATGTCCAGTTGGTGTCCGGCTGTTGGGCGTGCTTGGCACGCAGTGCGGTCAGCTGACGTATGGTGGAGGAGCCGCCGCAGTTTTGGATGAGTGTGCGCGGCACAATTTCCAACGCGTGTGCCACCGCCTTGTACGGGCCGGCACGGACGCCCGGGATGGACTTGGCCTTCTCCAACAAAGCCTGACGACAGAAAATATGATTTAAAGAAAACCAACAACGAAAAATGACCCCCCCCCCTTCGACAAATTAATATGTAATTTACATGCGAAAGTGCCATTTCCAGCGCACCAGCCCCGGGCACAACACGCGGGTTAGTCAACACATTGCGCACACAGTGCAACGCGTCCTGAATGTTGCGCTCCACCTCGTTGATGATGTCCTTGCTCGGTCCACGCAACACCACCGTCACGGCGGTGGTCTTTTCGGATGTGATCCAAGCAAAGTACTGAAAATCCAATGTGTTAAAGATGGAAAATACACAGCCATTTTTCCAAATAAAAATGGAGTTTTAATAAAACCCAAAGACCAACTGACCTCATCGCCCACTTTGTTGATCTCGTAAAGGTCCGCCTGCGTGCCAATGTCCGACTCACGCAAATCAGCGGTGTCGTGGACAATTCGAGCGCCGGTGACACTGTAAAAGGTGATATTTTCGACAGGCCATGAGCCAAATAGTGAAGATGGCAAATTGCACCCAATGACGAGTTCGATTATGTGGTATAAAATAAAGCATTTCTAATTTTACCGTGCCAATCGGTTGTTGTCCGTCTTCTTGAGCCGTCGAAGAGCGGTGATGCCGGCCCTGACCAGGTAATGTTGGGCCAAATCGGAAATGCCCTTCTCCGTGAACACCAAATTGGGCTTCAATTGAATGATTTCGTCGCATTGGCGTTTGATGGTCTCCTCTTCCTGTTAAAATGGGGCATTGTCTCGAGGTCATTCCCAGTCATTTGTCCCCAACCTGTTCAAGCACTCGGCTGAAGTCCTGCTCCTTCATGATCTCCAACGAGGTTTGACTCTCGCCCTTTTTGTACTCCAACGGACAATCCAACAACAGCACACGCGGCTTCTCAATGCGACGGCTCATTTTCGGGTGGACAACGTCCTCAAATAATGGGGCAATTAAATCCTAATGAGGAATTGCCGAGCGCACACACTGACTTTGTTCAGCACCACACCCTTCACGACATTGCTGTCCTCAATGGCAGCGCCGGGGATTTTCTCAATTCGGCAATACCGCTTGATGTCGATCTCACGAAAGTCGTTGTTGGTCACGTCGATGGTGCGCACCGCGGAGAGGGCGATGTTCACCGCCAGGTCCATGTACTTGGCCAACATTTTGGTGCCCAAACATGACTTCACCACGGTGGTCAGTTCCGACTCGGAGGCCAAATCGACTGGTTTGCTGAAAGGGGACGTTGAAAAAGTGTTAGACTCATCAACGCCAAAATAAAACCTGAATTTCTCCTCTGTCCACTCAATGATATCCTCGAGAGCCATGCGATAGCCCTACAAAAAGCAATAATTTATAAACATAAAAATCTGAATCAAGCATTTTTGTAATGAATTTGGATGGGTGACCCACTGCCGATTGTATTTTTTCATTTGATTGTACGGTTGTACTGACATGGATGATCACGGTCGGGTGAATGCTCTGCTCCAAAAACTGTTCCGCCTGTGCCAAAAATTCACCGGCCAAGATGATCACCGAGGTGGTGCCGTCCCCGGTCTCCTCGTCTTGGGTGCGGGCAATTTCAATCATTGTCTTTGCGGCCGGGTGTTTGACGGTGATTTCGCGAAGGATGGCATTGCCGTCGTTGGTCAACACAATGCCGCCCATCGGGTCCATCAGCATTTTGAGCATCGCCCGCGGTCCCAAACTTGTGCGAATCACGTCGGCAACCATCTGCAAAATGCTTGTTCATTATGGCAGATAGACAAATAATCTACGCTTTTCGCCAAATTCCGTTTTTCGTTCCAACGTTTGGTAAAATATCATACAAATTAAGTCGAAACCGAACAAACAAGACTTGAAGTGATGATGTACCTTAGCCGCAGCAATGTTCTGCTTTTGGACCCGGTGGCCTTGTTCACGTTCGGCCGACCGATTGATAATTATCAGTGGAGCACCGCCGGTTTGAATCATTTGTAATTTTTACTGTGTTCTCCTGTTGTGAACTCATAATAAATTATCCCTATCCATATTCATTGCCCCACAAATTCATCAACGCACATTCAAAAGCAATAAATATAATATTAGTCAAAAACTCAAAAATTCAATTAAAAGGGTTGATCAAATTTTTTTTTCAGAATATCAAATTAACAAATTTAAATTGAAAATACGTGAAATCACCAGAGAATCATACATATTTGTAATATACGACTACTGATGGACACAAATAGTTGCATTGACGATGGTCACGTTGGTACAAAACGTTAAAAAAGTGGGTAAAAATAATTTAAATGGGGCAAAGTGCCAAAAAGATTTCATCCATTTTCAAGGTATAGTCGATCAATATCGCGCATCTTCAGCTCAGAATTGGTCGTTAGCCCATTGCTGGGGCTGCTGGGCACCGCCTGATGGCCAAGCTGAAAAGAATCGTTTTAAAAAAAAAGTGCCAATAAATAACCAATTGCCGTCTCACCGTATTGGTTGGTGTCCACCGGCTGTTGTTGGCCCCATTGTGCGCCGCCTGCAGAGGCCATTCCGCCGGCCGGCTGTTGTTGCCAACCCATTTGTTCCGGTTGCGCTGCGACAGGTGCGGCAGCACCGCCACCCCATTGACCACCCATTGGCGCCGCTTGCTGCTGCTGACCACCGTAAGTGCCACTCGGAGTGCCGTAGGTTCCAACATAACCTCCTGAACCCATCCATTTTAACGAACGGAAAAATAAAATTTACTCGGACACCATGAAAAACGAAAAAAAAGTTGTAATTCATTCATTGTCCAAAAGTGAAATTTTGTACCCCATTGTTGTGCCGCCGGCTGTCCCATCGGTGCACCGCCCCAGGCATTTGGTGCCGCACCGTACCCTCCTCCGTCCCCATAGCCGGCGTAACCGCCGCCACCTCCGTAACCACCGCCGCCACCACCGCGTCCTCCGTAACCACCGCCACCCCCGCGTCCGCCACGGCCACCGCCTCGCCCGCGCTGTCCACCACCACCGCCTGAGATTTCGTGAAAGCCTAAGATCATGTCTACGATTTTTGTTTACCTCCTCCTCCTCTTCCCGATCGCATGCCACGCTCCATTCGGTCCCGGTCGCTCTGTTGTGCCTTTTGCATTTCATCACGACTCAACGCCTTTTTCACATCACAGCGAAACCCATTGATCATATGTGACTTAAGAAGTACGCATCTGTAAAAGAAAAAATATGCATTTAAAAGAAAAGAATTGTAAAAGGGTTTGATGTTTGTTACTTGTCCACCGGGTCGTAATCGTCAAATGTGATGAAAGCGAACCCACGGTTTTTGTTGGTGTTCTTGTCCGTTATGACTTCAACCTGACAATTAGACAGTGATGAAAAGGTTTATGCAAAGTAAAAATTTATGCGCCAAACTTCATAAAATGAATTTAAAATATACCTTAATGACTGGTCCATACTCAGAAAAGTATCGGTTGAACGAATCCTCGTCGTGTTCATCCCGCACACCCGACACATACAAACGCTTGGTGGAGACGTTTGACTCGCCTTTGCCTGCCATTTCCCGTGGTACCTGTGGCAAATTTGGTTTTTTTACATTTAAACATAGACGGGAAAAAATTCACCGCTCTTTTTGGGTCAACAACGCGGTTGTCAATGGTATGCGGACGCGCAGTCATTGCACGGTCAACCTAAAAACAAACAAGCTTAGGGTTGTTGAAAAGCCAATTCCGATTGTTAAAGAAACCGAACCTCTTCCAGACTAGAAAACGAGACGAAACCAAAGCCACGCGACCGTTTCGTCTGCGGATCGCGCATCACCACACAGTCAACCAATGAGCCGAATTGCGAGTAGAAATCACTGAGCGTCTCATTTGTGGTGTTGAGGGACAGCCCGCCTAAAAACATAAATGAGATAAAACAAAATTCTGGGTATATTTGGAGCCTGACTATTCCAAAAAAAACCAATACCAATGAACAGTTTGCGATATTGCTCCCCGTCGACCAACTCCGCTTTGCTGCCTCCATTTGATTCCAACTTTACGTGCTCCTAAATGTGAAAACAAAATTGGCTTTCTAGCAGTACTTTTTAATCCATTTGACAATAAAAAAAACAACTAAAAATTGACTACTTTTAATTCAACTAGAATTAGTGGCAAAAGCAATAACCATTCTCTTCTTCTGTGAAGTCTGTGTTCTGCCTACGTACGTACGGAAGTGTGTCTATTTCGTAGAATCTTTCTCTCTCTCAATGCACTGCCTACACCAACAAATCGTGAATGTGTGAAATAAACGGAATTCGAATCGATCGATTCTAATCAATCAAATAAATCGTATCAAACCGAGCAAAAATAGTGATATCTAAAGTTATGAAAATAATCTGAGCAAACGCTCGGCTAGCCGAAACGTTGCAAATACATGATAAGCTTGTACAAATGGGGGAAGGCTCAAATTTATATCATTACAAAGCTTAAAATTGCATTAACATTGGGTTAAGCCTCGAATTAACGGATATGTTATAAATGTATCGGTGTCTTTTAGATCACAAAGATACGAAGAAAGGCGTCGATTCATTCAAATGGGAAATAAATTTGTAATTATTGTTCTTAGAAATTAACTCCAAAATGCTTTACCTTGTGTCACCATTCAACAAACTTTCATCAGCACAATCATTTCATGCCCAGCCACTGACGGGAAATTTGTCAAATAATAAACCTTAAATAAAATGGAAGTTAAAATTAAATTAGAGCTTATAAATGTGATCAAGGTTAAACTAATACTGGTTAAAGCTTTACTGTCGATTACCGTCTTCAAAAAGTAATAAAATCAATTGTGTGTCTCTAGCATTTAGCGCGTTAAAAGCCAAAATTCGTATTTTTCATTTTTGGCATAATGTTTAGCATTTTATTTAAAAAATGAGAAAATAAACATCTGTGGCTGCTGATTACTTATTCCCACTGTTTTCTGCCCCTTTTCACTCCGGCTTTATCAATTTTTCTATTTATCATTGAGAAATAATGAAGTTTAAAAGCATTTTGCAGACATTCAAAATGTCCCGTGATGTCAGTTCGGCAGAGAAATTGCCCCTTTTACAGTCGTCCAATCCTCGCACTTACAGTCGCACTTCGTCGCGTGAGGAGGCGCGGCCCATTGACCACAATGACCCGCTCACCGGTGAAGAAGGGGAGGTCCAGGCAAGTAAAAGTTAAATAAGACATATTAAATTGCCGGAAAATGCACCAAAATTAGAAATTGCGTATTTTCTTATTTTTAAGGGCGGTTTTGTGTCCTACCAACACGGGGACCCAAGAACACCGATGGGACAGGGCCAAGCGCGCAATGTCAACCAAAATGGGTCGCCATCGGATGTCGGGGAGGAGGACGACGAAGACTCGCCGCTGATGAACCGAGGTCTGTTCGCGTAAAATCACCCCAAAGTCCCCAATCATCAACCGCATTTCACAGGTCCAATGGTTGTGTGCCGGGTTTGTGAGGCCGAAATTGCTCTTGACGGCAAAACGACGCTCCATGTCGTCCGATGCCAAAACTGCAACGAGGTTGGGCATTTGAAACCATTTTGTTTTGTCGGCCGTTTCCTATTACACCGCTTTTCCCCTCATTTTGTCATAGGTGACGCCCATCCGTGCCGCACCGCCCGGAAAAAAGTACGTGCGCTGCCCCTGCAACTGTCTGCTCGTGTGCAAGGCGTCCTCCGCGCGCATTGCGTGCCCTCGGCAGAACTGTCGTCGGGTGATCACTTTGGCCGCCTCTTCTCCCGTCGGCACGGCGGTGCGGGCGCCGGCCGGCACGTGCCGCGTGCAGTGCGCGCACTGCGCTGAGGTGATAATCTTCAACACGCTGTCCAACACGGTGGCCCATTGTCCGCACTGCAAAGGCGTGTAAGTTCAGGGAGGGGGGAAGGCAGGCATAAATTTAATGGTCAGCCATCAAAAAAAAAACGACCAATCACCAAAAAATGGACAAACACTAGATTTCGACATTTTGAAAAAAGGAACTGGATTCCATATTGGACCTGGATTTCCTGGACAAAAACCCAGGAAAAAACTCGAGGCCTGGATCCAAGCCTGGGCCTGGGTTTTTTTAAAAAGCAAAAAAATGTTTTGAAAAATCAATTACCTAAAATCTGATTTAAAATAGCATGTTTTTAAAATTATTTAATCATTTTTGAAAAAAAAGATTGGTCAAACTCATTTTACAACCTCATCCCAAATGTGCCATCATATCTTTTGGCTCCTCTTTTGTCAGTTCGTCCGTTGGCGTTCGCTTCGCTCGTGCCCGTTCCACTTTGTTTTGCATTGCCACTGTGATTCTTTGCTCGGTTTTGGCCGGACTCATTGTATTTTTTTACAATTATCCAACCAAATTCCATTTGCCCTTTTTCAGTTCGGCACTTTTCACACCGGCGGTGGCGGCGTGTTGCTGTTCACTTCGTTGGTCATTCTTTCCATCGGTGCCACTTATTGCCTCTTCCGATTTGTGTACTATGCGCGGATGAAAGTCAGCCTGGTCGGTGGTCAAAAAATAAATTAATTTTTGCATGAAAATTTAAAAAAATTTGTCGGCATTGAAAGTTTTTTGGATTGCAATTGTTTTTCTTTCTTCTCATTGCCTCTAAAGCATTGGCTTTTTCCCCAGGTGCTCGGCCCAATTTGACACGGCACAAATGGGGCGACGGACGGCATTTTGTCGACTCGGCATCGCATGTGACATTCGCCCCACCAATCGGTTCAATTCCGACCGCCGGCGTTCCATTTCTCGCCTCCCTTTCACTCCAACCAAAATGCCCTTTCTCTGCGATGGTCGCTCAACTCACGAAAAACTCCAAAATTTACCCCCAAAAAGTGTCCTTTTTCTCTCCATCCTGAAAAAATTGAATAATTCGGCCTCAAATATTGCGATTCAGTATTCTTACAATTATTAAACTCATTTGCTTGTCCATTTCACCGTTCTGTTACTTTTGCACTTCTTTCGCTTTGTGTGGGCCTTTCTTTCTCTGTTCACGCCAATGACTGTTCAAATTTATTCAAATTGGAGTAATTAGAACACTAATCGTCGCTTCCGTTAGTTTCTCCCCTCCCCCATTTTCTGTGCACTTTTTGTTGAGCTTTTTCGAGTCGAGATTTCTTCCAATTTTCCGCTTTTTGTTTTAGGTGTCCAAATTCCCTTCTCGACTCGACTGACTTCGAGAATCAAATGCAAATGAGTGCCCTCCTCTGATCACCGCTCTCTCCGCCGTTTCTCATTTAATTCACCTCTGATCAGTTCAGTGTGTGTCCGTTCTTTCATTAGTCTTCTCCTCCCATTCATGCAACCCAACACATTTTAATGTCGCTAATCTCGTCGTGATTGTCTACAAATTTTCATCTGCAACAAAAAACACATTATTAAAGCATTCCTCGTCACCGACGATAAATATAAATTAATTTAAAAGATGCTTTCGCCAATTTGCTCTCTGATCAGCAGAAATTGAATTGATTTTGGAAGGGAATGAATGAAATGTCCTATCGAATGAGGTGATTAATCCATTCGATGGCCATGGCATTTTCCTCATTTGACTGACTGACACTGAAATTTCGAGCAAAAAAATGTTCGCCGCTAAATCAATCGGCCAAAATTTGTTGCGAAATGGCCATAAAATTGGCCTCCTTTTGCCCAATTTTTCTTTTTCTGCTTCTGCTCCCCATTTTGTCCACTTTTTCACTTTCTCCAAAGCTTAATTCTTCCGTTGCCGATGCCGTTGTTTCCTGTGGCGTCCCTCCGCTGAACAAAAATTTCACTCGATTTGATTATTTGGTATAGAAAAAAAATGTTAATTAAATTTAATTTAATCCTTTTCATTGCTTGCTTAATTAGTAAAAAAAAAGGACAAGCAAATTTCGGTGCCATCCATCGCCGAATTGGTTAACATTTGCCATTAAATTGCCAAAAAATAAACCATTTTCTGGCCTTTAATATGTATGTCACAATGCAAAATTGTGCCTGGCTGGCTACAGTACAAATATGTCATTATGACCGTAATCTCTCTCTGTTTGCTGAAGATGCCGGACACGCATCGGCTCGTCGGCGGCTTCGAGTCGAGTCCGCACGCGTGGCCATGGACCGGCCAATTGGTCACCGTGTGGAAGGAGGCCAACGGCAGCGCGACGGTGACGCACAAGTGCGGCTGTGCGCTGATCGCGCGCGACTTTGTGGTGACGGCGGCCCATTGTTTTGCCAAAAGGTAGCAGAAAATGCCCGCGGCAAATTTGCAGCGAATGAATGTGCCAAAAAATGAAAATCAGGGCCAACAGAACCCACTGAAAATTGCTCGAGAGATTCGAGGCCGAGAATTTGCTATTGATGCTCGAGAGTCTCGGTTTTTTATTCTCGAGTCTCGGATTTTTCAATCTCGGTCACGATTTTCGAAACCGAGACTTTTTTACACCCCTAATTATCAGCTTTGGTAAATTTATATTTAATATATTTTTGGTAAATTTTTAGTCGTCTTCCTTCCCGTTTCCTCGTCATTCTCGGCGGACATGAAATATTTGATGGTAAAAATCATTTGTTTATTTGTTTTTTAATGAAAATATAAATCCATTACTTCTACCTGTGTTTACTAAAAGTAGAGTTGAGCGGTACCGGGACCTGAACACGGACAATTGAGTACCGAAGTCCCGGTTTTTTCCCGGTTTTCCCAGCCAAAAATTCCCGGGTTTTCAACCCGAAAAGGTCCTGGTCCCGGGTTTGCCCAAAATTCCCGGTCCCGCTCAACTCTAACTAAAAGCATTGATAAAATGTTTTCAATTTTCTAATTATTTATTATTATTGCCTTTCCCGGCCTTCCCCACCGCGTGCATAACATTAGCATCCATCCGCTTTACCAAATTGTGCACAGCGCTTACGACGCCGCACTGATTAGGTGATTTGGCATTGAATCTTTTTTTCGTTTTACCGAAATGATTTTAGGATTTCGCCCGTCTCAAAATTCGGGGACAGTGTTTGGCCAATTTGCTTGCCAACTTTTCCCGCATCTGTGAACCGTACGGAATGCAAATTTAAAAAAATGCATTTGATTTGTATTTTTTGCATTTATTTTTTTATTTAAAATGATTTTTTGCCTTTTTATCGGCACAGAAATTAAAATTTGCTGAAAATAAACCCTAATCACTGCTCAAATTAGGGATGTGTGTGGTCACCGGGTGGGGTCGACTGGCGGAGGGCGGCAAAAGACCCCAAAATCTGCGCGAAATTCACGTGCCAATAATGCGATCGACGACATGCAACGGAGTTAGTCATTATGCGGGTACTGTAACACAGCAATTGAACTAATTTGATTACCCCTAATTGATACGGTAATAGGCCGATTGCACTACCCATCGATGCTTTGTGCCGGTTTCAATGCCGGAAAGGCCGACGCGTGCCAAGGGGACAGCGGCGGTCCGCTGCAATGCCAAAATGCAAAAAATATTTGGGAACTTCAGGCATTTTTTGAGAAAAAAATTAATTAATTATTCAAAATATTATTTTGCAAAAAATGTTAATTTAATTTTAATATATTTCTAAAGAATCACATGGGTTTTATATTATTCAATTAAAATTTTTAAAAATAATTTTGATCATTTAATTTTAGTGATAATTATCTGAAAAGTGTTCATTCCTTCCTTCTCTTTGGCAGGGCATCGTCAGTTGGGGCATCGGTTGCGCAAATCCGAAATTCCCCGGCGTTTACACAAAGTGAACTATTTACAAATAAGTAGAGTGCCACGGGACCGGGAATTTTGGGCAAACCCGGGACCTTTTCGGGTTGAAAACCCGGGAATTTTTGGCTGGGAAAACCGGGAAAAAACCGGGACTAGTCCCGGTCCAAACCGGGACCTTGGTACTCAGTAAACAATTCACGAGCATATTTTTCACAGAACGTTTGTCATTTCCCCGTGGATTCGGGCGGAAATGCTCCGTCTGAAAACGCTTTATCCGACGCCGGCGGAGGAAGAAAAAGGAGGAAAATGAATGAATGATCGGAAATGATCACAAAAGACAAATGCCAAAAACAATGCAATTGTTCAAAAAGATAATTTGAAATTTATTTTATTTTAAAAAATTATTTTAAATTATTTCCCAAAACAAAATTTAACTTATTTATAGTAATAAATTTTACAAAAGGCTTCTTCACTTTCTTATATCGCTTGGCTTTGGTTGCGATAGCAACCAAAAAAAGAAAGGCCAAATTTTGGGGCCAAAATAATTATTCGGAACAAAAAATGTCTTTCCGTCCATTTGGCGTCGGCTTTGGCATCGTTTTGCTCGGCACTCTGTGGACGCTTTGTCTGCTCGGATGTGCGGCCAGCGTTCGAAAGCATGGAATGTACGTGCCGAAGAGAGTGGCGGGGGATTCCAGCAGGAAAAGCCGAGAATTCCGCCAAATTCTGATTGAAAAACTCCCAACAGACGGTCAAGTGTCGTCTACCCATTGGTCGGTGCCGTGCTGACCTTTGGCCTAATGATTTGGCCCCGCGAAGAGTGTCAAAATGGGTTTAGACACTCAGGGGTGGATGAGGAAACAGCAGTGACAGATGCCAATGCCACCGCCGGGAACACAACGGCACACACTGCTGCAACTGGTGGTGGGTAATTCCCGAATTTCAGACAACGGCACCGAGACGATCCCCGGCGGGGCAAAAAAGTGCCATTGCCCGGGAAGGACCGTGGCTAATGAACCATGAGATTGGGTCAATGGCACACTGCTTGATGCTGTCTGTTTAGCTTTTGGCCATGGAGAGGAGGAACTGCTGATCGACTGGCTGGCCATTCCCCGTGCCGTCTTCGCCATTTCCCTTCTCTTTTTGTCACTCTTTGCCATTTCGCGCCACTTCCGCGCGGCACTGTTCAACAGAGCCCCGCTGCCACCGGCAGCGGTGAAATGGCGGCACAACCGATGAAAAAATGCCAAAATTTCTAATTTTAAATAATTATTTCTCTCCGTGCAAAACTAAACACATCCTATTGCTTTATGCGCGTTCATTGACTGTTTGTTGTTCAGCAATACATAAACATTGAGGCGGTGTGTCCCAATTTCATTATGTTTTTGTCTCTTCTTCCTATTTGTTCGCTTCCTTTTTGTACTTCTGTTGGAACTGTTCCTTCGTCAAATGCTTCGAATTGGCCACAATGAGCAGGGAAATGAGCGTGGACAAGCCGATCACCAAATAGCCGGAGCGGTAAACGGACGCCAATTCGGTGCCTTTGGCCATGTCAAAAGCCTGAAAATGAAAGGGCAATTAGCAATTTGGATAAGAAAAATTCAATTTCAGTGTATTTTAAAATGATGAGACCATAAATCGGATTCCGTTGAGTATGTGGTAGACAATGGGAAAGGCGATCACAAATTTGACTGAATTGGTCACCGGTCGCCACAAATTCCACGAGTTAAGCCGTTCCGCGAACGAAGTGAAATCGACCGAACAAATGCCAAAAACGAAAACGCCGACCAAAAGCGCTTAAATTGGGGGAAAAATTATCAAATTCGACACGCAACCACGATTTTAAGTTTTAATTTTACTAAATGGGGTTGGGTGCGCTGAGTCAATGGCACTCGTACAATAAAATTTTTGGCGCTATATTAAAAGTGGTCAATTTTGAAAATTTTTTCAACTTTTTTTTGGTCAAATTTTTTTTTTGTTTAAAAAGTCCTGAAACCAAGTACCCGGGGGTTTTAAAGGTCGCTGATCACGAATATGACAATTATTTGGGCCTATTAAGCAAATTTGGCGCTAGTTATAAAGTGATAGATTTTGAATTTTATCAAAAACCATAGGGGGGACCCTTTTGTTTTGTAAATTTTTTTTGGATAAAAATCGTGAATATACATTTTATTCACCATAATTACGGCATCGTTTTAATAATTTTATTTGAATTAAAAAATGTTATTCGCTTAAGTGAGGTGGTCCTTTGGTTCGGTTACATTCGCGGGGGCCACGTAATATAGCGCCAAATTTTTTTACAAAAACATAAGACTTGCCTTTAAGGAATTTTTACCCTTTGGGGATATATACACCCCAGGTACTCATTACGCCTCAATTTTATATGTTCAAATTACATGGTGCCCATCACCTCCGGACATGATGCAGGCGAGGATCCGATGCACGCCGGACATCACCCAGGTCAACTGGGGCTTGTAAATTTGCAAGTGCGGCGACAACGGCCTGCCCAGGTTCATCTGCCGCTTCAGATACTCAAAGCCGAACTCCTGGACCGGCGTTTTGGCGGCGGTCGACGAGAGACGGACGGACAGAAGACGCTGCTGAGGTCGAACCTGTTGAAGAAATAGGGGAAATTAAAAGAAAAATCAATGGCATTTTAAACACTAACAAAAGCAACGGCACGGAAAAACTGACGGGAAGAGCACAAAAATATCGGAAGTTTTAGAAGCATTTTGCATCCAACCGTCACAAAAAATTGAAAATTGTTATAAAAAACTGCAAATAAAAGCGTATAACTTTTAATTGTGTGCCAAAAAATATATTTTCAAAATATATTTATGCATAATCTACCAATTACAAAACGTATAAAATAACAATGAACAAAAGAGAAAGGCAAAACTGCGGTCAGTCCTCGCCAATTATGTCCAGCATCAGTCGTCGGCGCTTCTTCACTTCCTTGTCCAACGGACGAATGATGCGACCGTCCTAATGGGACATAAATAAGTTAGACCCATCCGATGATAGAAAATAAAAAAGAAATGAAAAAATATTTCCCGGGCATTGTTTTTGCACTAGAAAGCAACAATAAATAATTCAAAAAATATTTCCAGTTTTTTTTTGAAAAATATAATTTGCTGTCCGCCCACTTTTGTCGCGATGGCCGGCTTCGTCAGCTGTTGGTGCGCAATGGGCGTGTTCCAATCGCGGCCCAGCGGTTGCCGAATGTACGCCTCGTAGTCCTGGACACGAGTGAATGGGAAGGGCACGTCGCGGGGCTGAAGCCGTTGGATGGCATCTGACACGTGGCACTGCTCGCGAATGATGACGCCCGGTCGGTTCGCGTCTTTCCTGCGTGGCGCTTTCAGCTTCGGCTGTTGTCCGAATACCCTGCCAAATGAATGGAAATTTGTTATAAACAAAAAAAAAGAGAAATTTCGATTTTTTTTCGAGTTTAATTCAATATTACTTGAGCTCCCGGCGCTTTTCCGCCTCTTCCGAAATGCCGGGGCCCGTCCATGCACCCCAACCGCGCAAGTATTTACTCAGTTTGCCCTTCGGCTTCTCATGGGTTTCGACCCGTTCCTTTCGCCGTTGGAATTCGCCCAACACATCGTCGTCCGCGTACGCCTCCGCTTGGAATGCGTGCAGAGCATCTGCGATTTGCCATATTTACTTGGTTTACCAAGTCAAAACCCGACCCATGCCCAGCAAAACAAACCCGAGTCCGAGTCGGCTCCGTCCGCCAACTCTCGAGGGATCTGCACAATTGGACGGACGTTCAAGTCGAGAAAGGGTGGCGGTTCGTCCTCATCAACTTCTTCGTCATGACTTTTGCTTCCCTCTTCGGGGACGACGTGGGTTCGCTGGTCGGCAGATTTTGCCGATTCGCCATGTTCAACTGCAATGCCATTTTTGTGCTGCTGCTGCTGCTTTGGTTTATTTATCTGTATTTAGAATAGGAAAAATATATTAATTCAACTCAAAATTTTGTCACCGTTTTCCTTTCACGTCGAATGTTTTCGAGTGCACTTCGGTAGAACGGATTCAATGGCACCGGTTGAAAGGTGGAAGCATTCGTGCCGTTGTCGGACAACTGACAATTAGTCAGATGACTTATTTAAAATTATTAAAAATAGTCCACCCCGAGCATTTCTTCCGCTTCCGTAGGTTTCTTTTCCTCCTCCTCGTCTTCCTCCTCCAATGCGTTTGCGGCGTGTTTGCTCTTCATTTCTCGGCCGAGTCTCAGCTGTTCCTCCACTTTTTCCCGCAATTGCGGGTCCCTGGCGGAGAATTTGCGCACCTTAATTCAAAGGATCACTCACAATCAGCAAACATAGAAGCAAAAATGAGGAGCAAATGGAACAGATAACCGTGTTAAAAATAAATTCAATTAAAAATGGATTTTCCGAGTATCATTAAAATTGGCCATTTTCCACCTGTTTTGTCCATTTGTTGGTGCCTCGGTGTTTCAGTGTCGCCCTCTCATTGGCCCTGTCTTTCTCCAACTCCGCCAACTTTTCATCGGCTTGCGCCGGGTCCTTGACCAGCAACTGCTCCACCTCCTTGACCAATTGGCGTCGTTCTTGGCGTTTTCGAATTCGGTGAAATCAAAAAAAAGCAATTGAAAAAATTATTAAAAAACTCTAAAAGTCCCACTGTTTGCTTTTGATTTTCGACTGCCGCTTCATTTTTGCTGCTTGGAAGCTCATCAGAGCGCGCATTTTGCGCAGTTCGGCGCACTTTCGTTGTGCCTAAAGAAACGATGAACAGTGTAAAAGTTGGATTGAATTGAAAAAAAATTGATGTTAAACCTCCTTCACATCCATCGCTTTGAGCAATTCGCGCTCCGCCTGCGAGAACTGCTCACCGTCCCGTAACGCATGTTTGCTGCCTTTCAGTGTCTCGGCCACGCGCAGTTCCAACTCAGTCCGGGGCTAAAATCCATTTTGAGATTTATTGATAAAAATCTTCCAGAAAAAAAACAAACAAAATTTACCGTGTGCGTTTTGGCACGCTCTTCCGCTGTCAAAGTGCGCAGCGGATCATCACGACGTTCGTCGTGCGGAAATTGAAGTTGTTCAGCGACACGAAGGCCCTCCACAATTGGGTCCCATGGTTGCAATTCTTCTCTATAATAATGGACAGGTAACTAATAGAACTTGGACATTGTTTACAATTAGTTCCTATACAAATCAAAATAAGGACATCTTTACAAATGAACCATTTGGCAAAATGTTCATCCGTTTTTCCCACCCCAATATTTGCCCACTTCGTCTGTCGATAGGCCAGCCGACTTTCGATGCGAATCGTCGCCTGTCTGTGCAGCGGTGCGGCCAGCACTTTGTTGTCGCGCCGTTCACTCTGCTGCGCCTCCAGCGCCGCCTCCAACTCGGCTTCCGCCTCCGTCCGCTTCGTCACCCGGCGGGGCGTCGCTGTGCGCTTTTTCTGCTGCTGTGCCACCACCGTCTTTTTCCTCCGATTGCGGTCCAATTGCTCCTTTACGGCATTCACATTCCTTAATTTTGGACGGTGAATTAAAAACGGGGAGTTCAATTAAAACACAAGTTGGACCCAATTTCGAATTTGTCCAAACCCAATTCCCATGTTTCAGTAACGGAAACAGAAAACTAAGATTTGTGTGGTAAAATGCTACCTCGTTGATTTGATGTTGACCAACAGTTCGTCGACGCCCACCCGTTCATCGTCGCTCATTTTGCCAAATACTTTAAGGAATAAATTGCAAAATGCAGTAAATTTAGGTTGTCAAATAATAAAAATAAATGTCATGATTTGCAAAATTAACAAATTATTGTCTACGCATTTGGCAAAGTTAACAACTTTAATCTCATTCGCCAAAATGTATCAGAATACAACACGCATAGAGCATTTGGAAGAATAAACAGAAACAAATGGGGCCTTTATGCACGGATTTGTGGAAAAATAACTTAAAACGCAGTCCATCCAAAACAACACATAATAAGCAGCATAATGTCCAAAAAGTAGTACCAAATATCGAAGAATTCTCCTTCCCCCGTTTTCTCAATAACTTCGACCGAACAGCGCGAAAAATTGCGTCTTTTGCGAACAGCGGGGATTGATGCATTGTTCAGGCAGTTGGACATCCTTCGGCTGTTCCAACGGAATGCAAAGCGTTTTGGCACCCATTTGGGCAGTGCCCTGGAAAAACAACCGATGTTGAAAAGATACTGAGTATTTTTAAAGGTATTTGGAGGTGCATATTTTCAAGTTGATTGATATGAGTATGAAATAGTTTCGAATTGTTCGACCTCCCTACGCCCATTCAATGCTTTTTTACCAAATCCGCAGGCTCCTCGCGAACGGTGAAATCTTTGATCGACGTTTCACATTCAATGCGACCACAGAATGGGGCCAAAACGACGCACTTTTTGTCGAGCAGAGGCGTCATTTCCTCCAAGTCGAGACAAATGACCATGTGTTCGTCTCGAATTTGTTCAACCCTTGAAAGAGATGGTAAACAATAATATTTTGTTGGGGAATATATAAATCAAAGCACTCACTTCTTGTACATTTCGCCGTGAATGGTGTCCAACAATTGTTTGATGCTTTCGCCCAAATTGGACAATGGCAAAGGCACCTTTTGGCCCGAGTGACGAATGACCGCAAGCGCTTGTTCCTTGGCCAAATCCTTGGGGCCCAACTCGAGACGGATGGGCACACCTTTCAGCTCCCAATGATTGAATTTCCATCCAGGCGAAACCTTTAAAAAGGTGATAATAACAAAGACAGTGTGATGAAAATAAGTTTTTTTGAAAGATAGTGCAAATTTTGTGTCCGTATTTCGCTTACATTGTCACGTTGGTCCAAAACTGCCCGAACTCCATGCTCCTCCTTCAGCATTTTGACAAGTGCTTCTGACTTTTCAATCAGTTCGACCCGCTTTTCATCCGACAATTTAACGGTAATTCCGACGGGGATAACAACGACCTGAAAAGCAAATTAGTAAGATTTGAAGTCGTTTTGAAAGAGCCTCAAAATGAACAAATCCCTGCCTGAATGTCCGCAACGCGTGGTGGCAACACCAACCCGGTGTCGTCCCCGTGGATCATCACCATGGCGCCGATGGTTCGCGTGGAAAGACCCCAACTGTTTTGGTGGACGAACTCCACTTGCCCTTTGACGAGTGAGTCAAATTCGATGTTGAACATTTTGGAGAAGTTTTGGCCCAAATGGTGCGAAGTCCCGCCCTGAAAATTGCAGAATTGTCGAAAAAACTGAACTGGAAACCCAAGGAAACACCTATAAATACACTATTTGGTTCAATGAATTCGCTAATTTTTTTGTAAAGTTTGTAACAAAATGCCGACTCTCTTTCCACCTGAATGCCTCGGCCATTGACCGGCACATACGCCTCAACCGTCGTGGTAAAATCTGCGCCAGCAAATTTCTCCTTTTCAGATTTGCGCCCTTTCACCACCGGAATGGCCAACAAATCCGTGTAGACGCGGGCATACAAATTCAGAATGTCGTACACTTCCTCCTCAGCCTCCTCTTTTGTCGCGTAGGCTGTGTGTCCTTAATTTTGAGGAAAAAGAATTGTCTTACACTTTATTTCATGATGCTTTTGAAACCACCTTCCTGCCACAAAAATTCCCGGGTCCGCAAAAATGGAGTCGGATGTTTGAATTCCCATCGCTTAAATGGAAAAGAATAATTTGCATTTTTTATGGGAAAATAAAGCAAATCTTACCACAACATTGCACCATTGGTTGATTTTGATAGGCAAATCCCTGTGTGATTTGCACCATTTGGCAAAGGTTGGGTACATCACCGTTTCACTGGTCGGCCGAATGGCAATTGGAACGGCCAAGTCGGAGTTTCCGGCCTTGGTCACCCAAGCAACCTTAAAAATTCGTTTTATAAAAATTCAAATTCTCCTCCCCATTTTTAAGTTAACCTCCGGGGCAAAGTCGGCCACGTGCGTTTTTTCGCGTTCGAGCGCAGCAGCGGAGACGAACATGGGAAAGTAACAGTTCTTGACGCCCAGCTTTTTGATTTCAGCGTCGAAGAATGCTTGGATGTGTTCCCACACGGAATACGCCCAGGGACGGATGACGTAGCAGCCGGACACGTCGTAATACTCAATTAGTTCTGCCTTGACGATCACCTGGAAAGCGCAGCGAAGTGTTTCTTTCTATGTCAACAGTCACACTCGATTTAGAAAGCGAATGCGAAACGATTTGTTGCTTTGTGATTTTTGCCATTTTGTACCTGGGAATACCATTCGGAATAGTTCTCCGTCTTTGTCACATCCAACCCAAGCCTTGTCTGTTTCTTAGTCCCCGCTTCATCTCCGGTGTTTTGCTGCTGTTGTGCGGCAACCTTTTTTTCTTTGTTTTGTTGTTTCTGTTGCTCCTTCCCCATTTCTCGATTTCTTTTCAACGAATTTATAATGTTTTCTGCAATTACGGGACCGTTTGAATATGCATTTAATGAGGCGCGAAAGAGATGTCTGTAAACACACAGAAATCTTAACGATATCATCTTATCTGAGAAAAGAAGCAACAATGCAATTTGCATAAATTTGAAAATGAAATGTTAAATGTGGTAATACTGTAGAACTGGTGTCCGGGCAAAAAAAAATTTAAAATTTTCTCTTTTCTAAAAGTTGGGGATTTTCTAAGCTGCTGATGTTAGAGCTCGGTATTTTGAAAAACGCCTAGACCTGGATTCAATGTTGGACCTGGATTTCCTGGACAAAAATCCAGGAAAATCCAGGTCCAGGAAAAATCCAGGCTCCTCGAGACCTGGATCCAGGCTCCTCGAGACCTGGATCCAGGCCTGGGCCTGGATTTCTTAAAACTTATTTTAAAAACCAAAACTGTTTGAAAAAAAATTAATTATTTGCTTAGAAACATCAAAAATTTATCGATAAAGATAAAGAAAAAAAAAATTGCCATCAGAAGGGCGGGAACCACTTACTCTGATGACTGATCACAGTAAAATAGTCACAGAGTAAGTGAATAAATATCAAGTGAGATCACAGGTTAAAGATAAACAATAACGAAAAATTTATATGAAAATAAAATCGAGGTCAAAGTCAATAAAATGCCTCAAAAGTTAATAATTCTTTATACATTGGTGCTTTCAGAATCAAGAGTCAATTCTAATAATTTTTTAAAGGTGTTTAAGGAGCTAGACATTAACGTTTTATCAAGGGCATTCCAGGCCTTGACTGATCTGTTAACAAAAGATTTGGAAGATTTTTTAGATTGTAATTTAACATTTAACCGGAAAAATGACTTATTTCAAGTATTTAGGTTAGTTCTTTTAAACAGAGAATTTGGGTCCTAATGTGTAAAACCATGTAAAATTTTGTAAGCAGTTAGGAGGTCAAAAATTTTTCTTCGTTTTTCAAGAGTAGCTAATTTAAAAAATTGGAGCCGTTGGTCATAGGGAATATATGGAAGACAACATTTTCTGAAAGCGATTCGAGTTAAATATTTTTGACATTTTTCAATTTTGATAATATGCGATTTTAGTTGTGGATTCCAAGATTCAGGGGAATATTCTAGAAGTGGACGAATATAACTAACATAAATATTTTTCCAAACTGAAATTTTCTTTGATTTAATAACACGGAAAAGTAAACGCATACGGTAGTAGGCGTTACGGGTAATTTTGCTTATATGTTCGGAAAAAGTAAATTTATTGTCAATAAGAATCCCTAAGTCACGAATAGTTTCAACTTCACAAATTGCATTATCATTAATTTTATATTGTTCCCTGGGGTTATTCTTTCCGAAGTAAATGATAAAAGTTTTATTAATAGAAATTTTAATATACCATTTCTTAGACCAATCAGAGAGAATATTTAAAGCATGGTGCATAGCAATTCTATTAAAGTTTTAGAAATGTTGTCTGGAGAAGAAGTTGTGTATACCAGTATAGACTTAGCTCAAGATGAGAATAGACAAAGAGCCGATGATTATTTGGATGAGTATTTGAATGCTTTAAACCCTTCGGGGTTTCCGCGGCATAAGTTGAGACTGAAGAAAAATGCAATTGTTTTGTTAATGCGTAATTTGAATATAGAAATGGGCCTTTGTAATGGTGCGAGAATGAAAGTTGAGCAAATGCAACCGAATTTGATTGTGTGTAAGATTTTGACTGGAGACAAGGCAGGTCAGACTGTGTACATTCCTCGGATCACGCTTTGCTGTTCTGAAGATTACCCTTTTGACCTGCATAGGCACCAATTCCCGTTGGTGTTAGCTTTTGCAATGACAATTAATAAGGCTCAAGGTCAAACCCTTGAGCAAGTTGGAATTGATCTGAGGAAAGATGTGTTTAGCCATGGACAATTGTATGTGGCTCTTTCGAGAGCAAGGGCTTGGAATAAGTTGAGAATTAGATTAGATGATGGAAATTTAGAGAGAAAGGTGAAGAATGTCGTGTACAGAGAGTTATTAGATAACAGTGATTAGATATGTGTTAGACTAACCTTGGATTTAGATTTAGTATAGTATTAGAATTGATTTTGTATAGACAAATCTGTTGTTCTTTGGGTTGCTCAAGACAGTACGAACACAATTCAAAGTAAGTCATTCTTTTTAATTGCATACTTTATCCTTTCTCCAAAAATAATTGTTCATAACACATTCGTACTACCTAGCGGGGGATGCGCCGAAGGCGCTGACCCCGCTAGTTACATAAATTTTCTTTCAGTTTTGTCAAATTATCTACCAATTAAAAAAATGGTTGTTATTCGTTATGAAAAATCCACCAACAACTTGGACAGTGTGGATGTCCCACCGAACACAACCATTGGTCAGCTGCGTCTCCAAATTGAACAAATGGCTGGAGTCCATCCCAACACCCAGCGTGTCCTTATGAGCGTCGAAGTATTGCCACTTTTAAGTGTCATAACATTCAGTTTAAAATTGGTTCAATTTAGACAAGTTGATTCATCTCGATGAAAATCGGACCGTCGGCTCTTACGGCATTACCGATAGGCGTCAGGTGTTTGTGCGTCCCCGCATACCGACCACGTCCGCTGCGACTAGAACTTTGACCTGATGTGGATCGATTGATGTTTCCGGGGCTTTTGTTGTATTTCATTTGAATAAAAATGTTTTTGCAAATTTGATAATCGAAAAACATCTGCATATTTTGATTGCCAAGAAAAAAATTTTACCTTAATCATTCCTAATTTTGATTTTTACTCATTTATTAATTCGATTCCAAAAATATGGCGCGTGATTTGAAGTGAAGCGGTTGTCCGCACCAAAAAATGGATGCCGGATAAGTTGCGCAGCATTTTTGCGCCCCGTCCAATGTGCGGTCCGCACAAATGTCTGTTTCTTAGTCCCCGCTTCATCGCTGGTGTTTTGCTGCTGCTGTGTTTTTTTTTCTGGTTTAAAAAGGCTTGAAAACAAATACACGGGGGTTTTCGAGATCGTTGATTACGAATATGACAATTATTTTGGCCTATTCCGAACCCCGTATCAAAAACCCCATAAATACAGACTCAAAAAACGAGACATGTGTCAGTAGAGAGTGCAGAGAAAAAAAAACCATATCTTTTTTCTCTAACTTTTCTCTCCTTTTGGCGTACTATCTAATATTTTTATTATTATGTAGTAGGGCTGGGATTTTTATGTAAGAAAAATCGCGAAAATGTAAATAAAATATGTATAAAAAATGCGATATGTATGAAATATGTATAAAAACCCACAAATATGTACTAAAATATGTAAATAAAAATTTTTAAATGGTTATTTTTTGGATAAAAATTCTTCGTAAAAATTGAAACAGAGGCATAAAATGCAATAAAAGTGACCAAAAAGGCTTAGAATCACATTAGTATTTAGAAAATTAATTTTTGATATATCATTTTTTAGGAAAAAAATTCGATTTTTTAGTGAAACGTTTTCAAAAATTTTTTTAAATTTTCCATAAAAAATTTTTTGTAAATTCTCAAAAATCCTCAAAATATGTTTAAAAAAATGAAAATATGTACGAAAAATTGCGATATTTTTCATTTTTATGGCATTTTTGGTACCCAATTTGGACAAAACGCCAAATAATTGAAAATAACTTGTTTAAGTACACGGAAACGAACTAAATTGATCATTGCTTCAATAAAAGAAACTTTTGAACCTTTTTTTGCGGCGCGCTCAAAATTCATCGCTTATTTAACCGTAACATCCCATTTAAGGCTACGGATGCCGCTTGCACATATTTGTCTAAGGAATTGAGCTCCTCCAAAAAGAAAAAAATACCGTAATGCTGATGCCCGAATTCTTGCAATGGTCCAGAACTATTACGTCGACATTCCCAACAACAATTATCACAATAAAGTTAACCGACATCACTGTATCATTGAGTATTTGAAAGGTATTTCCCGAAATACCAGATGAATCCTTGATGAACTTTTGTATTTTTTATTTTAATATTGATATTGTCAAAAGTTGTTGGTACAATAAAGCATTTTTTGGAAATGAAAATTTTTTGAATTAGGGGGCCCAACCGTGCCGGCCCAACTGAGGTAAACCGTTTGGTAGAAAAACCCGGATATTCTTGTGATGGACGCAAAACAATTAACGGTTTTCCGTAATTAGGGAGCTTTACACAGCGCCGGATCCTCAGGCAATGGCACAAAACCGCAAAGAGAAATGGTGAGAAAGTGAATGCAACTGCCGGTTCAACGCTGGTGTCGTCAAGTTGTAGCAGCGCAGTTCCAACATTGTTCAACAACCGAAGCAATCAATAATTGATTTCCGACATTTATGCGTTCTGATTCGGTTTTCCAATTGATTATTTTTTTGAGCAGCCGTCGGAATGCCGATTTTCAATTTGCAGCGCGCTTTTTTCAAAAATTCGCACTCAGACAAAAACGAACGCAAATATGACTTTCCAGATCCATATTGCAATCCCCGAGTTTTATAGATGCCGTTTTGGATTTGGAAAATGAAGAAAAATAATATGGCTCATAAAAAATTTGGCAGACGCAATTGACTCCGTAAAACCCAATCGTACTGCCTCGACTCACTCTGTTTTACGTGGGAGCGATAAACACATGAAACAAAATTGGGAAAGAAATGGTCGGTGCCCAAGTTGACAAAATTCGCGCTTGCCTGATCGTTTTGAGCCCCGCGGGTTTCTTTCCATGGACGGACCCTCGGGCAAAAGGAAAGGCAAAATGCCAAATTTGAATTGCAAAATAATGAAGAGTACGAAACGAATGACTCATTTTTACGTCATCAAAAAATACAAATGAAAAAGAAATGATGATGTGCAAATAAACATACATAATAGAAGAGGGATGGTGAAGCGCAGCAGACGGACGGAGCAATGAGCTCATTTTGGCATGGGAAATGCCAAATTTTTCAGTTTTTTTTACTTCCTTATTTTTTGGTTTTATTTTTTATTTATTTTCCTTTTCCGAATTTATTTTCCATTTTTTTTAACTCTTTTAAATTAAAATAATTCAATTTTTTTTTTAATTTTGAATTTTTCAGTGCCGACACTTCGCCAATGCTTTTGTCGCCCTCTTTCCAACGGCCGGCTTCCGCGCGCCTTTACCGTCGTAATCCGGAGCATCGGCACAGTCAGCCCAACTCGCCGGGCTCGCGCAAATCGCGCTTTTTGAACCGCCAACCGCCGCCGATGGGCGACGGACGAACGGCGGCAGTGGCGAAAGAGGCGGAGGACGACGGATTCCGCTGGACGGATGTGGACGGATTTTATGGTAGGAATGAAAATTGATTATTATTTTTAAAAATACTAATTGCTACTAATGCCATAGGTAATTAGCTAATTAGGGTACGAATGACATAAATAAACGTAATAAATTTTGTTTAAGGCCGAAAAAATTCGATACCTCTGCAACAATTGTTGGCCAACGATCTTCTGAACGGCGCCAATTTGTTTGGCGATAGACACGACGAGTTGAAGCCGAACAGAGGGAGGATGATGATCAGCAACGGAATGGACAACAATGAGAACAACGAGACGGACTATGACAACACAATCGACGGCAGTCTGCTGAATGTTGAGCAGCAACAGAACGAAGTGAGTGGAAAACGGAGAAAACAACGAAATGGAAAAATGCCAAAAAAATCAACAAATTAAATGACTAAAACAAATGGAAGGGTCGAAATGGCATTTTGATGTTTAAAAAATTGTTTAGATGAACATCCCATCGGACATAACGGAGGACGAAGATGAAGAAGACGGAATAGAGAAGGAGAAGAAGGCCATGATTGAGCATCTGAGACGGAAGAGCAACGCCAGCAAAGGGATGAACAGGCCGAAAATGATGGCCAACGGAGGGACACAGCACAGAGAAAAAGTGAAAAACAAAATCAAAACGACGAAAATAAAATTGAAAAATAAAAAGGGAAATAAATAAATTAAATAAATATATAAAGATAATTAGTAATTAAATTTAAAATATTTTAATCTATAAACAGGTGAATATGCGACGGAGCATGCCGCAGCAGAAGCCTTTGCTCGACTCGCCGACGAAGCGAAATTTATTCAGGCAGTCGAAAATGCGCAGTTTTGAGGGCGGTACGAAAGAGGTGAGGGAGAGGGAATTAGGGGAAAATAATTAATTAATTAGTTAATTAATAATTATAAATGGAAATTTAGCATATTGACACGGAGGAAGAACAAAATGAAGAGGAGGAGGAAGATATCCTTTCTTCTCTTCCTCTCTTCACCTTGGCAGCAATGGCACTCGGCGGTGCCAAAGTGAAATTTACCAACGAATGCAATGGGATGGCATTTGTGGACGGTGAGAATAAATTTAAAAAAATATCTCTCTCTGTTTAATTGTTTAAGGTACGGATGAGTCACAAAAGGCGGTGAAAACGGCGGCGAAAGACAATCACGGCAAGGCCAAATCGAATCAGTATCAGCAGCAGAAGCAGGCGCAACCAGTTCAATTCCTCTCTTTTTCTTTCGTACGACATCGCATTGTGGACAGCGGGGCAAGCAAAGACACATTAATTAATTAATTAATTAACCGTTAATAATTAATAAAATATTCATTTTAAAGTATATCAATCATAAACTGTTAATTTAAATTTTTTCTCTCTCCATCTCTATTTCTTTCTTTCTCTCAGTTCAATTCCTCTTTTTCTTTCGTACAAAAATGAAATTATTATTCGAGCATTTTTAATTAATTTATTATTTTTCACATATTTTAGATTAGAACCCTCCGGTCGCCGACCAGCAGTGCGATAATGGCACAACAGGCGACAAGTGAGAAACCTTTCTCTCTCCATCTCTATTTCTTTCTTTCTCTCAGTTCAATTCCTCTTTTTCTTTCGTACCTCATCACTCCCTCTTTTTCTTTCTCTCTACTTATTTCTCTCTCTGCCTTTCATTCTCTCTCTCTCTTACTATCCCCATCTCCATTTTTCTTCTATTCTTTCTTCTCTTCCTCTCTCCACATTTTCTCTCTCTCTCTCGGTACCTCCACATCCTAAAGTCGATCCCATCAAAACTGTCCCCTCACCGAAACCCGGAAAAGTATCCCTAATTCCTATAAAAACAAATGGCTAATATGAAATACTTGCCGCCTGAACTTTTGGACGAAATGGCTTTTTACGTATATCCTAACCAACGTTTTTCTAAAATTCTGACTTCTTCCTGGCTACTCTTGGAATTTTTGATGCCCCGTATCAAAAGATGGAAAGAAATATTGAAATTAGTATGTTATGCAATGCACAAACGCAAACAAAACGGGAATTTGACCACTTAATGCACATTTTACGTTTTTAGAGCCGTTCCGAGGTCATTAAAAAGCACAAATTGGCCAAAGACGATCTCCCTTGGACCAATTTTGTCACGGTGGCAAAAAAAGACAGTGTCTGCACTGATTTTCTTAACACGTTCACCGAACTGTTTAAAGAGGCATGAATTTGACTGTTTTCCAAATTATTACCATTTTTCTAAACGATTAAAAAAATTCAGGAAGATTTTTATAACTCGATCGACGGAAGTGTAAGTGTTTGAAAAGCAACAAGAAATGAGTGGTAAATGACTTTAAACACACGCTTTAGATGTTGAATTTGTTGCTTTCAAATCTCCGCGAGCTTTACCCCCGTGTTAAACAAACATGTGCGTGGTTGGATCTTTTAATCCAAGCCAAACTTTTTCCGGCGACTATGCTTCTGATTGAAGAACTTTGCAAGTTCATCGAATCGGTTTGCTTGTTTCCCTTTCCATGCTTTTTTTAAAAATTCTTTTTTAGCCGGGTCTTTATTTCGGAGCTGTTCCCGAGTCGACATCAGAGGTTTTTTAATGTATTCTTTTTTTGTCGTAACAAGAATTGTTTTAGGAAGATCCTTATCAAACTGTCGCTTGCGTTGGACCAACGGTAGTAATTTGGGTTATGTTTCTGGGAGACAAAAGTTATTTAAGAAAAATGCGGCTGGTCTCCAGTCGACTTCGTCATCTTTGGCTCCCATTCCACCACCGAAGCAAAAACCGATTGTGCCATCGCGACAGGTATTGTTTTTAGTGGTAAAATCTCTCACATTTATAATATTCGAAATTGCTTTGTAATAAACATTCATATTTACAATTAGCGTTTGCCTGGCGATTTGCTCTCTGAGCTGTCCGAAGTTCCGCCGAAAATTGCTGGCCGTCCGCCGCCACAGCTTAAGGTTTCTGGCACTTTTTTTTTGGTTTAGAAATATATTCTCCGTCTTCAACCAAATTTCATTTTGAGACGACAATTCCTTACACTATCAATTGGACAGTCAATTTCTGTATAAGCAAAACTGGGTGAAAAAGTCTGACCTAAGCGAAATCCGCCAAAAAACCAATGTCCATAGACAAACAAAAAATATTTTGCCCATTTTTCAGCCGTCTTCGCATTTTTTTTATTCAAATTTATTGTATCTCAGTTAATGGCTCTTTAATTCTTAGGATGGGGCTGTTGTTCAGTCTTTTGGTCGCCGTTTGCCTTTGTCGCCCGCCGTCGATCTCCGATCAGAACACCTGCAGGTTTTGTGGGCATTTTTGTCGTTAAAATAACTTATTCTCTTTTAAAAAAGCCTATTTTCACTGCTACTGATTTTTTCTCAGCCGTTTAATTATTTCTAAATTTACCGTTTCAAATTGTAAATGCAATTTTTTCAGAAACGTATTTTCGGACGCGCCGGACTTTCACTGTGTCCCCAACCGTCTGCTGACAATTCACCGTTTCCACCACCGCAAGAGGTTTTATTTGCAAACGATTTAAATAAAAAAGTGCATTTGAATCATTTTGATTTTTTTAATAATAGGGTGCATATGATCAAATTTGCATTTTCTCTGGCGGAACCACTAAAAAATGACTCAAATTACACAAAATTATTGTGCCAAAAATTTGACCTTTCTAGTAGAGAAAATTTTGTAAGGACTTACTGTTGTAATATTTTATATGTTTCTCAATCTGAGCAGTCACAGTTCAGAATGTTTAATTGTTAGTCAAAGTGGCAGTGAACCCGGGAAAACCGCCACCTAGTTTTGAAGAAAATTTATTATTTTTAAGCCATTTTCCTCGACTGGCACTCCGCCGAATGCTTCCGCTTCTGTTCAGGGCTCTGTTCAGGGTCAGAAGAGTGGCGGAGAGGAGGGACAAAAAGGCGAAACTTCACCAGGCACTTCGTCTTTTTATTTAATGATATGCCTTGAGTGGAAATTCCTTTAATTATCCTATTTCAGGCAGCGAACCAAAATCGAACAAAAGGAGCAGGAAATAAGAGAAAACTACGCGGCCATTACTACGCTAACTCTCACTTAAACTTACATATGCATATATACACACATTTATTTATGTTCTCTTTTGGACATTTTGGTCTTAATTTAATTTTCATTAATTTATACATTTTTCGCTGTTTTATTTATTTTTGGTTTTTGCCAAGTAAAGAATAAAGGCAACTCTCACTCAATGTCCTTTTTCTAATTTAATGTATCACTAAATTGTTGGATATTTATAGCCTGGGTAAAGAAGATTGTTATGAAATTAATTTTACCGGGAATTATGCAGAAAACTGGGTAACAATAAACCCCCCCCCCCCATTTTCCGGAATTTCTTCACAGTTTTCGGGGTCGCTGACCAAGAATCCGGCATTCATTTCGATCAATTTCAAACCCAGACCCGAACAAAAATGTCGAAAAAATTTTCGAATTTCACATTTTTGTTTCAAACTATATCACTTGGTAACATGTTTCCATAATTGCCCCAAGTTAAAATTTTACCATTCCAACCAATTTCACATCTAACATCAAATCATGTGAATTTAATTGACAATTTATCATTTTCATTCCAATTCAATGTTTTGCATTGTATAAGTTTTAACGCAACTTGTGCAAAATGACCAGCAGGTGTTGAGCAGTTTTGTGGTAGGGTGCTGATCACGAATATTAAATTAATTTCGACCAGTTTCGTACCCCGAAACAGAATTCGATACAAATTTTTTGTTTGAGATAAAACCATACCCAGAATTGGAGGATTCTAAAAAATATTATGGTCTTATGATGCATGCATGCAAGCTATCAAAATTTTATGATCGTGTTTTTTCGGAAACGGGATTTTTACGGGGCTCCCGCCACTCTTTTTTCAAATATATTTTTTACGCAAAAATTATCAAACTGACACATTTCAAAATAAAACTTCCATAAAGGCGGTAGGGGTCAGTTCCGTCTGGCCAGTTCCGTCTGAGCCAAGCTTAAAGCTTTATAACTTTTTTTTCAGTGAGTCAAATTTTATAAATTTGGCATCGTTCGAAAGCTATGCATGTTTAGAAGCTTTTGATAAGCTATTTCTAAGCGATTGAACAACTTTTAAAAAAGTTGCAACATGAATATTACCAAAAAGTCAGAATTTTTGTATATTTGAATTTATATCTTTTTTACATGTCGGTATTTCTTTGTGATTTTTGGGCAGCCGATAGAGCTTGTTAAGAGCTTTCGAATGATACCAACTTTGTTGGATTTGGTCAACAAAGAAAAAAGTTATGATGGTCTAAACTTTGCTCAGACGGAACTGGCCCGTTCCGCATAAAGGAATGGTCCGGCCGTGCCAGGTGTTTGTTTTCGACAGTGATTGGTTGCGACAGTATGTCGAAGACTAACAGCTCCAGTCCGGCGGTGCCGGTCGCGGTAATTGTTTGGATGTTATATACCCCCCATTTTGGGGGGAAAATCAACATTTAAAAGTCTTAAAGACATGTTTTCCTGTAGTTTCAGATTCTCTGATCAGCGAGCTCTATTCTAGTCTCGGGTTTTTTGGTCTAGGTTTCGGTCTGACAATGAGCAGAAATAATAAACACTAATTACTTAAATTTTACTGAATCCAAATTCGTCCGAATCCGACGACTCCCTTTGGCGGCGGATTTTGCGGAATTGGCAGCGAAATTCCATTTTTGACAAATTCTATTTCCGCTTCGCCATTTGGTCCGATTTTGCTTTGGATTTCAATAACTCCCAATGTCCATTTTCGCGATTTAAAATGTTCTTCAACGAAATAGTTAAAGCGGTGGCTGAGCAGTGCAATTTGAAGCCCAAGTTGGGAAGGGTGGAGAAACTTGAACACTTTAAGCCAACTGTCGGCGTGACTAAAAGCAGAAAATATTAAAATTTAATAATTAAAATTCAGATTTTTAAAAATTATTTACATTGCTTTTTCCATTTGTTTCTTCACTTTTTTTGGATTGTCCGACATTTTATTTTGTTGGAAAATGAAAACAGCACACAACTGATTATAGGAAAACTAAAAGTCAACCGAATATTATTATTAGAGATTGGAATTTTGCGAAATATGAATCAGGATCTGGATTACGTACTTGACACCGATACGGATTACGCCGTAAAAATCCATATCGGCCGAAAAAATACGGATTACGGACTACAGATGCGTATAAATCCATATACGGGTCTGGTCCATATCCGATCTCTAATTATTATCATCGGTAGCTCTTAATAGGGCGTCCGGAAAAACGAAAGATGGATGAACCAAAAGAGAGAAAAAATAAAATTTATTGAAAAATCGAGAAAATCTCGAAAAAATTCTAGAGGATTCAGAATTTCTTACAAAAAGAGTAAGCCTAATATTTGCCTTTTGAATGATGGCCAACCTTATGCCCACAGAGCAAGAGATGGTTGAATTTTGATGATTATAAATACCATAAATTATACCGTATTTCAAGGGAAATATTAAAAATTTGCTTTTTTTTATAAATTTGACTTTTCTTTTGCTCTTGGGTATACAAAAGTCATTCGTTAGAGAATTGTGCTCTTTCTGATAGGCCTATTCAAATTTTCAAAAAAATTTCCCACCCCCCTAGGAATTTTTTAGAGAATCTTCCCTATTTCATGCCATTTTCTGGTTTTCAGACTACCATGGATTAATCTGATCAAGTTGCTCAAAAAGGCTTCTTTTATTCAGCATTAAAAGTTAGCTTACAAATTTAGAATTTTTTTCTCTACATAAAATTGAGTTATTACAGAATAAATGTTTTGGCCAAATTGGTTCGGCCAATTGTTATTAGTAGGGCTTCCAATTATATGGAAATCCATATTTTTTTCCTGGACTGTGGTAGGTCTGAAACGCACGAAAAACATGTTTTTAACTTGGTTTAAAGCTTCTAGGATGGGTTTCCATATCCATTTTCCCATATTTTTCCATATTTCGCGATTTATGTCCATATTTCCATATTTTTCCATATTTTGGCATTTTTATCCATATTTTATGTCCATATTCTGGGATTTTTCCAAAAAACCTCTATTAGAACGGCCCCCATCAGCTAAATTGGGATTTTGACCCCAAATCGGAAAATTTTTGCGAAAAAGACATTTTTTATCAAAATTTTGTCGAAAATTTTGATTAATGTATCGTGTTTTTTTCTTCAAAAATGATTTTTAATACATATCTAGCCATTCTTGAAAGTTTTACTTTGCATTTAGCGAATTTGAAGAAATTTTGAGAAATTATAGCCTAAATTTGGAAAAATTTATGTCCATATTTTGCAATTTTATGTCCATATTTTGATATTTTGGCAATTTTATGTCCATATTTTGCAATTTTATGTCCATATTTTGATATTTTGGCAATTTTATGTCCATATTTTGCGATTTGTTGTCCATATTTTATGGCCATATTTCGCGATTTTATATCCATATTTTTGGACGCCCTAGTTATTAGGCATTGCTTTACATGCAAACTCAATTAGCAAATAGAGGGATTCATACGTTTTAAACCATGGAAAATTTAGGAAAAAATTAAATTAAAAACTATAAATTTACATATCCCTGGTTATGAATAAATAAATTATTAGGAAGAACGCAATGAATGGACTAAGGTCAATCAATTTCAGCGCGTCATTAACTCATTCTCCGCCCTCATTTGGCGCCGCTTTTTTTGCGGCAAAACTCCAACCAAATTTCAAAAAATATGACCACTTCAAAAAAATGGTGTTATGTTGTTTTATAAAAACCATCAAATTGAAATTTTCAACCAAAAACTGCCCATAACTTCTTGCTATCATTCGATAGCCCTATGTGTCCTCTATTAGCCTCCAAAATTTCAAAAAATTTGGCTTAGTTTCAAAAAAGTTATGGCCAAAAAAGTTTGAAAACCCGGTGCCTTGGGTACTTTTGGCCATAACTTTGCTTAAACTTGACCAAATTTTTTGAAATTAAGGTGAACTAATAGAGAAATGTTAGGGCTATCGAATAATACCAAGAATGTTTAATTCTGTTTACCTTAACAAAAGTTATGTGCAGTTTTTGGTTGAAATCCATTCGATGGTTTTTTATATAACGCCCTTTTTGATGGTTTTTATATAACGACTCAGCACCCAAAAAATGGGTATTCAATTTATGACTTATAACTAATTAGCTCGATAAATTTACTTACTTTGAATCTCATCGCAAATTAATTGCACATAAAAATAATAAAATAACGAACATTTAAAAATATAAAACAAAAATTATAAAATAACGAAAATTTAAAAATATAAAACAAAAATTATAAAATATCGAAAATTTAAAAATATAAAACAAAAATTTAAATTTTGCTCCCTTCTGATTGATTTACCATTCAATTGCTTCTTTCTCCCATTGATACCATTGCCAATGGTCCAGCAAAATGGGGTAACGAATTATCAAAAAACATCCGCTTATGCTGGTCATTTTAAGGGTTAATTTTTCGGCAGTTAATCCATTGGTTATAGAAAACGCAGCCGGCTGAACTAATGAAGGACGATCAAAAGAAAATACGATGATGAAATTGGCACGAGAAGAAGCACGTTGAAATTCCTAAACACAAAATTAATCAAAATTATTATTAATGTTTGATAAACTTTAAAAATCACCTGCTTTAAAATGTCAATTTTGGTTCGCCATTGACCATAAGGGGAAAATTGGCAGCGGTAAATTTTAGGAAGTCCATCTGAAGTGATAAGGTAATATTTTTAGTTTATTATATAACTTTTTTTTATTTACGAGCCTTGACGAGGTGAAAAAAGCCAAGCGGCCAAGGCACGGTTAGTAAGCCAATTGGCAAGGACCTGCCGTCCCATCAATAAGAAAAGTGGGAAAGTGCAGATCGCCACAAGCAAAACGAACAAATCGAAGGGATTGACAACGATTTATTGGCGGATCGAATCTTTTTCCAACATAAAATTGGGTCGTGCTAGAAAAATACATTCTTCTAATGTTGTTTCTCAAAAATGGCCAATGGTCGAGTAAAAAGAGGTCGAAAGTGTGATTGTCGACAAATCCGGAAAATGACAAATAAATTTGACTTGCGGTGAGAAGAGGACGAGAACTGGCGAGAAAAGCCAAGATTTGGGTGTCGACGTTGCTGAAAATAGAAATGTTATGGAAATGAATTTATATAATCGTTCAATTTTACCGAATCCAAATTCGTCCGAATCCGACGACTCCCTTTAGCGGCGGATTTTGCGGAATTGGCAGCGAAATTCCATTTTTGACAAATTCTATTTCCGCTTCGCCATTTGGTCCGATTTTGCTTTGGATTTCAATAACTCCCAATGTCCATTTTCGCGATTTAAAATGTTCTTCAACGAAATAGTTAAAGCGGTGGCTGAGCAGTGAACTCAATGTTCAGCAGTCCAAAGATTTCTGTAATTTTCAGTTACAAATCATCGAGTCTAAATTTTTCGTTCGCTCAATACCAAAATTGATTAGTTTGATCAAGTTTAAGCTAATTTGTAAGCCAAATTATGATTTATTAATTATTCTTAAAAATGAAATGCAATAGAAACTGAGTTTTTGAAAGGCATAAATAATAATGAGAGGGAATAATTAGCAAATGGAGAGGGGGAGGAGGGAGGGAATGAGTAATGTAAAGATTAATAGCTATTAGACAAGTGAGTGCCGGAAATGCCGGATGCAAAATGAGTGATTTGAATGGATACATATAAATGCCGGGTCGGAGCCCAGGCACAATTTGTCGGTTGGATGGCATCATTTTGATGGATGGGTGAGAGGGGTGTCACCGTTTTACATCGTTTATGTGTGGTTGTTCTTCGCTCCCCCCCCCCCTTTTGCCCACCCTTTTCTACCGCAATTAACGTCGGCAATTACATAATATACGCTAATCACTGATCACTGACCCTTCCTCCTTTACGGAAGCAAAAATGCCACTATAATTAGGAACAAATTCGCCTCATTACCAACGCGTCACTTAAAAGCGCGTCAAATTTGAATTGGGGATAAGGAATTGCACACAATGGACGAATGAATAAATGAATATGCATGAAGGAGTTCATTGGCTCCCTGAAAATGCGACACCCGTAAATACGACATTGGAAAATGCGACACCGAGATAAAGTTTTTAATTTCAAGAAAATGCGACACTAATAAAATACGACACCAAACTTAGATTTTTAAAAGATAAATTAATATTTTTTTAATTTTAAGTCTGTAAAATGAGCATCAGTGCCAAAAAAGACTTGTTATGAGTGAGTAAGTGTTTTAAATGTTAAGCATCTTGAAGCACCTGAATAAAGTTATGAGTCTGAAAATTTTCATTTGCTTAGAAAGGGTTTCTACTCATCAAGAGCATTGAGTGTCCAACATTGTATAATTTTATTGCTAAGATTTGTTCATTTTAATTTTTTGAATAAAATAAATAAATAAAATTAATGCTGTCGTGAAACGGACTCGAACCTGCGCCCATTTTCCCTTTATTATCTTACAAAATCAACTTACCAACACTTAACAAGTTTTTTGGTACTAATGCTCATTTTCCAGACTTTAAATTCAAAAATATTAATTTTGCCGTATTTTCATAGTGTCGCACTTTTCTTGAAATTAAAAAGTTTATCTCGATGTCACATTTTCTGGCTCCGAGCAGTCTCAAGGAAGCTGCGTGTGTGGTAGTGCTGTTCGAGAGTCTCGACTCGAAAAGTCTCGGTTTTTGGTTTCGGTCTCGAAAGCACTAGCACGTGGCACTCTTGATTTATACGAGGGATTTTTAAAACAGTCGAATTCTGACAAATTTGGAATGTTCGAAAGCTCGATGAGTTACATAATTAATTGACTCGAATTTTATTTTAATTGCAAAAGAAAATTAAAATAATAAATAAATAGCAATTGAAATAATAAAAATAAAAATAAAAATTATTGGTCCATTTAATATTGCTTGAAATTTCCATAAAGGCTGACAGGTTCTTTCCGGTTTTAGTGCTTTAAATACTTAAAATTTCATCTGCGACACGGACGCGTTTTGCTTTCGACGGCGATTGTGCGCCCTGGCAGTCGTTTCCATCGTCTCATCAGTGGCACCAGGGATGGCATTCCTAGGCCCCAAAATTTTCGAAATTCGGAATTCCGTGCCATCCCTGAGTGTTTTAGACACAAAAATCGCAAAATTGGCACCTAAAAAGGCAGTAAAAAAATCAGTGCCCAAAGTTTCCTTTTTCGAATGGTATTATATTAAATTAAGGAATGAACTTCCTGAGAGCTTTTAAAAATTGCAAACAAAAAAAAATTTCCAATTATATAAAGATTTTCCGCACATCCCAATTATATGCCAAATTTAATTTGGGTTTTCGCTTCGTGTAAAATTCATTTTCCAAGTACGGCATTCATCACAGTTTCATTATCATCATCACCATCATTATGATCATCATTAGTGCCATTTGTGTCCATTATTTGTCGGAAAATGCTTCTTCTTCGCCCTTTGTCCACCACTGATTGCCCCCATTCATTCTTCTTTCTTTTGTATTTTCAAGTGAATTTTTTCTTCCTTCCGGCGCTTAAACATTTAATGAGCACTTTTTATACATTTAAGCACTCATTAATTAACCACAATTTATAAGGATTGGATTTTTTTCTTTGCAAAATCATTTCATTTATCCCACAAAATTTGTAAAATTAATAAATCCATGGCACTTCGAACGGACAACGATTTTGTGAAGGATACGAAAATGCCAAAATCGCCAAATTTCTCCAATAAAAATCTGAATTTGTTCAAGGAGGACGAACTGAACAGAAAGCAAACGCCTCAGATGCCAACAATGGCGGGCATTGAAGTGAAATGCCATTTCAAATTTAAATAATGCATATTTAAAATTACTAAATGCTGTATTCTTTAAATTTATAAATACAGTATGCACGTGCCCTTTCCTGGGGTTCCGCAACATTGGCAGATTTAATGAAGGATCCATTGGGTGAGGCAAAAAGAAAAAAGGAAAACAAAATAAATCAATTAAATTTAATTGATTTGATTTATTTTAATTTAATAATTATTCTTTTTTTTTAGGTCGCCAATTTTTTCGCTGTTTTCTCCACGAAACATTTGCGGAAGAAAATTTGCTGTTTGTCGAGGCGGTGGAGAAACTGCGGGGAGTGAACGACGCGGAAATCATGCGCAATGGGGTGGCCGAACTGCTCAAAAAGTACGGAGTGTACGTGAACTTGAGCAGTGCTGCGATGGGAGTAATAACAAATAAAAAATAAATTTGGAAATTTAATTATTTTCATTTAATTTTTTTTTTGAGAAATTGCGCGAGGCGACCAAAGCGCAAATGCCCGACTTCAAAAGTGTGGAAATGGCAAATAAGGCACTCAAAAAAACAATTTATAGTGCCATTTGGAAGGCCATTCCCGCACAATTCCAGGAAATTTACATGTTACTCGAGAATGATCAATTGCCGCGTTTCCGCCGTTCCGAACTTTACCAAACGGTGCTCAAAAAATTAATGCCCAAATGAATGACAGAAGGAAAGAAACAAACGAAAGAAATTTTACAATGTCATTTTGGGCGGAAATGCCAACAAATACTTATGTATTTGTGGTGGTGTACTTTTTGCTTTTTATTTGCCAAATTGTCAATGAAATGGCACTAATTTTGTGTATAATACGGTACTCATCAATCTTTTCTTCTGCATTATACAAATTACCATTGCAAGCATTAAATAATGCATAAATGAAACACAAATCAGTTGCACCATTCGCTTGTACCCATGAAATTTTCATATTTAAAAAATGTTAAATTCAAATTAAAAATTTTATTTTTTCCATTTTTCAATGGATTAAAAGTCTGTAAAAAGTTATGTTTCTAAATTTAGTCAAACTGACTTAGCCCTACTGCGGTGTATGATAACAACTCGTACAATTGCTTAGGTTAGGCCTAGGCTTTAGGGCTAGGCTTAGCTTAGGTTATTTTGTAAAATTCCCGTTGCCTATTGTACGAGTTGCCATTGACCCGACCAGGGGAGGTCTGTTGACTTTGCAAATGGTTTCTCCGGAATTTGTCCTTTATTTTCTTGGCATTTTATTGGTGCTACTTTTATTTATCATCATTATCCCTTCCATATCATCACACCCTCCCAATTGATCATCTTCGTTCCGGCTTCCATTCGTGCTCTTAGACTTTCTTCGCCACCATTTTCCGCTTCACCGCCAGCATTGCGGAACGAGGCGGGCACGGACAGTAGGCACTGTCCTTGCCGGGCTGTCCTCCAGAGCCAGGCTGTCCAGGTTGGCCGGGCCCTCCGGGCTGTCCCGGATGTCCAGGAGCACCAGACGGTCCGGGCGGGCCTTGGCCTCCAGGGTGGCCGGGCTGGCCGGGCCCGCCAGGGTGTCCGGGTTGGCCAGGCTGTCCGGGCGGTCCTTTCGGTCCGGGGATGGATTTCCTGGAAAAATCATGTTCCATGCAATGGCAAAAAGGTTTTGCATGTACGATGATGTTCCGGGTGCACCCGGGTTGCCCGGCTGTCCCTTTCCTCCGGGGTGTCCGGGCTGTCCAGGCGATCCTTGCGGGCCGGGTGGTCCAGGCGGGCCTTGTCCACCGCCGTGAGCTGGCGCACCGGGCTGGCCCGGGCCTCCAGCCGGTCCGGGCGGGCCTTGGCCTCCGGGGTGTCCGGGGGGTCCGGCAGGGCATTTCGGGCACGCAACATGTTGCACAGGACATGGCGCAGCTTAATTGGCCGTCATTCATTGAGTGGTTGGACTGCTTCAACCCGTCCTCTTACATGGTTGACCGGGTGCTCCGGGCTGTCCGGGCCCGCCGGGATGTCCTGGCTGTCCTGGATGCCCCGCGGGTCCGGGTGGGCCGGGCGGCCCCGGCGGGCACGACGGTTGAGCAATCGGACCGCACTGGCAGTAGCCGGGCAGCTGACGCTTGGCACGGAAGATAGAGCCGAACGGGTTCTCACGCGGCTTGGACGGCGGCGCGACGGCCACTTGCACGTCCATCAGATCGGTCCATGCCGAGTCGGTGTTCACGCGGAAAACCTAGGCAAAAATGGAAATTTAAAATTCTCAAAACTCCGGCGGAATTGAACTCACTTCAACGCCGTCGTGCACTTTGTTGCTGATCTCGTTCATCTGCGAGTACAGCGACGGAATTGTGCACACCGTGGCAATGATTGCCAGCAGAGAGCACACCGAGGCCAGGCCGAGCACAATGTGCGTTTCTTGCATGCTTAGCTTTGCTGGAATGGTTTTTGGGAATTTGAATGTCTCGAGAGTCTCGAGTATTTAATTTGCCAAACTAACAGGAGAATTTCATAGTAAATAGGTAATTAATTGTATTTTGAGAATTGGTTGAGACTTATTAACGAAATTTTGGTGATTTTTTCTTTTCTTCTCGAGAGTCTCGAGTCCGATCAAAAACAAAATAAAATTCTTTTTTTTTGTCTGAATTTGGATGAAATGTTTTGCTATTTGCTTGGTAATGAATGGTGTTGAGTGTCCCCCCGCTTTTATAAGCTTTTCTCCTTACACCACCAAATGACCCCGTCGCGCCCACGGCCATTTTTTGTGTAATTTTTCCATTTTATTTTAACCCATCGCCCGGGGGCTTTTCGCCCGTTTTGTTTTGCTGCAACGCAAAAACATTTTAATTGCTCCTCCCCAACAGCAGAACCTTCGACGCCGATTAAAACCGTATTTCTAACGGTGGAAAAAAAGGTCCAAAATAAATTTATTTAATTTAATTTGCCTTTTCCTCCAATTTTGCACTTTTGCCATTGGAACTTTTCTACCGATCACTTTGATCATTTGTTGAGAAATGTATGCTTTTGCTGCTGATCACCCATTCTGATCATTCTGCTGTGTGATCCCCCCTTCCCGCCTTTTTCCATTAATTTCTCTTTTTATGGCTTTGTTTGTCCGTCCGCCCAAGGGCACATGCATCATTTGTTTAAACTGCCCAATTAGTGGCGCGGCAATAATTACTCGGGAAAGGTGCGCGTCCTCCGCCCCCCATTCCCAACCGAAGCAAAAAAAGTGCAAATGCGCAAAATTGGACAAATTGCCCAATTCCTCCCCCTTTTTTTGGGCAGACGAAATGTCAAGGACAAAACGCGGCGAATTGGGCACAACAGAAAAATAAAATGCAATTAAAACGGTGGCGGGAGAAAACAGCGCAAAATCACTCATTTGTCAGTCAAGTCAGTGACTGACTTTGGTTGACATTTTGTTATGCCTAATTATGTAATTTAATTTTGCAAAGTCAATTAGGCGGTTGGCGGCGGACGGTACGCCAAAGGAGGCAAAAATATTTTATTATTTTTTTTTGTAAAAGACATTCTGCATCGGAGTTTCACCTGCGCTGCTACTGTCAGTTTTGTGTTGTACTCACTTTTGTCATTCATTTAAAAATAATTATTTTTATTTTTCATTTAAAATATTTTCTTTCCCAAATCTTTCAAAATTAAAATGTATTTAAATAGTGCCAAAAATGACTCTCTCTCTCTCTCCCCCTCCTCTCTCTCTCCTTCCTCTCTCTCTCAATTCAATTGGTCGAATGACGCCAGCCAATGCTTGTTCATCAAGTTGAAGCAGTTCAGCGACTGTCTCGGTGTCCCTCCTCTCTCTCTCTCCTTCCTCTCTCTCTCTCTCTCTCCCTCCTCTCTCTCTCCCTCCTCTCTCTCTCCTTCCTCACTCTCTCATCTCTCTCTGTTCCCTTTTTTGTCTCTTCTCTCTCTCCTCCGATCACTTTATACGTAATTTATCTCTTCAAATAATTTTAATTAAATTTGTCAATGAAAATGCCATTTTTTCCTCGCAATTTGTGCCATTCTTTGTCCCCAATTGTTGGCGCTTTTACGGCTCAATTTCCTTCTCGTGGTCCATCAGTTTGCCCGAGTCCGCCTTGGTCAGCGTGCCGATCAGTCTGATGACTTGCGGAATGCGTTCCTCCACCGTCTCCGGCGCCGTCGTGCCGCCCATGTCCGTGGCCAGCCAACCCGGATGGATGGCCACCGACACAAAGTCGGGCTGATCAATCGAAAACATTTTGTTGAAGTGATGGACGGCGGCCTGAAAGAAAGACAAACAATTGAGAAATTGTGAATTCAAACAGAACATTCAGAGGGGCCTTATGCTCGTCTCGCATTTTTTTCTAAGGTAATTTTACATGCAGAAAAAGAATCGACTTTTATTTTTAAAATTGCTGCTGTTTGTAGCATGTTACATAACAATGCAATTGGTTGTATGCACTATTACCAAGAAATTTTGGCTCTGTTTCAGTTCACACGACCATAAAATAATTTGGCAATTTAATGCACCATAACTTTTTTTGAATCATCCAAATTAAACATTCTTGGTATCCATTCTATAGCCCCAAGAGTCCTATATTATTTTGCAAAATTTTAAAAAGTTTTGCAGAAGTTTTTTGGTGATTGAAAATCGGAGAAAAAAATAAAAAAAAATTTTCAATAGTAAAACGTTGCTTTTTGGAAATTTTAGACTTGGCTTCGCTCGGGCACTGACATGACAATCTGTTGCTGAACCCCTTTATTTTATTTTTTTGCTTTTATTTCAAATTATTTTTTCCATTTCTTAAGATTGTCTCTTCTTCCATCAATTTGCCCCTTTGTTTTTGCCTTGCTCATGCCATAGGCCATGTTCTGATACGGACACTCCGATGGCTTTAAGAACACTTTGCCAATGCATCCCAACGCTCCGCCAATGTTCACCACGCGGACAACGGGCGCCGCCTGCTGCTCCTCCGTTTGGCCCTCCGAATTTGTTGCCGCCGCTTTTCGCAGCAATGGCAAAAAGGCGGCGGTGGTGGCCACGGTGCCGACGACGTTCACATTGAAATGGCGCAAATACGCGGCGCGGTCGGGCGCCAACAAAGTGCCGCCCTCCTGGGAAAAGACAAAGGGAAATAAATGGAAAAATTAATTAAACAAATGAATTTTAAAATGAGAAAAAAGATGAGGAGAAGAGAAATATAAATGAGATTAAGCTGAAAGGCACAATTTTTATTAATGCATTAATTAACACCTTTTTATTTGCCTATAATTTGTCAATTTTGTGCTGATTTTATCCAAAATCCGCGGCATTAACTTGAAAAAAGATCTTTTATTTAATTAAAAACTTATATTTTTTCGTCGAATTATTTGTTTTGTCAATGAATAAATTATTAATCCTATGAAATTCGTGTTGTTCTCTTTAATTAAAATAGTTAATTATAATCAATTATGAAATTTTTCCCTTTGTCCATATTAATTACCCCCCCCCCCTTATAATTAATTACCCCACCCTCCCCTTTGTGCCGCACTTTCTCCAATATTCCGGCATTGTTAATGAGTGTGTGCAGTCCTTTTTCCTCTTCTGAGCCCAACATTTTGCGCACTTCGGCCACCGCATTTGCTATGCTTTCATCGCAACTCACGTCAATTTTGATCAATTTCAGCTTTTTGTGACATTTTGACAGCTCTTTCAAATTGATAACTTGCTGCACTTTCTGTTGTTCCTCAATTTTCAACCGAATTTCCTCTGCTTTTTCAGCCAATTCAATTGGCTTAATCATATGAGTCATAGCCATTTCAGAAAGTTTGGTCAGATCAGCGACAGTTTCTTCAGAAATAAATCGTGTGGCTGCAGAAGAAAATACCCCAACTGCTTTTGACGTCATTTTCTGCAGAGTCTTGGCCGCTTCAAACTCTTCGGGAGCCATCAGGGTGGCCAAGAAGGTCAGCAACTCTTCCCTGGTCGCTTCGGTCCGCAGTTTGGCCACTTCTTCTCGTGCCATTTTCAGGGTCTGGCTTGTCTCCGACTTGGGCGCTCCGGTTTTGAAAATGGCCTGCAGCTTGGCCTCCTCTTCCATTTGAGCTGCCTTAAGTCGTTCCTCCAGTCTCTCCAAAGCTTTCAGGGCCACATTTGCCTCGGGCGCTCCTGCAATACGATGCATGCGATCAAGCACAACTTTCAACACGATTTCCTGCAAGCCAAGCGCCCTGAACTGCTTCGCAACCTCGGCACGCTCCACTGCAGACAGCACTACCACGCCGCGCTCCGCGCTTAGCAATTTTGCCACCAATTCAAACGGGGTCCGAACCCTACCTAAAACAATTAAAATTTACTAATTTTTATAAAAAATTGCAAAAATTAAATTTTTAAACAGAAAATTAATTGAAATAAAATCTTTTAAATTTTAGCTCTACGAAACAGAAAGAATCCACAAATTCCCATAAGACCTCCGCTTGGCTTGGGTTTCGGCATCCGGCAAACAAATGGACGATGCCGTCAGTTTTTAAAATTTCCTTGACAATGCCAAGGCCAATGCCGCGGTTGGCGCCGGTCACCAAAACATTTGCGCCTAGGGGGGCGGAGGATGGCGACGAGGGCATCATGGTTTAGGGAAACGAAGAAGCAAAATGAACGATTGATCAGAAGTGACTGATCAGTGGAAGAAAATGTACCGAAAAAGGGAAAAAATTAAATTTCAAAAATGAGTAAATAAATTTAGAGCAAATTATTGTTCAACTTTCATTCTTTGCTCAGCTCAAAGTGGGGAGTATTATTGTCACAATGATGCGAGTGAATTGAGGTGGTTTCGTTGTCAGTGGCCACTTTAAAATGATTAGCACAATTTGGGGGGGGGGACGGAAAGGGGAAATGTCAGCCGAGCCAAATAAATAAATATAATTAGGGAATCTCTGTTTTGAGGAGGCATCGGCCCCTGGGAATTGAGCTTGACCGTCGTGGACATGACCTGCTGCTGATCAGGTTCAAAAACAAGAATACAACAATGATCAATTTTGTCAAAGCGTGAAAAGAGTTGAACTAAGCGATGCGATTCTCTCCTTAATTGCCCTAATGAGGGGTCATAAACATCATTAAGGGGTACTCTTTGCGTTTGTATCCCCCTTTTGGGTCAAATTTTTCAGAAGCTTAGCCAGACAGTCAGACAGTGCACTATTTCCTCAATTGTTGGCCAATTTTCGTCCATTCTTCGCGCGATTCCGGGCCTCGGTATTCGGCTGACGTGTGCCATGGAATTTTCTGGAGCAGTTTTGCTTCTTCGAACTGTTCCGGCCCGACCAACACTGTCAGGATGGGAAAAGGGAAGAGGTGAGAAAAATAAAGAAGGAAATAGTGCACTGTCTGACTGTCTGGCTAAGCTTCTTTCTCAGCACCCGACTCCGTCTCTCCGGTCGTCCAGGTTGCTTCAAACCCGACCCGTTCTTCCATAACAGCTTTTTGCCTATTTTAGACTTTGTTGCTTCTTGACGCTTTGCGACTTTTGCGCCGCGCGGGTCTGCCCGCCACTTCTTCTTCGAGCTGCTCCAGCACAATGCTGGTGCTCATCTCCTCCAGGCCGAACTGCTTGAACTGCTCGGAAACCATTGCCCGTTGCTTTTCCGAAAGCGATGCTTCACTTCGTCCTGCAGGTCCAGGAAGCTGAACCAGCTGGAAGGCCATTTCTTGCCGCTCCAATCTCATCCGGCGCTCTTCCTTCGCTTCCCTTCTTTCCGGCTTCTCAACGCTGACTCCGAGCGCCTCTTCCGGCCGACCCAATTCTGCCTTTGACTCTGCTTCCAACTCTGTTGGAGCCTTGGCCACTGTGCAGGCTGTGCTTTTGGAGGCCATTTTCTGCAGAGTCTTGGCCGCTTCAAACTCTTCGGGAGCCATCAGGGTGGCCAAGAAGGTCAGCAACTCTTCCCTGGTCGCTTCGGTCCGCAGTTTGGCCACTTCTTCTCGTGCCATTTTCAGGGTCTGGCTTGTCTCCGACTTGGGCGCTCCGGTTTTGAAAATGGCCTGCAGCTTGGCCTCCTCTTCCATTTGAGCTGCCTTAAGTCGTTCCTCCAGTCTCTCCAAAGCTTTCAGGGCCACATTTGCCTCGGGCGCTCCTGCAATACGATGCATGCGATCAAGCACAACTTTCAACACGATTTCCTGCAAGCCAAGCGCCCTGAACTGCTTCGCAACCTCGGCACGCTCCACTGCAGACAGCACTACCACGCCGCGCTCCGCGCTTAGCAATTTTGCCACCAATTCAAACGCTGTCGTTTGTTCCGCCGTCTTCTTTTCTCGCTCCTTCTGCACGTTGCCATATCCCTTCCGGATTCTGGCGAACTGCTTCACCTCCTCCACCAATTTTGCCACGAAAAGTTGCGCCCTTTCCCTTTGCTCTTCGCTCAGCAGGGCCTTCCCAGTGGCCAATGGTTGGAGCTGTTCCAGCACCAAGCACACAGTTCTCTCCTCCATCCCGAACTGCTTGAACTTCTCGGCTACCACTGCCAACTCCTTCTCTCCCACAACAATCTGCGCACCTTCACGCTTAAGTGCGGCTGCCACAAGTTCAGTGATTTGTTGCTGTTCCTCAATCTTCAGCCGCAACGTCTCTTCGGCTTTTGGCGCCACATCAAATTTTTGCAAAGTCATTGCTGCTTCCCATTCCTCGGGTGCCATCAGGGTGGCCAAGAATGTGAGCAGCTCCTCTTTCAATTGGCACACACGCAGCTGAGCCGCTTCTTCCTGCGCAATTTGCAGTGTTCGACTCGTTTCGGCGTCTGGAGCTCCTGTTTTCAGTGCTGCTTGAAGCTTCGCTTCTTCCTCAAACGCTTCTTTGGCCTTCAGATGCTCTTCCAGCTTTGTCCAATCTCTCAGAGCAACTTTTGCCTCAGGCATTCCGCCAATTTGCTGTATTTGTTGAAGTGCAACGGTGGCAGCCGTCTCTTCCATGCCCAATTCTCTGAACTGCTCGAAAACGGACAACTTCTGTGCTTCGGACAGTGTCTGCTGGCCCTTCTCTTCACTTAGCACCTTTCTGACCAGGTCAAACGCCTGTTCTCGTCCTTCAATTCTTCGGCTCGCTTCCGCCTTGCCCACCACCGGCAGTGGCTTCACCACACCAACAAGGCCAATCGCTTCCATTTTGGCCAATTGTTGGCCAATTTTCGTCCATTCTTCGCGCGATTCCGGGCCTCGGTATTCGGCTGACGTGTGCCATGGAATTTTCTGGAGCAGTTTTGCTTCTTCGAACTGTTCCGGCCCGACCAACACTGTCAGGAAGGTCCTTAGCTGCTCCTGCGCTTCTTCAACTCGCTTCTGAGCAGCTTCAACACGTGCCAACTGCACTGTCTTCTCAGCACCCGACTCCGTCTCTCCGGTCGTCCAGGTTGCTTCAAACCCGACCCGTTCTTCCATAACAGCCAGCACTCTCAGTCCTTCTTCCAGGCTCTTCCACGCTTTGAGCGCCACTTTTGCCTCGGGTCTGCCCGCCACTTCTTCGAGCTGCTCCAGCACAATGCTGGTGCTCATCTCCTCCAGGCCGAACTGCTTGAACTGCTCGGAAACCATTGCCCGTTGCTTTTCCGAAAGCGATGCTTCACTTCGTCCTGCACTCAACAGCTGCTGAACCAGCTGGAAGGCCATTTCTTGCCGCTCCAATCTCATCCGGCGCTCTTCCTTCGCTTCCCTTCTTTCCGGCTTCTCAACGCTGACTCCGAGCGCCTCTTCCGGCCGAGCCAATTCTGCCTTTGACTCTGCTTCCAACTCTGTTGGAGCCTTGGCCACTGTGCTGGCTGTGCTTTTGGAGGCCATTTTCTGCAGAGTCTTGGCCGCTTCAAACTCTTCGGGAGCCATCAGGGTGGCCAAGAAGGTCAGCAACTCTTCCCTGGTCGCTTCGGTCCGCAGTTTGGCCACTTCTTCTCGTGCCATTTTCAGGGTCTGGCTTGTCTCCGACTTGGGCGCTCCGGTTTTGAAAATGGCCTGCAGCTTGGCCTCCTCTTCCATTTGAGCTGCCTTAAGTCGTTCCTCCAGTCTCTCCAAAGCTTTCAGGGCCACATTTGCCTCGGGCGCTCCTGCAATACGATGCATGCGATCAAGCACAACTTTCAACACGATTTCCTGCAAGCCAAGCGCCCTGAACTGCTTCGCAACCTCGGCACGCTCCACTGCAGACAGCACTACCACGCCGCGCTCCGCGCTTAGCAATTTTGCCACCAATTCAAACGCTGTCGTTTGTTCCGCCGTCTTCTTTTCTCGCTCCTTCTGCACGTTGCCATATCCCTTCCGGATTCTGGCGAACTGCTTCACCTCCTCCACCAATTTTGCCACGAAAAGTTGCGCCCTTTCCCTTTGCTCTTCGCTCAGCAGGGCCTTCCCAGTGGCCAATGGTTGGAGCTGTTCCAGCACCAAGCACACAGTTCTCTCCTCCATCCCGAACTGCTTGAACTTCTCGGCTACCACTGCCAACTCCTTCTCTCCCACAACAATCTGCGCACCTTCACGCTTAAGTGCGGCTGCCACAAGTTCAGTGATTTGTTGCTGTTCCTCAATCTTCAGCCGCAACGTCTCTTCGGCTTTTGGCGCCACATCAAATTTTTGCAAAGTCATTGCTGCTTCCCATTCCTCGGGTGCCATCAGGGTGGCCAAGAATGTGAGCAGCTCCTCTTTCAATTGGCACACACGCAGCTGAGCCGCTTCTTCCTGCGCAATTTGCAGTGTTCGACTCGTTTCGGCGTCTGGAGCTCCTGTTTTCAGTGCTGCTTGAAGCTTCGCTTCTTCCTCAAACGCTTCTTTGGCCTTCAGATGCTCTTCCAGCTTTGTCCAATCTCTCAGAGCAACTTTTGCCTCAGGCATTCCGCCAAAGGCGTGTATTTGTTGAAGTGCAACGGTATTCTGTCCGTGTAGTTGTCCAGAAACCTAGAAAAAAACAATATTCATAAAACTCGTCTTCGGACTTAACCAATTGAAAACGCCATTAAGTTGTGGCGGAATTTGTGCTTGAAGAGCATTAAGGCCTGGTGGGTCCAATCTGCCGTAGACGCTCTTCCAAAAATGAGAATCCTTAATAGTGTAAATGACCATCATTTAATGGTTTAAACGATAAATGTCTTACCGTTGGGGTCCATTCTGTCCGTGAATTAAACGCCAGTGTCCGCCAACAGGAATTGCTCCTCGTCAATCTCAGTGCGCTTATAAACACGATAGGTATTCGGAATCTCCAACTGCTCCAAATTGTGTGCAAGCGTCCTGGATTTTAAAAGATTTTCAAAATTCAAAATAATATATTAGCATACCCTTGCATTGGCCTGCCGGGCCATGAAACTCACACCGCCAAAATTTCTTAAGTCCATCGTTACTGAATTTGTGGAACACATAAAGTGCACCATCATGCACCAATTTATCATTATTTCGTTTTGTTTTAATTCTTTTGCCTCGGGTCTGCCCGCCACTTCTTCTTCGAGCTGCTCCAGCACAATGCTGGTGCTCATCTCCTCCAGGCCGAACTGCTTGAACTGCTCGGAAACCATTGCCCGTTGCTTTTCCGAAAGCGATGCTTCACTTCGTCCTGCACTCAACAGCTGCTGAACCAGCTGGAAGGCCATTTCTTGCCGCTCCAATCTCATCCGGCGCTCTTCCTTCGCTTCCCTTCTTTCCGGCTTCTCAACGCTGACTCCGAGCGCCTCTTCCGGCCGACCCAATTCTGCCTTTGACTCTGCTTCCAACTCTGTTGGAGCCTTGGCCACTGTGCAGGCTGTGCTTTTGGAGGCCATTTTCTGCAGAGTCTTGGCCGCTTCAAACTCTTCGGGAGCCATCAGGGTGGCCAAGAAGGTCAGCAACTCTTCCCTGGTCGCTTCGGTCCGCAGTTTGGCCACTTCTTCTCGTGCCATTTTCAGGGTCTGGCTTGTCTCCGACTTGGGCGCTCCGGTTTTGAAAATGGCCTGCAGCTTGGATTTGAAAGCGGATTGGTAGACACCCTCCCGCATTTGAGCAAGTCTTGCTTCCGCCTCTTTGTTTTGGTCTCCACTGTGTCGAATGTATGTGCTAAAATGTGTTAAAAATTAGGAAAATCAAGTGCGTTTTGCATAAAAATTCCAAAAATCCTCATTCATTATCATTTTCGCCCGCACAGTCGCAAATCAAATACATTGTGAAGTGTTCTGGGTAAAATGGTCCTTTTTCAGATAAATTGTTTTGTAAGTTGTCAGTCAGTTGAATAAGTCTCAGCAGTGAACTTCAAAAACCAATGACGAATTAATGAAAACATCTACAGTAATTTGCATCTTTAGTCATTCGAAATAAATAATAAAAAAATTTTGAAAATATTGCAAAAAATTGATTTATTGGGGTGTATTTTTCCAATTTTTCTTATGTTTTTCCCACAAATTTTCTTCAAAAATGGCTAAATATGTACAAAATATGTGCCAAATCACGAAATATGTGCGCTATATTTTTATGTCCCAAAACGCCAAAATATGTGTTTTTATGTTTTATAAATCGCTTAAATCAGGGGTGTGATCTGTTCTTATTTCTAAGAAATGTTCTGATTTTGGGGTAGCGACCAAAATTTGTTCGAATTTCCTAATATACTCATAATTTTGAAATTTTATGGCAGAATATCACTATTTTATAGCTTTGCGCAAAATTTGGTCATGTTAAAAACCTGATTTTTTGATCTCGAATGCTCTAAAATGTACGATTTGTTTATTTCTTCCCCAAAATTGTTAAATGCGATAATGGGTGGTGAAAATAAAATTTGACACTTTTTTATCGAATAAATTGTAAAAATAACTGTTTTGATGCAATTTTGCAAATGTTCTTATTTTTGACCAAAAAATCTTATTTTTTGCCCTTGTTGTTCTTATTTGAAAAATTTTCGATCACACCCCTGCTCTAAATCAAGAATTGTTTGGAGAAAATGTTGAATACATTATAAAAAGCTTTTGTTTCGTAAACATATTTTGATATTACTTTGCATAAAAAGCAAAAATAAAAGTTATAAAATATATTTGCATACAGAGGATTCGAACCTGGGAGCCCAAAAAAGTTGACTAACGCATTTCCTCTAGGAAATATTATTCATTTTTCTTTAATAGTAAAAAATTAAACTTTGGCACGTCAGAACTCGGCACGCGGGCTCATTTAGTAGAAAATAAAAACACTTCTTAAGAACTCATGGGTGCTCTTCCCACCCACCAAGGACCTTCCTTTGTAAGCGATGCGATTCTCTCCTTAATTAACCTAATTAGAGGTCATTAAGCATCATTAAGCTCTCTCCTCTTTCATTTTTGCCTATTTTAGACTTCTGTTGCTTAATGCCTAGGCGCTTATTTTTATGCAGATTTAAACTATTTTTATAACCTATTTCAGGATTTTTCGGAAAACCATTAAAGATGCCCAAAACTGCCAATTTGGCATTTTTATTTTTGTGACGTGACAATCTGACCAATTGCAAATGGCCAATGATCACTTATTTGCTGCAGCAAAAAAATAAATAAACGAATAATTCAAATTAATTTATCAAACATTGTACTTATTTATTTTATTTTATTTGCATATGCTTCTTTGTCCGTTATTCGATGCTTTTTCGGCACTCTCTCTTCCCTCTCTTTCTTTCTCTCCTCCCTCTCTTTCTCCCCACTCTCTCAGTGAATACAATCGTGGCTTTCGCCCGGCATTTTTGCCTCCAAATTCCACGTGCCGATGTCCAACGCTTTGTTCGGGTGCTTTCCGCTCGTGATGTAATGGTTGGGCTTCAATTTTTAAATGATTTTTAAAATTTTAAAAGTGCCAAAGTTACTGACCAGCTCAAATTTCCAACGACGCTGGCACGGAATGAGCGCGTCGTTGCAGTCGTGGTCTGTAAAATTCATATTATTTTGGCGAAATGCCAATGGTTTTGGGAATTGTGTCTGAATTTTCACAATGTTCACGGCACCCACAGATTTTCAGGTGCGGGTCAATCGTTGTCAGTTCGGTGGTGTCGCCGGACAGGTCGAAATTGCCCTGCGTGTCGGTGTACCCCGTGTCCAAGTCGTCGTCCGGGTCCGGGCCGAAGTCGTCGTCAATCTTTAGGAATTATTTATAAAAAATATTTTAAATTTTGAAATAAAATATAATTAATTGAATTTATGGCTTTGGCCTTCTTCATCTTTCTTATGATGCTATATTTTCATGTTAAAATTATTGAAATAAATTCACCAATTTCACTCGGACATTTTCCGCCGCCAAATCGCCGCACAGCAAACGCCCCTTCACCTAAATATCATCATTAATTGCTTCGCTAATTAATTAGTAATTAATTAATTGTCTTTGTACCCGATATGACTGAATGCCGGTGTGCTGTTGTGGAATTATGGAGGCGCAAATGAACGGGACGGAAAAGAGCAGCAAAAGGGCGGTCGAACTCAACAGATTGGCGTTCATTTTGTGCGTCTTTTAAAAATCAAGAAAAACAAAATGTAATTAATTAATTGCAATTTATGGCAAATTATTTGTCGGCCGATTAATTACCGATTTGAATGGAATTAAATTTTTAAAATAGGTATAAAAATATATTTGAATGCATATTTTATGTGAGGGTGCACAATGAAATAAATTTGGTTTTTGGATAATTGTGCCGGTGATCGAATTTATGTGCCGTGCCGTCAGTGAATGCAATCGCGGCTTTCGTCTTCCAACTCAACCTAAAAAAACAATAAAAAACATAAATTTTAATTTATGAGATAAATTTAAAAAATATTTAAAAATTCGAAATAGATAAGATATTTAATAAAATAATATTAATATTTTTGGCTTATCCCCAATACCAAAAGCATAATTAAAATTTGCTTTTGCCACTTCGTTCCATCCCTTTCAAATCACCTCCAATTCCACGCTGCCCAAATTCATCAGTTTTTTGGGCAGCGTTCCGCTGGCGATGTATTTGTCCGGAATGCCAATCACCCATTCGCGTTTACATAACGGAATGTGCATGTTGCAGTCGTGGTCTTTATTTTTTGAATGGAATCAAATTGAAATTCGTGAGTTAATTGGATGAGGCTAATATAATAAGCGGTTGAAATTTTCTTAAATGTTTTGAAAATTTCGTCCCTTTTTTTGGCCCAGTCTCCGATTTTAAATGTTTGATTAAAATAGGGATTTTTGCAATTAGCAACCCATTTGGACACTCACAAATGCGCAGTTCCGGGTCAATGTTGGTCAACTCCATGGTGGACCCGCTGACTTCGAATCTGCCGTCCAAATCGGTGTACACAGTGTCCAACTCGTCGTCCGGGTCGGGCCCTGAAAAGCGAAGAAATGAAATGCCAAACAAAAAAGGTCGGCCAAAAATGCCAAATTCAAATATGGGGGTCTTGCCGTCATCTTCGTCGAACAGTTTGACCAGTACGCCACGCGCCGGCCGTCCGCCGCAAAGCAATTGGCCACGAGCGCCGGCCGACTGAGTACGGAAGGCGAGCAGAGAATGGGCCGCGATGAGAAGGGCGAAAGTGATCAGAGAAAGGTGCCGCCAACGGAATGCGGGGGACAACACTTTTGACATTTTGGACGAAAAATGAATGGAAAGGACAAATGGGCAAAAAGGGGAAAACAAATTAATTGATGAGTTAATTAGGGACAATAATTGGGAGAGAAAATAATTAATGATTCAGCTAAGGAACACAGAAATTAATTATTCATAAAGGGCATAGAAATGACTAAAGTGCGGTTTGCCTAACTTTGCTATCTTTCGATTTAGCCCTTTGAATACTTAAATTCTATTTCTTAAACAAATATTTTCTTTACTTCTTCTCGGGCCCATCATTTGCAAATGATCACAGATTATTAGTGAATTATTTAGCAGTAAAATGATTGGCTAATGAATGATCAGCAGCAATGAAAGAATGAATGAGTGAGTGAATGAATGCTCTTTCTGCTGCTGATCACATTTCGTTTGGCTTGGAAAGAAAGTAAATATTTATTAGTGGCGGTGGCAAAAGCATTCACTCATCACTCATTAGTCACCCATTTCAAAAGCAAAGAACGAACAGTTGTTTTTTTGGCAATGAGCCGATGATATTATTAAACATTTTTACCAGCAAAACAAATTTTAATGAAATAATGAAATTTAAATGTAAATAAAGAAATAGTTAAAATTAAATCATTAATATTAAAAATAAATTAATTTAATTAGGTAATTAACTAATTAATTGCTAATTATTATTTGTTTTCTTATTGCTTGTTTAACATTTCCTATCATTTTTTGATTCAAATCTTTGGTTGTTTTGTGGTTTCTGTGAGTGTTGTTAACGATTTCTTTTTTCATCCCAACAAAATGTGCCAATTTATCACTTTGCCTTTTACTTCCCCCGCTCTTATCACAAAAAAAATGTCACCACAAATTGAGTGCCCGCTGCTATTTGCCCGGTTTATTTACCACACAAACATTGGAAGAACCCGCGGGGCGACGGGGGGAAGGACATGAGAAAAGGGGTGATTCGGAAAATGGGCGGGGGAAGAAAGACCGGAGGAGAAAAATGATGGGACAAAGTCGGGGTGGTTGATCAGTCAGACGAGACACATATAGGAAAGGAGTGATCAGCAGCAGCAGGACTCAGAAGCACTTAGTGGAGGTGAGAGGCTGATTGGAAAGTAAGGAAAGTGATCGGAACACGCGAGTGATCACACGAGGGAATGAATTCGGGGAAGGGATGACCCGAAATTTTGCCTCAGGCATTCCGCCAATTTGCTGTATTTGTTGAAGTGCAACGGTGGCAGCCGTCTCTTCCATGCCCAGCTAATACCCCTCCCTATGTGTCTGTGCCCATTTTTTTTGTCCCTTATCAGCTACCTCATCGCTGATTTGATCGCTTAATCACCCTTTCCTCGCCCTTCCCCGACATCCCGCGTTGGTCTCCGACATTTTGGCCTTTTTCCCCGCTTCCGAAGTGATAGACAAAGAAATTTATGGTCCCGGCATGGAAATGGTGAAGTGATTGATTGGACGCTTTTATCATTTTGGCCAAAAATAGCTGTAAATTTTGTTTATCAATTTTTTATTTATTTTTTCAAAAAAGGAAGCAATGTTTTGCTTTAATTTCCTTTTGTTTTCGTCCCATTTGGCCACAATCAATGGGAGGACATACAGTATTATGACAGCAATTATTGGTTTTTAAAAAAAAGCGAAAAATCACTCAAAATATGCCTCCATTTAAGCAAAAATTCTGAAAATATAGCACATAATGCTGTATATGTGTGTGATTTAGAGGGGGTTACTGTCTTTTTTAAATGGGTTACTGTACCTTTTGAAAATATTTTTTTTCAATTTTCACTTCACCACCGCCACAGTTCAGTGAATGCAGTCGAACGATTCGCCCTCCACCTCGACCTCCAAATTGATGTTGCCCAACTCAAAGTACTTTTTGGGCGGCGCTTTGCCCGAGTGAATGTATTTGTCGGGGACGGTGATAATCCATTTGCGAGGGCACGGCTAAATTCAGCAGGTGGAAATTTAAATGAAATTAAAAAGCGGCTTCATCCGTCCATCGAGAATGGCATGGCTTTTTGTGCCATTTTCCGGGGATTCCTCCGCCGTTCGCTTACGTTCAATCCCTTGTTGCAGTGGTGGTAAATTCTCAGTTCCGGGTCGATGTTCGTCGTCTCGCGCTCGTCCCCCTGCACTTTGAAGTTGCCGGACGCGTCAGTGCGTGCCGAGTCGAGCTGATCGTCCGGGTCCAACCCTAAAAAACAAAATTCATTGCCGCAATTTCAAATGCCAACAAATGCCCACCCGTGTCTTTGTCGTATAGTTTGACCAACACATTTTGGGCCGGCTGAGTGCCGCAGAACAGACGGCCTTTGGCACCGACGGACTGTTGACGGAGGATCAGAGCAAATGAATGGGGTGCCAAAAGGGAGGAAAAGCCGAGGAAAAGCCAAAGGAATGATAGGGAGGAAAGGGGGGACATTGGCACGACGGAGGAAGCGCAACGGCACAAACGAAGTCCACAGTCTGAGAAAAGGAAAGAGAAAAAGCCATGTTCGAAATGTATTTCAAAATGAGTCGGCATTTTGAAAGGGAAAAACCGTGCCATTTATTTTTGACATTTTAAATTTTAAAAAATTAATTTAATTATTAAAACGAATTTTAAGAGAGAATAAACATTTACTGCTCAAAACATTTTTTTGTTGTTGATTCGCTCAAAAAGTCAGAAAAATTTACAATAAATAAAAAATCCCATTTATTTATTATTTGATCGCTTCGCTTGGCCGATAAACAAATGCTCAAATTGGAAATTGGCGCCTCGGGGCGGTGATTCAATGGGAAAGGCAAAACAGCAGCACGGAGTAAGCACATCATTTGCTCATATTTTTGTTTTTGGTTAATCATCGGCAGAAAAAAAGAAGATAAACCGAGACGGAGAAAAACGAACGAAAAAAAACGAAAATAAACGAAAATAACGAAAAAGGAATGAATCATAGCGAAAAATGGGGGAAAATTAATTATGTATAACAAAATAAAACGGGTGGTGAATGATCGGGATGGGGGGGGGGAGTGGAGGAATGCTTGTTGTTTTTGGGGAATGCTTTTCTCATTCGGCGGCGATGAGTCATCGAATTGTGCCGAGGGCAATCACATTTGATCACCGGTTTTTGAAAAAGAAAATAGAGACAATTTGAAACCGAAGTTGAGGGCTTTAAAAAAGAAGCGGAGAATGGTCGACAATTCCAATCTCGAGCTTTTGTTCGTTGGTCTCTCAAAGCATCGTTAAGCAAATAATGCCACAAATGGTCGTCGCTTTGCCACCTTCGAGATTTGCTAATTCTTTTGGGCGTTTCGAGGCATAGTTTTTGTTTGTGGCACACTCTTTTGACGCCTCTCTTCAGCAGCAAAATTCCTCGTTTAAAAGCAAAAAAAAAGGAATTGAGAAATGGGAATGGCACGAAAGTAATGAATGAATTACGGTACAAGAATAATTTGGCATTTTAATTTTAATTAAATTGTTCGCGTTTTTTAAAAATGTCACTCCGAGTTTCACTGATGATCAATGGTTTTTGTGTTAAAATGCAAAGGACCTCTAATCTCGTCCATTAATTATTGAGAATGGATTATTGGAAAATTCAAAAATTAATGCGATTATTTCAATTCATTCAATCCAATTATTTTTATTTATTTTGTTTTTTGAGTGTCTGTCAATTAGTCCAATAAATCGGAGATCACTCACCGTACAATTGGCATGGATTAGTGCAACAAATGGCCTACCGTTTACCATTAGCCACCGTTTCTGCCCCGCCTTAGGGGTGTGAAATGCCAATGCCAATAATGCTTCTCACTTGCCTTCTGCGCTGTTTTTGTGCCGGAATTGCGCCCGGTGCCTCCGCGTCCACCACCACCACCGTCTTCCATTAGTGCGCGGCAATTCGCTTCCTCACGTCCATTAACCCGAATTAAGCGGATTTAGCACCAATTAAGTGGAATATCTCTGTCCGTCCATCGCCCACTTAATCTGCGCCGTTTGAAGTGCCAAATTCAACCGGATTAGCCGTACAGAGAAAAGTGAGCGCGTTGTGGTTTACATACAGCAGCAGAACCACGGAAGCATCCATCAGCCGGCAGAATCGCAGCTATAAAATGTGCCAATTATGTCCAGTCCTTTCGTCGGCCAACTTTCAAATTAAATGTCTGATTATCACTTAACTTTGGCATTTCTTCTCTCATATCAAATTGAATTTTGGCATTTCTTTTCCCATTTATTCCATTTTCTTTCTCTTATTTAGATGATACCTTCGTTTCCGCCTTCGTTGGCATTGTTTCCTTTTTTGCCATTGCTTTTTTTCCTCCGTTTTTCGCCCATTATCTGCAAAAATACGGTGGAAAGTGTGATCAAAATTGCGCACTTGCAGCCAAACAACCCGAACATTATCCACGAACCGTTGGTGCTCAAATTGTGCGCCAGCGATTTGAAAGAGCGCAACATTTTGCCGGAGTCGATGAACCTACAGGTCAATCAATTAATGGCCAATTAGCACTTAATGGGCCTATAGTTGAATTCCATAGACAATCAATTAAATGTAAAAGCAAAATCAGCTGCTCTGTTCATTTGTCAGGTGTACACGATGGAGTCGTGCAACCGTTTCAGCGGCGTTGAGCATTCCGCCTATTTGCATTACCTGCGCAATGCCAGCGTTTACTTTGGGCCCGGCTGCAACAACGGTCAGCAGCAGCCAACTAGGAAGACTAATTGTTCTAGTTAGGCGTCTAATTGTTTCGTTTTTCAGAAATGCTGGTCATTGGCCGTTTGGTGTCCCGATGGAATGTGCCAATTGTGGCGCATTTGTCGGGCGACGACGCCCTCTCGGACAGAACTGGTCAAACTTTTCGAATTATTTAATTTTAATTAAAATTGATCTTTTTTTGTTAGTGTTCGACACTTTGGGCTCCGTTGCGCTCACTTCGGCCACCGAAATGGCACGGGCGACCATCACTTTTTTGCATTTGTACGGCTGGAAACAGGTGAAAGGATGGCGAAAAAAATATTATTAAAATTTATTTTTATTATTAAATTCCTTCTCAGGTTGGCATCGTTCGCTCAAGGTAATTTTGAAATATCCAAGTTTATTTATCTATTTTTTCTGAATTATTCTTTATTGTTTTCTAACCGTTTCTTTCCCTTAATAATTCTCTAATTGCCTAATTATACGTAATTAACCAATTAATTGCTTTGTGCCCCAATTAGCGTCAATTTCGACCGACTGTCAGTGTATTCATTGAAGAATTCGCTGAAGGAGAACAGAATCGAAATAAACACGGAGGTCGAGTTTGACCCGTACATGACAGCGGACGAAATCATCGCCACGGGGCGACTGAAACATTTGCGGACGCGGGCACGGAGTGAGTTTTGGCATTTGTGCCATTGGAATGCAAACCCATTAATTTTAATTAAATAAATTGAATCGGCGAGTAGGACCTCAAAATGCCCACATATGTTCAGTTGTCATTGTCGAAATGGGCATGGATTTGCACAGCGTAACCGCCTTTATGATCGCCGCCTATCGCTCCGGCATGAAAACGTGTGCCAAAAAATATTTAATTTTATTAAAATTCAAAAAAAAATTGAAACACCTTTATTCAAATTTCTCAAACTGAAAAAATAATTGTATTGTATAAAATTTAATTATTCCAAGTAAAAAATGAATAAAGGTTTTTTTAATGGTCCCTCCATTTCAGCTCCGATTACGTGTACATCATCCCGTGGCTTGCCCACGTCCGTGCCGAATTCAAATTAATTATTTAATTTACTTTAATCATTTTTTGCTCAGATGAACGACCATTACCCGTGGGAGTCGACCAACGTGGAGAAGCAGGAGGTGAAGGCTGCTTTTGATGACGCAATTGTGATCACTGCGCATGGCTATGACAAGAAATTCATCGAAGACTTTGAGCGGCGCTTCAACATGGTCAGAAGCCGAAAATTTGTTCAATTGCATTTAATTAACTAATTAGCCAACTAATTAACTGGTTAGTCAATCAGTTAACTAATTACCCTCTTGTTGAAGTCTATAGTTGGCTTTCATTTGGTTATTGCATTTGGACATTGATCAGGTTGATAATCAGATAGCGCTGCTATTATCAGTGGCTCAGTCAATTTGCCCCAATTTAATAATTTATCCCTAAAATCTCATGAATGAATCATCCGCGCAAATGATTCTACCCGTCATCAATTTCAGGTCACCGGCGTTGTGAGTAATCATGTACGTCTTGGATTTGATTTTAAAAAATTCGGTTGGCCCTACCGTACCACACACCCAAATACAGTATGCCACCCTCTCGTACATGTCACTGTACGACGCGCTGTTCCTTTACGGGTTGGCCATTCGCGACGCGTTTGAGGAGACCAAAAACAAAACGATTTATCTGGACGGGAAGACCGTTTGGCGCAAAATGACCGGCAGACAATTCATTGGTGGCACATTTCAACATTAATTAATTAATTAATTAATAATTAACCCATCAGTGAAATTAATTGGCATTTAACCAATTAATTGTAAGCGATTTTAATTCAGGTGCCACTGGTCAAGTGCTGATGAACAACAAGGCAATTCGAGTGCCAAGTTACGCCACTTACCACACCAAAAATGGTAAATGTTTTATTTTATTTATTAAATTTTTAATTATTTTTGTTTTTTCAATGCCTTCCCCCCCCCTTAAGGGACAATGAAAATTGTGGTCGAATTGACCGCTCGCCTTGGTGACCGCCTGAAGTGTTTGAAGATGGAACATGACTGCTCTGAGCATGTAATTAATTACTATTAATCTATTTTTAATTCCCCAATTAATGAAAAGGTTGCCCACGAAGTGCTCAGCCATTATTGGAGCAGTTCGGACGGTTACATGCCCACGGATATGCCCCGTTGCGGCTTCGACGACAGTCTCTGTGACTACACGGCGATGTACGTGCTGGGCAGTGCGCTTCTGTTCTTGGCAGGTACTCCTGCTGTCCAATTACAACAGATCACTCTGTGCTTGTTTTCTGCTGCTAATCACTCCTCTGATCAGCGGATCAGTACAACATTTTTTGTCCCCATTTAAATATTTGGAACATTTCTTCCCCAGTCACTGATTTCATTTGGTTGTCACTAATAAATGTTAAATGCTCATTTATCAGTTTCACTTCTGCTAATTATCTCTCCACTACTCCCTCTCCTGCTCACTTCTTTGATCAGTTCGGTTTTTGTTTCTGATTTTTGCTTTCAAATCTCTTTATTTGTCCATATTTGATCATTTTTTGCCCTCTCTGATCATTCCTTTTTTTCTCCTTTTCTCCTTATCTCTTTTTTGATCACCTTCTCTCCTCCTCCTGCTTTTGATCACTTCTTTTATTGTCTCTCTGATCATTCCAATTTTTGCTCCTTCCGATCACTTTTCGAATTTATTTCCGCCCCTTTCAGTGGTCATTCCGTTCGGCTATTTTCTGTACGTGCGCGAAAAGGAGCGCATGCTGTACGACATGACGTGGCGCATCCCGCGCGAGCAGATCAAACTGTTGGGCGAAGGCGGCAAACACCAGCGCCGCTCCGACCCGTCGCTGGGCAAATCGATGGAAAGCGCCTCCGCCGGCTCAATGGTCGCGAATTGGGTCAGCAGAGAGTTGATTTGACTAAATTCACTCAATTAAATAATTTAAATGCCGACAAAAATGTCAAATGTTTGTTTTCCCCCTTAAGCGACTGTCAACGAAACAAGCGGTGGCCAATGGGGTTAAGTGCGCGTGCAAACGCTACCTGCAGACGCGCAACATTTCGTTCAACAAACACGACTTGACACGGCTGAAGGAGCTGAAGGCAAAACGAAACTAATGGGAAATTGAAATTAAATAAATTAAAAATGGAAATTAAATTTAAATAATTAAAAATAAAAAAAGCCATTTTGAAATGTCAGATGATGGAGAATGAGAACCTGAACAAGTTCTATGGGATCAGCTTCAATCAGCAGAATGAACTCATCGCGCTTTGGGTGCTGTGCCAACGCGGCAGTTTGGAGGACGTTTTATTCAGTGGGGAGATCAAAATCGGGCGCAACTCAATTAGTGGGACAAATGCACAATCAGTAGGACAAATAGGCACTTAGTGGGACAAATGGCCAATTCGTGGGACAAATGGTCAACTAGTGGAACAAAGTCATTCATTGTTCCCTTCTCCCCCCGCAGGGCCTTTACTTCCTGCACAATTCCCCCATCCGAATGCACGGCTTTCTGTGCCTCCAAAACTGTTTGGTGGACTCCAATTGGAACATCAAACTGACCAATTTCGTCACGGAAGAGATCATCGGGGACAAATTGAAGCACAACGAACTGAAATACGTTGACAGAGACGAGATGGACCAACAAGAAGTAAATAAAAAATGAATGGAAATTTGGAAATTAAATTTAAATTAAATTTTAAAATTTAAATTTAAAACGAAAGGCAAAGCGAAAGCGCGAGAAGCGGGAGCACAGAGAACGCGAGAACGGCACGGATGATCAGCAGCAGGAGAAAGCGGAAAAGGCGAAGGAGCGCGAGAAACGGCGCAAACGGCGCGACTCAATCGATTCGGACGGAGTGCGGGACGACTCGGAGATGGATATGGCGGCGATCAAAATGCGCGAGAAAAAAAACGCAAAAAGTAGTTCAAATTGGCAATGGGCTGACAATGCTAATTGAGGGACAAAATGAATGGGAAGCAGAATTTTGTAGAATGATCAGTTAGAGGGGGGGGGGGCAAAGTGATCGGAATGGGGATGGAATTAGGATGACCAAGAGTATTCGGAATCGGAAGATCGGACAACAAATCGTTTTTTGATTGACTAGAGATTGGATCGAGAATTCGTTTTCAAAAAGATTAATTTATTGCAAATGGAAGGAAACAGCTTAACCAATTCATAATTCTCATTAAGAACTGATCCAACAAGCGCCGGAGATTGTCCGCGAATATCTCAGCTCAAAGCATTTGCCCCCGGGGACACCCGCGGCCGACATTTATAGTAATTGGGGCGGAATGCCATTCAATTCAAATCCTTTTCCCCCATTAATTTGTTGGCATGGCGATGGTTTTGTACCAAATTATGTTCAAATTGGAGCCGTTCTATGAGCGCAATTTGCCGCCCAACAGTGAGCAATTTGTTATTATTATATGCGACAAAATATAAAATGACAATTAATTAGCCTATTAGGAATTAAAAATAACGGTTAATTTCTTTCAATGAATATTTAAAAGACTATTAAATTATTTGCCAAAAAATATAATTTCGATTGCATTTTTTGCCGAAAATTGGTCCATTTTTGCGGATTTTTAACGGCACTTTCTCACTAATTTGATGAATTATGTTGTTCAGAAATTGTGTCTAAAATTGCCATGTCCAACGACAACGACCAAATCATTCGCCCGTCCTTTCCCAATCAGCAACAAAATTTGGCGCCCAAGCAGCAACAGTCGCAGGAGGAGGAGGAGCAGGCGTACAACTTGCAGCTGCTGTCCGCTCTCGAGGCGTGCTGGTTGGAAATCCCGGAGATGCGGCCGAACATCAAACGCATCAAAAGCATCGTCTTCGCCAACCTTCGCTCGACGGGCAGCGGCTCACTGGTGGACCAAATGATGAAAATGATGGAGGAAGTGAGCCGGAGGGAGGGGGAGGGGGTAATTATGGCTAATTAACATTGTAATTAATTGCCCATTTGGACAAAACAATGGGTGGCAAAAAAACTGCTAGGACAGCGCAGCAGAAGGTAATGAATATAGGAGGAAATGTGCTTTATAATGGGGAAATGAACAAACCAAAGACGGGAGGGCAGTCAATTACCTTCCGTCTCATTACAGTATGCTTCGTGGATGCATTTAAAGGGATGAGAAGAAATAATTTTGGAATCGGGAAAGTCATGCCATCTCTAAAAAATGTTAGGGATCGGATTTCGGTGATCGGAATCGGATTAGCTTACCTTAGTCCGGTCTTTATCATTAAACAACTGTTTCCCCGCTACAGTACACCAGCAATTTGGAGCAATTAGTGAAGGAACGGACCCAAATGTTGGAGGACACGCAGCAACAAGCTGATCGGCTGCTGAAGAGCATGTTGCCGGCGGCAATTGCCGACGATTTAAAGGCATTTTTGATGAAGAAAAGTTTAATTCAATTGCCGTCTTTTACCGCCCCTTTAGGCCGGCCGTTCTGTGCCGCCCCAACTTTATTCAAATGCCACCGTTCTCTTTTCCGACATAAGGGGGTATTTTATACTCAAATCTTAAATTTAAAATTTAAAAAATAATTATTTTTTAATGTTTTAAATCCCAAATAATCCCCCACCCCTTTTTGTTCAGTTTCACGCGCATTTCCTCCACTTCAACGCCCATCCAAGTGGTCGCTTTTCTGAACGACCTTTTCAGCGGTTTCGATGCGATCATCGCCAAACACGACGCGTACAAAGTGGAAACGGTAGGTGCCAGCAAGCATTACAGTAGCCACAAGGCATTGGCATAATGCGACCCGTCTTTTTCCCACTCTGATCACTTAAATCTCCTTTTCTGATCAGATTAACACTTACACTGATCCAACAATCGTACGGCAAAAAGAAGTGACAGAGAAAAACGGCGGAAGAAATGCCAACAAACCTTTTTTGAAAAAATGAAAGAGCCAAATTATGCAAAATTTAAAAAATTGTACAAAAACCTTTTCATTCCAAGTGATTGAATTTTGTAAATCAATTTGTTATTTCTTATGAAGCTATTAGTTATTATGTAATGTGATTGATGTGCACTGAATATTCATGAGTTTCAAAGAGTAAACGAAAAAAATAAACGCCCGCTAAAACGGGCGACATTAAAGCACTAATTGGTGTCGAAAAAATAATAAAATATTTGTAAAAACATCCGAAAATTAATTTTCTAAAATAAAATTATCTGCCAAAGCAAATACATAAGGCAAAAAACAGCGAATGTTATCATTTTGGGGAGAATTTAATCATTAAATGATAAAATAATAAAAGCGATGGACAAACGGAGAAATTTGTGAAGAAGAAAAATGACAAAAGTCAATTGAATGCAAAAGAATCGCAAAAGGAAAAAACATCGGAAGAAAAGCGAAGGAAAAGCCAAAAAATGGACAAAAGGAAATAAAAGCAGAGAATGAATTATTATTATTAATATTTATTAATATTACTATATATTTTTTTGTATGCACAGCAGTGGCAAAAGCAAACGGAAAGAATCGCAACAAAAAAACAATACAAAAAAATAAAAATAATATTAATGATTTTCCATTCCCATTTAAATTTATTTGAATTTCCTTTTCCTTTTTCTTGAAATGCTCTTCTCCCTTTCCCATTTCTCCCCCATCGTTCAGTCGCTTTTCGCCTCTCTTTTCACTTGGGCAGTGACCGCCCTCGGCGCCGCCGTTGGTCCGTCCGTTTAACATTTAATTATGCTTAATTAATTTAATTATTCAATTAAAACATATTTAGTTTTTGTTTTTCCGTCCTCGAACAGAGTTTTCCTCGGTAATTTTTTATCATTTAAATTAATTTAAATGTTTTTCTTTGCCTTTTTTTGTTTTATAAATTTTATTTTCGCCTCTTTTCTTCCATCAGATGCTAGCCTCGGCTTCTCTTCTGGTGTCATGTTGGCCGCTTCTTTTTGGTCTTTGCTTTCGCCGGCCATCGAAATTTCCGAAAGACAAATGGCCAAATTGGCCTTTGTCCCAGTCGGTAAAAAACAAAAATTTAATCTTTTTTTTCTGATTTTAATTAAAAATCAGTCGAAAAATAATTCAGCCGTTGGATTTGCGTTGGGTGCCTTTTTTGTATATTTATCCGACCGATTAACACAAAAGTGAGCAAATTATTAAAAAAAACAATGACCAATTAAGTTTTAAATGTTATTATTTTAAGTGCTAATTATGCATTTTTTAATTAGTTTCAATGGCAGCGCTCTCTCCGATCAGATAAATCAATTAGAGAATTGGCATTCGGCCAATCAGCAAAATGGAATTCATAGTGAAAATGCTCCATTCGATTTTGAAACAGACCGACAGAGTTGAGTCATTAAGCATCAATTTAAAACAAATTAATTTGCATTTTACTTAATTAACCGATTTAATTGTGTCCCTTATTAATCTTAATTACCATTTAATTAACTCGTATAATTGATTTTAGGAGCGAAAATCCCGAAAACGCTGGCGAATTGGCCGCTTCGTTACGCCAACGCTGCGTAAAAGCGCCAAATTCGAAAGGGATGGCCGACAAAGAGACAATTCGCTTGGATGGCCAGCAGCAGCAAAAGCGCTCACAAGAACAGTCGTGGCATCGAATTATGATGCTGATCATTGCCATAACGGCACATAATTTCCCCGAGGTGAAAAAATAGACAAAAAAACAATTAGGGAGGGACCTTTTTTGGTTTTTTGCAATTGGCAGTTTTTTCATTCGTTTCCCGTGCCATCCAATTAATTAATTACCCAAACAACTGCCCAATTCCAACAGGGATTGGCCGTCGGCGTTGGCTTCGGCGGTGCCGGCCGGTCGGAGTCCGTTAGCCTGGAGAAGGCGTCAAATTTGGCGCTGAGCATTGGCCTCCAAAACTTCCCCGAGGGCATGGCCGTCGCTTTGCCTCTGGCGGCCTTTGGCCACTCCAAATGGAAGGCGTTTTTGTACGGCCAAATCAGCGGAATGGTTGAGCCAATGGCCGCTCTGATCGGCGCTTCGCTTGTGCTAAGCATTGAATTTGTGCTGCCCTACGCACTTTCCTTTGCCGGTCCAATTTTGGCCAATTAAATTAATGGCTATTTCTTTACTAATTACCTAATTAGGCAAATGAATTATCATTATTTACTAATTATTAATAAATGAATAAATTATTCATTACTTCGCACAATAATTGGTTACTAATTATTAATTAACCAAATATTTATTTGTCATTAATCAGTTATAGTACACAAAAACAGCTGATTTTTGCGGTCAATCTTAAATCTTTTACGAATAAGCAAATTTTTAGAATATTTAATTTTAAATTACGTTTTTTAAATTATTCGATTTTCAGCCGGCGCAATGATTTTCGTCGTTTTCGATTCAATTATCCCAGAAGCGCACTCACACGGAAACGGCAAAATGTGCTCATTGTTTTGCATGGTCGGCTTTTTGGTGATGATGGCATTGGAAATAGGCAGCTGATCAGCAGAGAGAGAGAGGAGCCAACTGATCAGAATCAAAAGCCAAATGGCAATGGTCAAAACCACCGATTCGACCTTCAAAAACCGTTTTATGAATAGCCATTTTCATTCTTATGATTTCATTTAAATAATAAAATTCATGTGAAGAAAATAAAGTTATACTAAAAATAAAAGTGTATAATAAATAATAATTTTTAAATTATAAAGTCGGCGGAAAGATTTGAAAATGGAAACAGAAAATCAATGGGGGGGAAGGGAGAAAGTGCGCAAGACGGAGAGATGGGCAGAGAAAGAGAGAAATGCGCGAGGGAGGAGAAGCTAATGGAGGGGAATGAAGCAGCTAATGGCCAAAGGGCTGATTTGTGGGGACACAACTGCTGCTTGAGTGATCTGGTGATCTTTGCGCAAGAAAATGGGGGGGGGCGGGGACTTAGGGGGGACACTTGAAAATGGGGACAACGACGAACATACAAAATAATAATGGAAGCGGAAATGGGGGCGGGTAATTATCGAAGAATCGTATAAAACAAACGGAGAAAATCAAATAAAAAAGTCAATCAAACATTGAAAAATGTAATAAAAAAAGAGTAAAAAAACATTTTTTGGGGGGTGCGTAATTTGTGAAGTTTAAGCAATTGCTTGGCATAAATTTGATCCGCTTCAAAGGAGGTTTTAAACCAATGAAAATTTGTTCACTTTAAAAGAGCATTTAAATTCGCTCTAAAAATTCATTGCCAATTTATTTTTATTTTTGAATAAATTGTTGCCAAATTAGCAATTAAACTGACCAAAAATGTGTTATGCTTGCTGCGGTTCGTTCACTTTTAATGGCTTTGATCACTTCAGCAACTAACGACTGCTTTTGCGTTGGGACGTCGACGGGGAAATGTGGCGGATGGATTCGTCGGCCTCGGCTTTTCCTCTGCGTTAAGGGAGGGACCAAATGACTAATTAGTTATCAGACAAATTTAAATGAGAGTGATTAAATTAATCGTCAGGATTTGATTGGAAATCAATTCATATTTTGTTGGGAACGGGGCTTGGGCATGGAACCGACGGACGGCACGGAAATCAGTGGGCATTCTGAGATAAATGATTGATCAGATAATATGGATAATTGACAATCAGCACCAGAAATTCTCTGATTTTTAAACTGAATATCAATTTCGGATTCGTGTAAAAAATGTTTTTCCAAATGCCAATAATCATAGCCAAAATTAGTTTGGCTTGATCAGTCCGCTGATCAGTCGGACTTTTAATGCTCAGCTAAAAGGCATTTCCACAAGACGGAAACTGATCAGCAAAAGAATAAAAATATGCTGATAAAGCTGTGGTGGTCGGCATAACAAAATCCGCCGCAATGGATTACACACTTTTGGCCCGGGGCAAATTGATCGGTCTTTTTGCGACCGCCCAATGCTGGCCCGTCGTCAGTGCCCACCTGCTGCTTCCGCCTCTGATCCGATCAGTGGCGGAATGGGTCTGATCGGCGAGTGATCGGTGAAGGAGTCCATCCGCAAAACCCGAGCAGAGGGGGTGGGCGGAATCCATTCGTCCCCCCCCCCCCACCCGCGGCAAATTGATCGTTTGTAAGCGGCGAAAAAATTTAATGAGCGGACGGGCGGACGGACAGCTGACGCGGCGGTGGCCAAAGCACTCACTCACCGACTGTCAATGGAAGTATTATTACTGTTTTCTAGTTTATTAAGAGCCAAATAAATTTCATTAAGTGTCATTGTGAAAAAGTCAATATTTTTTTTAGGGGTGACTTCACAGGAAACAGGAATTTTTTGATCAGTGAAGACTGAATAAAATTGTTCGGCTAATAAATTGGATTTAGCTTTTTCGGAAAAGGCAATTTTGTTTTCGTTATTTTTAAGAGGGGGAATTTTTGCGTTTTTAGTTTTTAAAAAAGAACCAATATATCGAAATCGTTGCTTAGGGTCTAAACCACTTAAAAATTTATTTTCACGATTTGTAAGGTATTTCTTTATTTCATATTCAAGTTTTTTAGAGGTTTCTATAAATTTTTCTCTAGTTTTTTCTTTTTTAATGTCTTTCCAAAGTTGCCGACGATAAATCATAATTTTTTTAATATGGTCTGGGAAATTATGTTTAAAATTTGATACTGTTAATGGAACATATTTCGATAGTAAAAAATGCAAAAATGCTGCGAATTTGTTATAAATTTGGTCAATTTCTATACAGTCCGAAAAAAAGGTAACCCAATCAGTAGAAGAGAGTATGGCATTTATTTCCAAGTAACTAGCTTTTTTAAAGTTAAAGTGTTTAAATTTTCTACAAGGAAAAACATTTAGTCTTAAGTCGAATTTTACAGTGTTGTGATCACTAAGTGAGAATGGGGGACCAACTGAAATGTCTTTTATGTTTAATTTATTATTTGTTAAAATTAAATCCAAAAAATTGCATTCCCTGGTGGGTTCTTTAATCATTTGATCAAGTCGTAAACCTTCAACAAAACCAAGGAAATTACTTTCATAATTTGTCAAATTATTTAGGACAGAGAAAGGGCCATTTTGGTTCCAGTGAATATTAGTAAAATTAAAATCTCCAAGAATGACAAATGGATTTAAATTGGAAAGCAATTAATAAATTTTCGCCGATTTTTGATGTTTCGTTAATTGCAATTTACGACTCGAAAGTGTTGTCGTAGTTTGATGGTTAAATAATTAGTTAATTACTGATTAGCAGTCATGTTTATTTGTCAATTTACAAAATTGTGTTAGTAAAGGAAAAATAATATATTTAATTGATCGCTAAATTATTGATAAATTAAATTACGAATGATTTGTCCTTGAAAAGCGCCTTCTTGATGGAATTACAAAAATGTCATAAAGAATCGTGTCCTTATTTTCCTTCAAATTTATATTTTGTAAAACCCATTATTTTTGAAAATAATGCAACTAATTGGGGCAATTAAAAAATAATTAATGTTTAATTTATTATTATTAATTTGCAATAATTTTGCCCGTCTCCAATTCATTCTTTTCTCTTTAGGTACCGTTTTTCAATGATTAATTTTATGCATTTATCATTTGTCTTTGCTTCTCCATTTTTCCATGCCCTCGGGCATTCATAATTAATATTAATTGCTTTTGCTAATTACCCGCCCTCTCCCCCAATTATTTATGTGACCTTCCATTTGCAAGCAGCTTTCTTCCACATTTCTTCCACTTCACCACATTTACGTCGCATCACATCATCATCTTCACACGCAAATCGCTCGGATTAATTAATGCAAATTATTTTAGTAATTAGTGGTGTTTTGGTGCTTAATTTTCCCAATTTGTCCATCGATCATTTTGCCGTTTCAGTTTCACCTTCGCTTTCTTTCAGTTCAAAAGGTCATAATCATTCTGAGATGTTGCTAACCCATTAATTACATCACAATTTTCTGGATATTTTCCAAAATTCTTTTTTATTTCATATTTAAAGATTAATTATAAATTTGAATTATATTTTAAACAAATTTAATTAAACTAAAAGGATGGAATTTAAGGTAACCTCAAATTATTTGTTTCCATTCTCTTTCTAAATTTTAAACCTTCCCCCCCCCCCATTTTTTGCACTTTGTGTGGTCTTTTGAAAGAATTTTAAAGGATTTTTTGTGAGGGAATCTTAATGCCATAAATCAATGCGTTAACTCAAAATTTGGTCAATTAACGAATGGCACGAGCGACAAGAATGGAGGTCAATGAGGTTGATAACTGATAATGGGTGGTCCATTCATTCTCTTCATTCATTCCATGTCCATTAGCCAATTCCGCAGAATTATTTTTAAATGAGACGAAATTTGCCACTCGAATTAATTGTCGAATTAATTCATTTTTTGCCCCTCAAAATCCGCTGGGGAACGACGAGAGTTTCAGCAGCATTTGATGAATTTGTACTCAAAAAACAAATCAAATGGCTCAAAATTTTACCAATGGTCGGAGTGATCAAATTAACAAATCTTGATTAATTGGATTGTGAATTCAGATCGACGATCTCGACAAAATTATTAACAAACTTTTGGCGCAGTCAATGGAAAAATTGGGGGAAGGCGTCTCAAACTGACTATTAAAAGTAAGGAGCATGTTTTATCTGACAGGGAACTTCCATTCCAATTACATTTTAAATAAAATTCAACATTAGGTAATTATCAACAAATTTTACTAAAACTATAAATTAAACGCAAAATGACAACTAATTAAAAAAAACACAACAATAAATCACTAATCACAAAGGTGATTGCGACGGCTTTCAATCTTCGAAAAATCCCTTATGCTGGACCTTACAACATGGGCAATTTCCGTTTGCACTTGAAGACCTTCCGAGATTTGTTTGTGGAGAGTTGCAACAAGGACAGAATTGAGAAATTGGCGAAATGTAAGTGCCAATTAATTAATTAAGCATTTCTAAGTGTGCCGTTCGGCAAAAAGAAATTGTTTGAAATTTTAGACTTGGAAATTTACAATGATTTATACGAGGCTGACGATTAAAGCATTGGCATTTGACCGCAAAAACGAGGCTTTTCTTTTTTGAAATGAAGTGAGAATTTTAAATTTGCGGAAATCCTTTCCTCAAATACTGTAACATTTCATTCTGTTTTTCATCAATAAAATGAACCAACTTTTTAAATTTTAGTGTGCGAAGGTGGGCAGTGGGGGAGGCGTATGAAAGTCCAGAAAATAGGTACAGGTTCCGGATGCTTTTTAACTTGTCATTTTTTCAGCTGGACTAAGCCCCGGCCAATAAGGCCCGAATAAAAAAAAACAATTATTTTGCTGTCAATTTTTCAAATAAATTCCATATAAATTAAATGATATTATTTTATGAAACAAAAAGATAAAAAAGTGATATTTTTGCCAAATCATTTTATTTTAATTTTCCATTTTTAAGTTTATTTTTTTATTTATTTGTTTTTCTTTTTTTTGCGACTGACTTTTTGCTCACTTGAACAGAAATAGGAATTAATTCAACGAGAATCGAAATAAAAATCTCCGATTTTGAAGTAATTTTCCTTTTCTTTCAAATGATTATTTGACGACGGCGGCCATTTAAAAAGTTTTGTCTGATTTTTTAAAAGAATTAAAATCGGATTAATTTATTTTATTCAAATACAAAATGTTTAAAGTTTGAAATAACACCCACAAATATATTTTTGTGAATGTCGCAGCTGTTTAATTATTCCGCTGATGTTCCAACTGCGCCGAATATTCATTCATTCGCTCATTAAAATTTGTTTTATTTGAATAATTGGCCCAAAAAGAAAAATATTTTAAAAGCAAAATTAGGCGCTAGGGAAAAGTGACAGATTTTGAATTCCATCAAAAAGTGAAAACAAAAGGGGGAGGGAGACCCTTTTGGTTTGCAAAATTTTTAATATATAGTCATGAAAATTTATTTAATGGGTTATTGGGGTAAAAGACCTCGAATTTTGTTTTTGATAGAATTCAAAATCTGTCACTTTTTAACTAGCGCCCAAAATTATTTAACAACGCTTTCCCTTCCCAATTGAAAATTAAATAAAATTAAACCGAATGGACCAATTTGAGGGCAGCAAAAGCTTTGGCCACAATGAGCAGCAGCTTTTCCGACCTTTTGGTTATTCTTCACATTTTTATTTATTGAGTCCAAAATTCTTAAAAAGTGCTTAAACAATGGAATAATAATATCCTTTATTCTGTAAGGACAATATAAAGTGACATTGTGAAGTTCCCTGGAGGGGAGATTTGTTGGGATCTCGAGATCGATCCGACAGAATAATGAGCGAAAGCCAAGCGGGAAGGGCACTTATTGATTAAGTCAAAGGGCGGGAAGAAAACAAAGAGACCGCCCCAAGAAAAAAAACAATGTGAAAAGTTAGGGTTAGGGTATGGAGGTGCAAAGTTAATTAACAATGACAATTGGTCACCAAGTTTGTTCAGTCGACCCGTCCGATGCCCCCGACCCTTGAGGCCGCTCTCTCTCCCCCGGCACGAAATTCCACCGATTTTTTTGGCATATGTATTGATAGGAAGAAACCTCATGCTGGACAGTTAAAATGCCGTATTTGGCTTGGCACAATCGCCGCTTGGATCGAAACTCATTGGTTTCTTACTGTATTACAGTTCCTTCCTTTTAGATCTGCTGATCGCTTCTTCACAGATCAATTAACTTGACAATTAATCCCTTGTCCCTAATTTTCGCCAATTTTTGTCCTCCAAATGATTTGTCCCAACGAATCGGAGCCGGACACTGCCAATGGCGAGCAGCACAAAAATTCAGCGGCAATGAATGGCCACGGATTGTGAGTAAAACATAGAGTCAAATTCATGTTTTATAGAGATGCAATGCCTATTTTTTGTCTTTAATTCTCTCCACGGAGTTGCATTTATTTGAGCTCTGCCTGCACTTGTTTGGCTTTCAGGTAAAACAAATTGCAATCAGTGATCAGTCCAATCAATCAATGCTCATCATACCGTAATAATTTCATACCGTACCGTACCCTAACCAATGAAAGCTGTTAATTCCGGCTTTAGCAAGTGATGGTGTCCCTGTCCGTGCTCGTATCCATCCCGTTTCTGATCTCGGACGAGGTTGCCCAGGAAGGGACCGTGATCAGCTCCGAGTGCGTCTGATCGCCGCCACTTTGTCATAAGGCTAATAGAGCTTGTGAAGGGCTTTCGAATGATACCAAGATTGTTAGATTTGGTCAACAATAAAAAAAGTTATTAATTTAATTTTGAAATTAAATTATCTTCTTTTAATTAACCGTCCTGTTCCGCAGCCAAACGTATTTTTTCTTTGATCATGCCTTTTGGTATTGTTTTTTGATCGTATTTGCTTAAAAATCATATAATCAGAACCAAAAAATATGATATCAACCAAAAGTCCAATTAAATATTTTTTAATAATGCACAAAATTTCGCCCCGTTAAGTCCTCGGCAAACGTTTGGCTCTTTCGTTTGGAGTGGACAGTTTCAGAAACTTCTTTGCCTGATTTTTAACAGATTTTGTGATAAAAAATGCCAATTTGGTTGATTTTCGTCTTAAATTTAATTTTAAATTAAGGATCTGAGACCGGCGGTGCCGTTAAGCGTCGCCAAGAAAATTTTTGAAAGTTTAATTGTGATTTGTTTTATGTAATTTTCGAGTTGTTGATCACGAATCTGACATCAAAATTTAGATTATTCAGAACCCCGGACCCAAACTCGAACGAAGTCAAAACTCAAATCTTCGAATTCCGCATTTTTATTTCAAAACGAAACTGAATCTTAGTCCAAAATAAAAAAGTTAAATTAGGGACCACAATTCTTTGCCATTACCATAAAAAATCATTTAAACTCGAAAATTCGGAATCATGACATTTTTAGTGGATTTTTGTCTTTTTCGTCCTTTTATACTCACAAATTTGTCCATTGAAATTGCGCAACTAACAGATTTTTCATTGGTTGAAATGGCTATTTAAAAGCGATTCTTCGTCAATTGTTGTCATTGTCCCAGCATTATTTTTTTTTTTTTGATTTTTGATTTTTCTTTTTTATGTTCATTCGTGTCAATAATTTTTCAGCCTCCAATTTCAGCCACATGGCTACGACTGACTGGGGCCAATTCGACGCTAACGGAACTGACTACGATGCCATCTACGACGGCACAGATGACGAAGCGGGCACTACGGACAACGGGCAGGGCAGCGGGCAGGGCGGCAGCGTGCTCAATCACTTGCTGACTCAGGTGGGACATTCGCGACAATTGCTTTTTCTGTTTATAATTGAAATCCCATTTCAGGTTGGCCCCGGAATGACTCTTCAGAATCTGACGCTGCCGGCCTCTGTTCTGGAAAGGCGCTCTCTCCTGGAAATGTACGCCGACTTTTTCGGTGAAGCATCGGATTTTTGCATTTTAAAGAACCATTCTCATTTTTCAGCCCATCCAGACGAATTGGTCAGCGCGGCTTACGAAACCACACCTGAGAAAAGGTGTTTCCTTTTCGCTAAAACCACCCTAATTCTTTTTTTAACAGATTCCTTGCCGTCCTGAAGTACTATCTGAACTCCTTCTTCCCGGCTCGCAAAAGTGGCGTCGCCAAGAAGCCGTACAATCCGATTTTGGGCGAGACATTTCGCTGCCGCTGGACGCTGCCGGACGTGCCTTTGAACACGGAGCAAACTACCCGCGGACCGTTCCCGGGCTCTGCCAGCAATCAGGTCGAGTTTGACGCAAGTGCCAGGGTCATCATTTTAAACGACCAAAATTTTTTCAGTTGACATTGTGGCACGGACGGACAAAAATGCCACCCAAATGGCCATTCAAAATGCGCCATGGGCGCGCGTCCCAGTCTGCTGCACTTCGTACATTTACACCGAGTCGTACGTCGCCGGCTTTTCAATTCGGCACTCCCAATTTCAACATTGGGCTTTTCGTCGGATTTTTGGTGTCCGCCCAAACGACGCTTTTCGAGGCGGTCGGCAATTTCCACGCGGTGGCAAGTGTTTCGGAGGTTTTGTTTCGGGATGGCACACCAAAATATGCAAGAATTTAAATTGAAAGGAACGGCCAACTCACCGGCAAAGTGAACAACATTTTTTGTCTTAATTCATTTCCAGCTATTTTTTTCCCCCAAATTTCAGGTGAAAGTTCGCTGCGCGCAGACTAAATACGTGGCCAAAATCGACTTCCTGGCAAAGCCCCTGGTCTTCGGACAAGCGCATCAAATCGTTGGCCAAATCTTCCACGGGCCTGAACGGAAGGTGCCGCTGATGACACTGAAGGGCGAGTGGAACGGCGAAATCATGCTGAGACGCACTGCGCGCGGGTCATTCCATCTGTTCACCAATGTCCGGGCCAAGCCAGATGTGCGGAAGGTAGAGATTTTTCAATTTTCACTAAGCTGATTATTCTTTTTATTTTTGTCAGGAGTGCGTTCCGGTGATGGAGCAGGAGGACAATGAGAGCCGAAAGCTTTGGCGTCATCTCACTGCAGCGTTGTACACCAACAACACACAGATGGCGACTCAAAGTGAGTTTTGAAAGGAAGGGTTCAAATTGCATTAATTAAGGTTTTCCCCGTTTAGTTAAACAGCACTTCCAACAACGCCAGCGGGACGAGGAGGCGGAGCGCAAACGACAGGGACGTCCATGGAGCGCGCGCCACTTTGTCAGAGAGGGATCCGGGCTTCCGACAGACGCCTGGAAATACCGCGATGCACCGTGATAGCGAACCCGAAATTGTCTGTATATTGTATATTAGCCCGAAATTGTCTGTATATTGTATATTAGCCCGAAATTGTCTGTATATTGTATATTAGCCCGAAATTGTCTGTATATTGTATATTAGCCCGAAATTGTCTGTATATTATGTACTAATATATGTGTAAATATGTACTTGACAGACCGGAGCCAGAAACTCACAAAACCACTTTTATAGGTTTTTTGTGCTGAAATCGAGAAAAATTTTAAAAAAAGGTCTGCGGCAACGCGTTTAAACAAATTGGTTTTTTCAACCGGTTAAAAATGGGGCCTTCCTGACATTTAAAAAAGTCAACATGGACAAAAAATAAATTTTTCAGGTATCAGAGATAATGGAAGAAAATTTGGTATCCCCACAGTCCAATCCACGAATGTCTGAAAGGGTAAAAACCATTGAAGTCCAAAATTTCATAATTATTCAAATCGCAAAATTCGAGCTCTGCTGTTCATATTTGGCTATTTTGAGCTACATAGACATTTGCTAGACATCAGTACCCGTATGCATAAAGATCGGATCCTCGGATCACGACCCTTATTACAAGGGAAAATAGGATCCGAGGATCGGATCCGTAGATGAGGCTCACGATCCGTATGCATAAAGATCACGATCCGCGATCCATGGATCATTTTTGGTGATCCGCGGCTCAGGATCCCTATCTACCTCCGGAGTAGGATTGGTGCGCGGATCGAGTGAGAAAATTAAAAAAAAATAAATTTTTTAAAGATGAAAAATTAATAAATCAGAAAGATTTATCATTTTTTGGCATGAATAGAAAAGAAAAAATAAAATAAATTACGAAGAGCCACCAAAAAAGTTTTCGGCAATATTATTGCGCAAATTAAAACTGTCAAGCGATCGAAATGTAGGAAGTGAATTAATTTGGAGGAGAGAGGGCTGATTGTCAACAAAAGTTTCATTAAGAAAATCTGGCAAATTGCGATCGATTGCAATGTTGTGCAGCACAGCTGCTGCCGTGATCAATGTTGGCACATTCTGCAATTTAATTCGTACTTCGGAATGTAAAATATGGAATCGCCGCTTCCATCTCCCAAATGCATTCTCGACAATAACCCTTGTTTTTGCATGTGCATAATTATATTGTTGTTGAGCAGCAGTTGTGGGGTTTGCAAAAGGTGTCATTAGCCAGCGACGTGTTGGATAAGCACTATCACCCAGAATAATTCCTTGGATTTGACCACCTTCAAATGCTTCCCATACGTTTGACTGGCGGAGAACAAAGGCATCGTGGCTGCAACCAGGCCATTGGCAAGAAATGTTTGAAAATCGGCCATTGTGATCGACAACACCTAATCACATTGCTAATGAATTATTCGGTCCATTTTATATGTATTGTACCTTGGACGTTAATCGAGGGTTATCCTTTGCGATTAAAATAGTCCTTTTCGTGAGCGGATGCTGGAGGAATAATTCGCACGTGTGTACAATCAATGGCGCCAATTACACCAGGAAAATTAGCAACATTATAAAAGCTTGGTATAATTATTTCTCTGGCCTGCAAAGGGTACTAATTTTTTGACCAAAATTCATTCATAATTCCGGTACTTGTTCATAAGGAGCAAAATAAATGAATTTTCCAGCCAAATTTCGTAATGCTGTAGTAACTCTTAGCACTGATCGGGACACTGTAGATTGATCAAATCCCAGCAAATCACCACAGATCATCCGATCCTGATCTTTATGCATACGGGTACAGGGATGTGCCTAGGTTTCGCATTTCGCCGTTCGCATTTTTTGGCGTTTCGCATTTCGCTTTTTGGCGCGAAACGCGACTTTTACACCCCTAAGAATTGGATTAAATTCCCATAAAATTTTTCAAAATTTTACCTATAAATTGGCTAATTTTCAGTGAAAAACTGTTTATAAATGATCAAAATTTCCAATTTTTTTCCCCGGCGGCGCCTATCGGCACCGCCGCGCCCCCAAACATTCGCGACAATTGGTGCAAGAAGGTAGAGATTTTTTAATTTTCACTCAAGCTGATTATTCTTTTTATTTTTGTCAGGAGTGCGTTCCGGTGATGGAGCAGGAGGACAATGAGAGCCGAAAGCTTTGGCGTCATCTCACTGCAGCATTGTACAAGAAGAAATTGCCCCTTTCGAGACAGAGTGAGTTTTGAAAGGGTTCAAATTGCATGGAGGGAGTAATTAATGCTTTCCCTTCCTACAGTCAAGCAAGGAATTGAACAACGCGAGCGTGAGGTTTCTGCAGAGCGCAAACGACAGGGACGTCCATGAAGCGCGCGCCACTTTGTCAGAGGGATCCGGGGCGCCGACAGACGCCTGGAAATACCGCGATGCACCGTGATAGCGAACCCGAAATTGTCTGTATATTGTATATTAGCCCGAAATTGTCTGTATATTGTATATTAGCCCGAAATTATCTGTATATTGTATATTAGCCCGAAATTATCTGTATATTGTATATTAGCCCGAAATTATCTGTATATTGTATATTAGCCCGAAATTGTCTGTATATTATGTACTAATATATGTGTAAATATGTACTTGACAGACCGGAGCCAGAAACTCACAAAACCACTTTTATAGGTTTTTTGTGCTGAAATCGAGAAAAATTTTAAAAAAAGGTCTGCGGCAACGCGTTTAAACAAATTGGTTTTACAATATAAAGTGACATTGTGAAGTTCCCTGGAGGGGAGATTTGTTGGGATCTCGAGATCGATCCGACAGAATAATGAGCGAAAGCCAAGCGGGAAGGGCACTTATTGATTAAGTCAAAGGGGCGCAAGAAAACAAAGAGACCGCCCCAAGAAAAAAAACAATGTGAAAGGTTAGGGTTAGGGTATGGAGGTACAAAGTTAATTAACAATGACAATTGGTCACCAAGTTTGTTGCGATGCAGTAAAACTTGGCTGGGGCTGAGCCGGCCGCTCTCTCTCCCCCCGCCCTCCATTTTTAAATTTGTTTTATCCCATTTTCACACTTTGTTTTTCGGCAGATGCCCCAAAATGTGCTGGCTTGTGCTCTGCTGCTGATCACCAAAGTGATCAGTCTCGGCGGTCGATTGTCTCCAGCGAAATTTCGTCGTCCGCCGCCCGCGGCCACAAATGGCCCTCCGTGAACATTGTGATCATCGCCCTTTTCGTGACCGCCCCTTTAATTCTGTTCGCCGCGATGCTTCTTTACTATCACTTTGTCCAATATGTTTAAAAAACGAATGACTAATTAATTAAATGGTCCAAAATGGCTTATCGGTTGTGAGTAAAACATAGAGTCAAATTCATGTTTTATAGAGATGCAATGCCTATTTTTTGTCTTTAATTCTCTCCACGGAGTTGCATTTATTTGAGCTCTGCCTGCACCTGGGTCCGAGTCTGTATTGTTTTGGCGCCAGCCCAAGTTTTTGGGTTATAACTTTTTTTCTTGTTGACCAAATCTAACAATCTTGGTATCATTCGAAAGCTTAACATTTTAGAAGATTTCTAAGCTATTGCTTCGCGATTAGACAATTACCAAAAAAGTTATAACATGAAATTGCAAAGTCGAAAATTTTGAGGTTTTTTCCTAATAACTTTTTTAGAAGCTAAAATTTTTGTTTGTTTTTTGCAAGGCTAATAGAGCTTGTGAATGGCTTTCGATGATACCAAGATTGTTAGATTTGGTCAACAAGAAAAAAAGTTATAACCCAAAAACTTGGGCTGGCGCCAAAACGACCGATTCCCCCTGGGTCCATGCCATCGTTTGGCAACCTGGATTTACCTGGGTTTTCGTCCCGAAAAACCAGGTCCAGCCAGGTCAACCATGCAATCCAGGCCAGGCAAATTCCGATCTCTAACACTCCACAATTTAATGAGAATGCTTAAGATTCATAATCGCACTTAAAATAATACAAAATTATCAAAAAAAAGGAAATTACAAATTTAACCAAACAAGTCGAATTAAATTAAGAATTTTCATTTAGAAGAACAACATTAGTCTTGCTAAATTATCCTTCAGAGTTCAGCATGTTCCCCCTTTAGCTCCTCCGGGTTAGCACAAGCGGTCGGAGATTTTGCCAAAAAGTGATATTCGCACTTGGACGGTTCGCTGGTTTCCACAAGTTCGAACTGTTCACCGCACTCGAACTGCACCAAAGTGGACCTACGAAATGAAACAACATACAAGGAATATGAATCATCCTGTCATCCATCATCACCTCTCCGGTCCATTCCAACACGTTTGGCCATGTTCATAGCGTTGAGCCTCGAATTTGTTGCCGTTTTCCGGCCCGGCCCACTTGCCCCAATGGCTGAAAATGGAGAATATAACAAATACATCATAGTGAAATGAAAGTGGGCGCCGGTAAAAAGGGAGAGCAGAAGATAAGGAAAAGAAAAAAATTGGACATATAAAATTTTCTAATTTTTCAAAAGTCAGTCCCTTTTTCCTCACACTATGCAAAAAGCACGGGAAATGAATCAAAGACAACAACCCAACAAAATAAACCCGAATATGGGGTGGCAAATTCTCACCCCAGGCTGATCTCCGAGTGTCCGTTTCGGTCCTTTTGCACCGTTCGGTCGAACATGCACAGTTTGTACACGTATTGGGTGGTGGTCAATTCCGCGCATTGGCCCTTCAGCGGTGCCCACGCGCTGTCCGGCCCAAATTCTACGTCCAAATAGGAGGAGGATTCTCTGCAGGAAAATTAAATGGTGAGTTTAATTTGCCACAATTAGTCGACCTAATTAGCCTCTCCAAGTCGGACACTTTGTCGGCAACCTGAAAAGTGTTGGTAAAATCAATGAACTGCCGTGCCCAATGCCATCGCTTTTGCCCACCTCGTCGTACTCTTTGCGAGCCTGGTCCGCCCGTTCGATAAGTTCGCGCGTTTTCTGCTCATATTTTTCGGTTTCCTTTTGTCCCTCTTCGCCGCTTTGGTCGTCCGTTTTGTCGCCCTCTTCGGTGCCAGCGGGGATTTCTGCATCTTCTTAAAACAATGGATTTTTATTTAGGATGTGTTTAAAATCCTACGCTTTTCCGCTGCGCTGGCGATTTCATCAACAAACTCTTTGACCATTTCAAATTTGTCCAAAAATGCGGCAAAATCGAGTGACTGAAAAGGTAAAATTAAAAAATGTGTCCAAAATAATCGCCAAAAATGGCAAAAATACTTCCTCAATTTGCTGTTGTTTCGCGTCACCAGTTTCTGTTGTCTCTCCATCACTTTTCTTTTTAAAAATGTCCTTCAGCAATTCGTCTCCGCGTTCGCCCGCCGCCCCCGCGGCACTTCCGGCGGTGGCAAATCGCTTCAGCACATCCGAAGAGATTCTGATTGAGAACAAAAAAGGGTAAAGAATTTAATATCGATGAAAATTTGGAGGACAATGCAATAAAAAAGGCGACATTTAGCAGGAATAAAACCCTAAACAAGTAGACCCAATTTCCTCCAGTGCTTTATGCATTTTCTCTCTCCGATTCAAAATCCTAGAATTCCCTAGAAATGATTGATTTGGCTTATTAAAATGATTATCTTTTCTATGTATTAAAAAATGCGAATTTAATTCCCCGAATTCGCCCTCTGCTGAATGTGCTTTCCCGCCCCACCATTAAACGCACTTTCCGTCCCCGTCCTTCTCCATTTTGTCGAACATTTGCTTTGCCTCGGCCTCCGTCCGCTCCTTTTTCGCCTCCTCCCACTCTTTTTCCTCCCTGTCCTTCGCCTCCTTTTCCAACTCTTCCGCCGCTTTTTTCGCCTCCTCCGTCCCTTTTTTCAGTTCGGCCAATTCGTCCAACTCCTTTTGCTTCTTTTCAACTTCCGATTTCTTTTCCGACAACATTTTGCCTAAAATTGTCAAAACATTTGCGAAAAATAGTGTGTTTTTCATTACGCCAGTTATTGCATCGCATCACTTCCAATTCCCCCAAAAAGGCCCCAGTTTTCAACCCCCCCCCTTTTTCCCATTTTCAACCATTCCCCATCCTTTTTTTCCAAACTGACCCCCTTCCTTGGCCAACTCTTTGCGCTTGGCATAGCCTGCCGTCTGCACTTCGGCCTGTTGCTTGGCATCTTCGCGCGCTTTGGCACCCAGCGAATCGCACACATTTGGACATTCGGTGCCCGAGTCCCATTCGTCGGACCCGTCACAGCAATCTTTGGGGAAAGACAAAGCGGGTTTATCGCTACAAAAAGCCCCAAATAAGACACATTAAATCCATACCACAGATGAAATCGTTGACTCGGCTCGATGGCAAAGTTTGCGGCCTAAAGCCGAAATTGGTGCAGTAAAAATGTCCATTTTTGCACGCCGACGTCCCTAAAGAAAAATCGAAATGAAAAACGCATCCCATATAAGTAAGTCCTTCACAGGGGTTCCCGGGCAAATGATGACACGAAAATGACAGCCATTTCGGCTATTCCCCACCCTCCTCCGGTCCCCCTAAACAAAGTTAGGTAATTTCTCTGCGTTCTGTTCTGACCCGGCTCGTCGCTTCCGTCCGCGCAGTCGCAATAGTCGTCGTTGACCTGTTCAAATGGGATGCTCTTCTTCCCGTCCAAACACTCAAATTGTGACCGCGTTTGGTACAATGGAGCAACTAAAAATAGGAAAAAAATTTAAAAATACTAATAATTTGCCATTTACGTTGGGGAGAGACTCCTCGTGGCCGAGTTGGTAATTCCTTTTCCTCCCCTTTTGAGCACACCGAAGAAAAATGGACAGTCAAAACAACAAAAAGAGAGAGCAGCGGCAAAAAACAAATGCAATTACTCATAATAAATTATTTGCAGAGGACAAAGAGAAATTGCTTAATTGTTGTTGAACTAATAGATGGAAAGAAATGAACAAACGGATTAAAGCAAATGATCAAGTCGCGAAAACGTGTGACGTGGAAGTGAAATCAATCAATGAACAAAAATAGAGGATGGACTAATTGATGAGCATTCCGAATATACAATTAAGGTACAGCTGGAAATTAAAAGAGCTTGGTCACCAAAGTACCGGTTTTTAGGTCCTTAAATGGAACTTCAGTACCGGGTCTGTAAATTTTCCGTAAAGAATTGAAAAACCCCGAACGATTCGGTCAACCTCGACGGTCGGGGTCTCGTCCTAATAAAATGGTCAAAAAATAAATTTTTCAGCGAACAAAAAGACGGAAGTCACAATTTTTCAGAATTCAATTTGTTCGAATTAGGTAGACCTATTTTGGTCTTGAATTGTTTAAATTGCTTTTATGCGCAAATTATACTGTACACAATAAATACATACACATACATACATCGAACAGCCATATGAAATGTGGGAATTATACAATAGCTTTGCCAACATATATGAACATTATAATCAATCAGAAATGGCATGTCGTCGCGTTTCATCTGTGCCGCCCTCCGTCGATTAGGTCCTTTTGATTCGCACTTGAATTGACGTGCCCCTCGTGTTCTTTTTGTTGTTGCAGCTGGTACAGTCATGAGCCGAAATGCCAAAATGCTGCCTCAAAATGGACGACGCCTGTTCCTAAAAGCAGTCCGTTTTACCAAGAACATTATTATTGTGTAAGTTTCGACCGACCGAAAGTGCATTCATAAGTGACGGCGCCGAATTGTTTGTTGTTGCTCCTCTGGCGACGCACAGCAGTTGCCCGACAATGCCGACGTGATGAAACAAAGCCATGGTGAAGTGCCGGTTGGACTGAGGTCGGTCCTCGAGTGATGCGCGGATTGTGTTCAGTGTCCGTTCGAGCAGCGCCGCGTCAGGATTCTCACGAAGCAGCTGCGCCACAATATTTGCCAGCCCACCGCTCAGCAAATGGTCGTACAGCGGCATAGGAGCTCCCATCATTGCATTGACCAGCACCCAGTAAGCCTCCTGAAAATGTCAAAAATGAAAGTGAAAAGGAAGGAAATCGGATAGTCAAAACACACCTTTCTCTTCCGTGGGCTCGGGTCACGGCAAAGGCGGAAAACACTGTCGGACAGTCCGTCCACGGAGAACAGGCGCGTCACGTGCTCAGCTGTCCCGGCCGCAACGTTACTCAGAATCCAGAGGCATTCCCGCGAGACTTGATGAATGTCCGAATCGACGAGCATTTTCTGAAAATAAAACAATGATGCGGGAGTATAATCGCCGCCAAAAACACACTCACAAAGTCATCGAGCACTCCAAAGTCGAGAATGGTGGTCGTTTGCTCGTCCGTGCCCGTTATGATGTTCCCGACCGTCCGAAGTGCGCCAGTCAAAGCTCGGATTGAGTCGCTCTTCAGCAGTGTAACGATGCTGGTGACGAGGCCCGGCTGCGCAAGAAGGAGGTCAATCTGTGGAAATTGTAGAATATATCATTCGAAACTCGACAAGTCGGTCACCCGCTCCCCGTCCACCGCCGCGTGGTCCATCAGATAGGCAATGCTCCAAACGGCGTCACAAAGAATTTCACCGCCGCTTCGGTTGAGAATGATGGTGTCGTAGAGTGCCGCGATGAGACGAGCAACGAACTGAAAAAGAGCGGGGGCTTTTTGAAGGATCCAACGTTTTTAATTGGCTCACTTCCAAATTCATCTGGTTGATGCCTCCTCTGAGCAGATTTGCCAAACACCAGATGACAATCTTCCGCCCATCGGCTTCTTGGTACTCGGGCTGTTCCAACATGTCGACCAGCAGCTGAAGCAGTCCAGTGGAGCGCACTTGTTCCCGACACACTGAGCAGTCCGCCGCCAAGTTGCCGAGCGCCCACACTGCTTGGTTGCGCACCTCGCTGACACCAGACGACACCAGCAGACGCATCAATGCCGAGACACCACCAGAAGCGATGATCCGATGAGTCTCCTGCCGGGAACCGCACGCCAAGTTAGTCAAAGCCCACGACGCATTCAGTTGCAATTCGGAAGACGGTCGTTGCAAACAGTCGATCAGCTCGCAAATCTGAAATTAATGCTGAGTGTTAGGAATGGCATTGGACGAGTGAGCGCTGTTCACCATGGGTTCGATCAGTTCGTTCGGTGGCTCTTGACAGGCTGCCAGCTTTTTGCGAAAGTAAAGTGAAGCGGCTATCTGAAAAAGGTTGGAGGGTTAGGGGAAAAAGGAAGAATCACTGGGGAGTGCACCTGCGATTCGCGTGACTTCTGATGTCGTAACATGTCCAGGAATATCGCGCATTCGGCAACGCAGAACAACGGCGTTTTTTTGAGCAGGGACATTGGGGCAATTGCGTGTGTTGATGAGCAGTGTCGAAGATGAAGGAAGCGACGGAATGGGTTGATGAAATAATGGCAAAGTTGCAAAAATGGCTGTTGGAGTTTGTTTTGCTGCTATTTATACACACCTGTAGCAAAAAAGTTTTGCATGTGGTGGCGAAGTGGTTTTGTAAGATAAGAAAGGGATAAAGGGCGGAGGTTCGAGTCCGCTGTGCAACATGAACATTTTTATTTATTTTTGTCCAAAAAATTAAAAAATAACGATTTTTGAAAATTATTTTTGAAGGTTTTTCCCAACCAAATTGGACAAACTTGGTATCATTCGAAAGCTCTTTATGAGGAGAAGCTTTTTATAAGCAAATGCTAAACAATTAGAAGAGTTCGAAAAAAGATATGAGCGTTTGTTTTCTTTATTTATTTGTACATATGTATCTGTTTTTTGTTTTTGTTTTTTGTATGGTGTGTATTGAGGAATTTATGCAACCGAAAATAGAAAAACAATGATCAAAAAATAAAGGTGGGTCTTTTCAGCGTTGAGGTCGCATTTCTTAACGGACGGACGGCGACAAAACAACAGCAAATTTCCCCAAAATGTGCAGCAGCTCAACGAATTTCGGCGCCCGCTGCTCACCCTGCCGAGCCCGTCGCTGGAAATGGATCTTCTCTGGGCGGACCCCCGAATTGGAATTAAGGGCGTGAGGCCGAACCCACGAGGGGTCAGTGTTAAAAATTTGGCATGAATTTATAGGGGGTGTCAACAGATCGCATCCATTACAGTACATTAAATTACACTCAAATAATTTTTTAAAAATACATAAATTAAAAAAGGGAATCGCAAAACGGACAGACAAATCACCATTAATTTGGCCCTTCCAATCGATGGACACTTTCTCTCTGCTTTTACTTTTCTCACGCGTATCCTCCGCCACGCGGCGCTGCCGGACCCACGTAAGGATAGGCAGCGCCGGAAGTGTCCAATTCGGTGATGGGCGGCGCGATTATATTTTGGACGCCGCAAGAGGACGGACAGTGACCGCCGGGCTCTGAAAAGCATTTCCGAGTTGAGCATAAAGCCGAGAGGCGGCGACTGATCACTCCAATCAGCGAGAGATTAAGCCGGATTTTGATCAACATTCAATCAGACTGAGAATAAGCCAAAAATGGCCTTTTCTCGACTCCGCCAATCCGTCCCCTTTCCCCCACCCCACTCGCCTCCGGCATCGCCCGGCACTCCGACAGGACCCGGTGGTCCCGGCTCGCCGCGTTTACCTGAATTTGTCCGTTCAAAGTGCCAATGGTGCCACGCCTTCTCACGGCACATTACCTGGAGGGCCTGGCGGTCCACCCTAGGCAATTAAAAATGATATCAAGTTTCAATTTTTATATCACTTCTCCGATCGGTCCCGGTGGGCCTGCGTTTTGCGATGGCGTCCCATTTGGGCCCGGCGGTCCTTTGGGGCCTCGCGGGCCTTAATTTGACAAGTGATACTCCATTTGTCCACACATTTCTTTCAGTTCTGACCTGGTGGCCCCGGTGGTCCTTTGATGCCGGTGCCGCCGATGCTATCGTCGCCGGGAGGGCCTTAAAACTCCGAAAATGGAAATGATTGAAAAACCCCAATTAAATTTACCTTTTATGCCAGGCTCGCCAGGCTCACCGCGTGACCCGGGGGGCCCCGCATCGCCCACTCGGCCCGGCTTTCCCGGTCGGCCCGGGAGTCCTATAAAGCATAAAAGAAAGTTAACATTAAAAAACAATTATACCCGGTGGTCCTGGTTCTCCTTGGGGCCCGGGACGGCCCGGTTCGCCCTGAGGGCCGCGGTTGCCGGGCGGTCCGGCCGGACAAATGACACTGAAATTTGAATTCTCGACCGAGTCTGTACTGGAAGTTCGTCTCAAACGGACCATGGATAGCTCGGCTCGGGCTCCAGCGGAACGTCAAGGCCATCCAAGCCTTAGGGATTGAAATCAAATGTAAATTAGCCCACTCGGCCAAATGAACCGACCGGGCTTTCCCGGTCTGCCGGGCAGTCCGTCCGCGCCGTCTTCGCCCGCGACGCCGGGCGGCCCTGGGGGGCCGGGCGGACATTGGAGCTGCACACAGCTGGTGCACTGCTGAGTGTCCTCACCACTGCCAGCACCAGCAGCGGTGGACTGCACCGATGGGCCATAGCCTGAGGGAAGGGAAAATTTTCAAAATTTTCAAAAATTTTTCGCAAAATCACCGGAATGGCGCTGGTGCCGTCGGCCCTTCTCCGCCTGCTGGCCGTTGTAGAACAACATTTTGCTCCAAATGCTTTTCGAGGCGAACTTAAAGAGCAGACTTGGTTTACTGTTATCATTTTTCATTTATTTTCAGAGACCGACCCGAAAAGCGTCCATTCGCTGCTCAATGTCCACGAAGGAAGCCTCGAGGCGAAGGTGGAGAAGGGGCAAAGCCAATGCCATCGCGAACAGACAGCACAGACTGATCAGAATGGAGCCATAAGCAATTCGGACGGAATTTGGGGGCCGATCGGAGGAGGAGGAGGAGCACTGATCAGAGGCGAAGGCGTCGTCCACGGACGAAGCCGAGAAACGAGGAGAAAAAGCACCCATCGGAAAGGGATCAGCAGAGCAGTGAATGAATGGATGTGGAGGAGTAAATGGGCGAATGATCGGAGGAAAGGGAAGGGCACCGTCGAGAAAAGAAAGGCATTCCGAGACGAATGTTTGGGTCTGCCGAGGGCGCGGCGGTGACCCAATTGGAAGCGGACGAATGATAACATTTGACGGGGGGGGGGGAAGAAAATCGGAAAACGCAAAAAGGAAGAAACGCCCGAGGGAAATTAAATAAAATAGAAAGAAATGAATAAAATAAATATGTTGAATTATTATAGTGATATTTTAAAACCATTTAAGACTTCAAAGAATTAATCAAAAATTCAAATGAAAAATCAAATAAAAATAAAAAAGGGAAAAATTAATTGTTGAAAAATGTTAGTACATTTTGTACTTTTCATTTATTCACAAAGCATTGAATTATTTTCCCATATTTTTTCATTCGTGGAATTAAATGTTATCGTGACGAGTTTTAATGAATTGTTTTATTTAATTTCATTAAAAATTGTTTAAAATTCAAAAATAAAATTAATTTCCCTTTTTTTCATTGTTTCATTTACAAAATTTTCCAATGGCTTTGTTCATTTTAGAACAACGGAAGATTGGCGTGCTTTTGCCATCTCACGCAAATGCTTCTTAAAATGCTTCTTTTCACGTCATTTTAAAACGGAATTTTTTTTCGCGTAAAAAATAAATTAATTTTTCTGCCGGAAATTATTTAAAACCGAAAATAATTCACCTCATATTTATTTTGCACTTCAAATGGCCAATTTAAGCGATGAGCACCAAATTTACATTGTAAGAAATTGGCATTTTTTGGCATTTCAAAACGATTTTCGATTTTAAGGATTTTTTAACAGCATCAAAACATTCGCCTCAAATTTATTTGTCATTTTCGGTCAATGCTTTGGTCAATGTTTGCGGAATAATAATGGACACTTTTTTGATAATTGCGACAATTAGGAACAAGTGAGTGCCCTTTTCAGTTGGGCATGTGCCGAACTGCCCGAAACCCATGCTTAAAGTGGAACTTTATGTGATATGTCCTATCTGAGATATGACTCAATCAAAATGGGGGCTCAGGCAAACGCCGAGTTTTTTTAGCTGTCTCTCTCTCTCTCTCCCCTTCGCTCTCTCTCTCTCCCCTCTCTTTCTAACTCTCTCTCTCTCTCTTTTCCGCTCTCTCAAAAGCATTTGATCGCTTCTCCTGTGACCTTTTGATCAAATGGTCCTTTTGATCACTTTTTCCTTACCGTCCATCCTCTTTTTTCAGTTCTCTCCGTGGCACTTGCCATGTGCTGATCGCCCTGCACGCCCTCTGCTCCCTTCTCGGCTTTTTCGAGCTGTTCATCCCTTTTTCTGTGCTCCTTTGGCCCGGCGACGGCGCTTTTCTGTCCCCGACATTTTGTGGCCTTTTGCAAATTTTGCCGGTTTTCTTCACGTCCAATGCTTATACATTAATGTTGGCCATTAGCATTGATCGGCTGCTCAGCGCTTTTTTGCCTTTTTGGTACCAAAATGAATTAATCACCAAAATATTAATCAATATATTAATTATTTTTAAAATCTGTGGTAAAAATGTTAATCAAATTCTGAATTGTTAAGGTATGCGAAACGGGATGAGAACACTTTCTCGGTCCTACTGTATGTCTGTACCTTACCGTACCCTTTGTTTTGTGTGTTTTTAATTTTCAAAAATCTTTCTTCGTCCTCAATTGAGTCAGTTCTTTTTTTTAATTTATAACTTTTCAAATTCCTTCTTTTTTCGGCCTTTGTTTTGTTCTCTTGGCGATGCTTTTGGTTCTGGGGCCATCAAAGTTGTGCTGTTTTTCAACATTTCCTTCATTTACGGCTCCGTTTTGTGCTATTTAATTATTTATGCCAAATTATGGCGAACGATTCGTGCAAAAAAGGGCGAAAGTGCGTCAAATTGAACAATATTCCATTTAAAAATTATTTTTAAATATTTTAAGCACTTTAAATTTAAGTGTCTCCAATTTCATTTAATTAAATTCATTTAAATTATTATTTTTCTCAGTTGTTGGCGTTGGTTTGCCCATTCTCAAGGCCCTTTCTCTGATTGTACTGCTCCAAGTCGTCGGTTGGTCCGGCTCCACCATCGCCTTTTTGCTCGTCGCTTCGGTCTTTGGCCCCAATGATTCAGTGGCCAAATTCACACTGAACAATCTGATCAACTGCTTCTTCAGTATGACCGCTGTTTGCGAAACTCCAATTCTCTATAGGACGAGGTGAAATCCAAAGCGGAAATTGATCAATCCACACACATTAACCAACAAAGTGATCAATCAGTCCTATTGGTCATTAAGCCATTGACCGATTGATCAAATCCACCGGTCACTGTTCAAACCCACTGATCAGTGGTTATATCCATTGATCAATCATCAGATTTATTGATTAGTTGGTTAGTAATCAAATCCATTTGCCTTCGAAACAATGACTGATTGATGCTTGAATAAATTCTCGATTAATCCACTAATTTAATTCTTCGATTTTTTCAAATTTAGCAGTGAACACCGAAAGGCGCTGTCCAAAGAATTCAGCAGCTTCTCCAAACTGATCGGCAGAAGCCAATCGGTTATTGCCCCTGTGTTGGTTAAGCCGAGGAGAAACACCGCTTTTGCCGTCGCTGGCGATGCCACGCGACGCCGCCAAAGCCAATGCGGCGCCGTAAACGCCCCCGCGCGACAAATTCAATCCCTAAAACATAACGGCCAAATTAAGTGTTAATGGGACGGAGGAAGTAAATAAATGGCTGTTTAAATCAATTAAATAATATTCCAAAAAAGTGAAATTTGGAAAAAAAGGAAAGAAAGAAGGAGTTTTACAAAAATCAAATACCAAAAAAATGCTTAATATGATCGTATAAAAGAACATTTGATCTTTAGATTAATCATTTTTTGTAATTTGAAATAAAAAAACATTGGTTACTTGAATAACAATTAAAAATTAATTCCAGGAAATCCCGGTTTTTCACGGCTAACCTGGACCTGAACCTGGGTCTTTTCTTATTTGTCCTGAACCTGGTTTTCCTGGACAAAAAACTAGGAAACCCAGGTCCAGGAAGAATCCAGGTTTGGTCTGGACCCGGGATGGCATTCAGAGGCCCCAAAAATGCTCGGAAATCGTAAAAGCGGAATTCCGAGGGTCACAAATTTTTCGGAAATCGGAATTCCGACTCCAAAAACGTCGGAAATCGGAATTCCGTGTCATCCCTGGTCTGGACCCAGGAAGAACCCAGAACTGGGTCCTTGTCCAAGTCGAATTCTAGCAATCTCAAAAATTTGCTTTTTTCGATCCATTCCCAAATCCCCCCCCCCCCAAAATCCGTCAATCTCTCCCCCGCCCCCGTGCGCCATCCCTTTTCATTTTTCATTTTCATCTTCCGTTTTCCTTTTTTTTGTTTCTCCGTCTCCGTCCAATTTTCGCGCTCGGATTTCCCAATTTCCGCCCTTTGTCAACAATGGGCTGTTAATTCCCGAACATCGATCCATTTATTTCCCTCATAAAATGCAATTGAATGAGTGAGGGCAAAACACTTTTTATGTAATCGCTGCTCATTAAATGCAAAAATTAATTCAATTTATTTTTCAAAAAAACATCGATTTACGACAATTTTAAAACAATTTCATAAATTATTTTAAATTTAATTATTTTCAATTTTAAAAGGAAAAAAGAAAATGCAAAACTAATGAAAAAGGAATCGCTTAAATCCGCCGGAGAAAAATTTAAAAGGAAATCATTTGACCTTGAACAAGTAACCCATTTGCCACCATCGAAAGCATCGCATTAATTAACTAATTAATTACGGACGGACGGGGTTTTAAATCCAAACGGACAAAGGGAAGAAAGAAATGAACTTTTACACGTCATTCCATCCATCCCCCGGTGATTACAGTAAAGCATATTCATATGGTGGCATTTCTTTTACCATTTTTTGTACCGTACATTCCCCACAAATCACCGCGGATTAAAAAATGATTTTTAAATATTTTAAATAAATTATTATTATTTAATTGCTTTTTCCGCTGAAAATGGCGGACAAAGGGCCACCGCAGCAAAATGAGCAGAACGACACAAAAAGGTCAATTCAAATGTGCGCCATTTTAAACAGACTCAAAAAATTCTTCTGCTGCAGCAGACGACGACTGCCCAACGAACTTTTGGCCGAATTGTGCCATTCGGTGGTCCCTCGGCTTGGCATTTGGGACGACGCGGGACAGTCGCCCCCGCGGCACAATGCCAACATTTTGACCGCGTCGGCGGCACTGTGCGTTTTCTTACGGCACAAATTCCGGCAGAGGAAAGGTCCAAAAACACAAGACGGATTGGATGATTTACTACCAAAATTGGAATTTAGCAATTGAAATTGAACAGCGCGAAAAGTGTTGCCAAATCTGTGCCCAATTAGCCTGGGGCGCCTACAAATTGGGGCCAATCGGAAAGATTTGCATCGGATGCAAAGTAAAAATGGGATTTAACAAAAAGATGGCTGTCTTAATTTTGCAATAGTTAATTAATTGTTGTGTCCTCTCAATTAGTTAATTAGTGCCCATTTTATGTCGCCCCAATTAATTAATTACCCATTAATTCATTACCACGTGCCACCCCCCCCCCCTCCCATCAATTAGTGTCCTAATTCAGTGTTTCTTTGTGCGGTGTCTGCGCGACAAAAACTTCGTCGCCGGGGGCGCCCCGTGCACTTGCAGCGGACGCCGCGCCGACGAAACGGGGCCAAAAATGTGCAAGTCGTGCCGACTGAACAAATGCGAACAGATTGGGCTGTCCAAGGCAATGGCACTATGTGGTAACAGCGGAAGCAATGGGAACAGAAAAAGACGGACAGCGGAGCAAACGGCATAAAACGGACGAACAGAGAGAGAAACAGAGAGAGAGAGAGAGGCAGACAGAGAGAGACAGTAAGGAACACTACCGTAATGATGTGTTGGGCATTAAACAGAGTCAAACTTATGCCGGATTTGCTTTTTTGTTTGAATTTTCTCCCAATTTTGTATTTTAAAAATTTTATATTTTTTATTGATCAATTACGGATAAATCAATAATTAAGGAAAAGAAAATGAACATAAATGTGAGTGATTCATCGAGATCATCCGAATTTCCTAATAAAATTCTAATGGAAAATGGCAAAATGATTGGGGCATTATGGGGCGATTTTACGGCTGTTTTTCATGACAAAAACTAAACAAAAAAAGGACCACAAAATTGGATAAATATCAATGGGAAAGGGCAAAAAGTACAGAGAGATGGTTCACCGATTTTGACCGTTTCTGGCCAACCCAAGCCGAGTGATCAGAACGTGGCCAAGGATTTGCCGCTCTCTTTTGGCCACTAATTTGGCTTCTCCGTCGTCGGCACTTTCTGTCTCTCGCAATTCGACGGTGCAAACGATTTCATTCTTAAGGCAAAATCGGACAAATGGAAATTCGTTTTCAGACTTTTTGTTTTAAAAAACAAAGCAAATAAATACACTGTACCGTGGCCCTCTGAAGATGGGAAAGGAGCACACAGAGAGAAACGCCTTCGACTTCGTCCTCACAAAGTTTGGGCCTCGATGATTCAAATTCCTTAAAAAGACATAAAACAAAAAAATTTCGATGGATTCGGACATTATTGGATAAAAATGCAAAACAAATGATTAATTAGCGAATTTTCCGGAAAAACATTTTCGAGAAGGGCAGAAAAGTGCCAACCCAAGACGACAGATACAAAAATGTTGCAATTGTTGTGCGAAAGTAATCACCTCGGGGAACTTCAAATGTGCCAGCGCCCATTGCGAGTGCGTTTTGGCACCGTCACTTGACAATCGTCGCGCAATTGTGCCATTCCCTTGCTGCTGGTCACAACCGATTTCTTCACTTTGTGTTGACATGTCGTCCACACTGCTGAACACGTACACCTGCCAACAGAAAGGCATCTCAAGTGGCAAATGAATTGGCAAAAGTTGGCAAACCAACGAAAACTCCAAGGCTATCGGCACAAAATTTGGGATACAATTAAATCAAACTCTCTCCAAAAAGATCCAATTAACCCCGTCAATCCGTTTGGAGTAAATACGGAAGAAATTGTCCAAAAACGTGCCTTGTTGGTGAAATGGCCACAGAAGTCGAACCAAATTGTCACTTGGAGTCCGAGTTCAGCGAAGTCGACGGTGACCGGCATCGGAAGTTCTGCAAATTTAGGACACTAATTACAGGGCCAGAAGGGCAAATTGGACACAGAAGAAATATTATTTGTACATATATTAGTAATAAATGCTTCAATTCCGCTTGCCGTGCATTGTCCGCCAGTGATAAGTGTGGTGGTCGTACGACGTCGTGTGCCCATCGTACACCAACGGGTCGTGCAGCGAGCGCGACTTTGTCAAATTGGAGCGCAATTCGGGAATTTGGACGTCGCGGACCTTTGGGTCACGTTCAACATCGGAAATGGATCAGAAAAATATTTTTCTCTGTTCAAAAATGGTCATTAGAGTGCACCAACAATGGCTTTTTCTGCTTCTAACTTAAAAAATGGGATTTTTTTTGCCATTTTTGACAAATCGCATCAATTAAAAAAGTCTCCTGAAAATGCTTATTGTTAATCCGGATTTGTCATAATAATCCCCAACCTCCGCTCACCCCGGAACACTTTGTTGAGCATGTCCAGCAATGGAATGGGCTGCTGAATGCGTCGCTTCAAATACTTCATGAACACGCCGTTCTGCTCGCCCTTCACCTCATACGCGCCGACACCGCCGCTGGTCGCGTAGCCTAAGGGAATTCGAAAAAGCGATTTGAACGACGGAAAAACGAATTAAGGGAACCGAAAAAATAAAATGGGGAAATATTTGTCAATTTTAACGGATTTTCAATGCCTTTCTTGCCGCCAATTTCCCACCATAAACGGTGTTCCGATTGACGCGCACTTCGCCGCGTCGTAATTCCTCCGCGTAAGCGGTAAAAGCGACCAAATTGGAGGGCAAAAATTTGCGGCAGATGTCCAACAGAATGAGGTTGAGCGCGGGTTGGAAGTCGCGGAATTGGCCCATCACCTGAGGGGGAATTGCAGCACTTTGGCCAAATGCAATGGAATGCACAGCAAACGAAAGACCAACCAACCCAATCCATGCTGAGGCAATGCTCGGGCCCATAGTCTTCGCCGGGCGCTCCGATTGGCAGCAAATAGCACTGACCATTCGCCTCAAAGCCGTGGCCGACAAAGTAAAACACGGCTTAACTGATTTGATGTAGCAAGAAATGATTGTTTGCGTGGTACGACCAGGGACGGTTCCAGGATTTCTGCCTAAATTAGAGGGGGTTCCGCCTCAAGGACGACGACTTTTTAATTTTGATTTTTGAAAAAATTTAGCGAATTTTTTTTTGAAAGTTTGGGTGAGGGAGTCTTGGAGGGGGTACAAATAAGGAAAACCGAAAAATTTCAACACAACATACTATTTTTGCCTTAAAAATTTGGATGGATCATTGGGACCCCCCCCCCCAGGGGTACGTCCCTTGGATACCATATACATACCGTAAACGCCTTCGCCCAACAGCTTGCGGTATTCGCAAACCATGGCACGCATTTCCTCCAAGTTTAGGTCGCCAAGTGTGACCGTTTTGAAGCCGAGCTGCTGGAGAACCTCTGCCTGTAATGAGTTTGTTTTCACTGGTTTTTTGATCACTAAAAGTTTTAACAAACACTAAAAATTCAGATCTCTGATTGAGAAGCATTTCTAGGTTTGAAAAGCAAAGAAAAGTCGATTTACACAATTTGACCCTTTCGTAAGAATTCGGTTAATCCCCCCCCCCCGTTTGTTTTCATGAATGAATGAATTAAACTGCACGTGCCAATGTCTCGGCGTCACAATGTGGCGTTATCAAATTGCTCATTTGCGGTGCGTACGTGCGATTGGACACGATCAGTGCCACTTTATCCGCCGCCACCAGCGCCTCCGTTTGAGTGGCTATTTGTGGACAATTAGTCATGCATTTATTTCCCCGAACAACTCACTGGTCATCATCATCATCATTTGCTCGTCGTTCGATTGCCCATTTTCCGTCGCTCCTCCGCCCTTTTGGTCCGCCGCTTCATTTTGCTGCTGCAACATCAGACGACAGAGCCCTTCCATTTCCTTTTTGTTGCAATTGTCGCAATCTGAAAAAAACGAATAAAAACACTCATTTTTCAGAGAATGCACAAAATTAAAAAGGGTCGGTTTTATTGTAATCGAAAACAAAAACAAAAAAAAATCATAGAGAATTCATAAATGTAAAAAAGGCTAAAAATAGAAACAAATGCTTTCCCGCGGCTACGCACTTTTGTTTGGCCCGTCTGGCAGCAGAAACTGTTGCAAATCGACCAGCTCCGAGACGAGTTCGGAGTGGTACGTTTTGCCGAGCGCCCGGTAAAAATCCGACCATTCGTGGCCCTCTTCGACGACGTTCCACGCCCGACAGCGGAACACATTGCGAGCAGTGCAGTGACACCTGCGGGGCATAGTCAGTGTAAAATTTGAAGTCCCTTCAGGTTATCCCTGGAGAAAGTGCGGGGGATTGGATGGATAATGCGTGATTTGGTGCAAAAAATTTGTTTGGGTCATTAAAAATGCATTTGGAAGATTTCAGGAAATGACATTTGAAAGGATAAATTTCGCCAATTTTCAACTTTTTTTAGTTGGCGCCTGCCTGCACCACAAAATTACCAATTATTTTCGAAAATCTGGCTCAAAAATCTTTAAAAAGTCACCTTTTTGGACCAAAATTGGTAAGAAACGGCTATTTTTGTGCATTCACCTGACAATGGTCAACGAGGATTGGTTGGCCCCGTCCATCGCTTTTCCCTCCTCCAACCATTGGTAGCGCGGGGTGGGGAAAGCGCTGGCCTTACACTGCAGACGAAGCCGATCGGACGCCTCCCCCTCGACGCTGACCAACACTTGTTCCGGCCGAGACCAAATCACGGAACCTGCAAAAGAAGGGAACGGTGCCGAAAACAAAAAACGATTAGCCAATTCGGGATTTAATTGCAAGATTTGTGGCCAACAAAAATTGCGGCATTTTGTCATTGATAATTTTAATTTTAAAAAAGTACAAAAACGGCGTCGAAGGATCAGCTGAGGCACGTCCATTTTAGTGCCATGGACTTTGGCCAATGAATGGAGCCGGGAGAGAAATCCTCAAATTTTGGCACATTTCCGCCTCACAGTGATGTGGTCAATGCTGCAAACCCTTGACAGTTTGGCCTCGATTGCCGAGCAGTCGCAGCAAATGGGCGCCACAATTGGCCATCCTCGCGCAACGGTCAGCCTCATTGAAGCTGAAAAATGGTCAAGCGCATAAAAGCATGTGAAGACAACCAAACCAAACATTAAGCATAAATATGTTCAATTTATCAGATTTCAAATTCTGACGGAATTTTTTGGAGAGAATTATGTGCGACGGAATAAATGCATAAGAACAGCAAAAGCAACAACATTCAACGAACGAACCCAAGGTAGAATGGGCTGTTCTGGTCGTCATCGGTGAAAACCAATCGCCAAAGGCACTCATTTTCAAATTGGCTGGACAATTGAGCAAATAAACCATACGGAAGTTCAGCCAAATTTGTTGACAGCTCAAAGTTGCCATAGGAAGAGGTTGCTGAAGAGGCCATAAAGCAGAGGAACGGAATGCCGATTTACAGTTTTATTTGGTCGACGGAAATACAATTGCAGAAATTTCGAAGGAAGTGCAAATTTTCGGCAATTTTGTTGGAGAATTTTACAGACTAGAGAAAAGTTAATACCTATACAAAATCTCAGCGTTTAAGTAATTGACAAAAAATATGATTAATAATGTATTGCAATTATTATCGTTTTGTAACTTTATTTAAATGTTAAAATAGGTATTGCTTAATTTCTTAGTATTAACTTCTTCAAACTCAGTGCTTTTGTGGTCCCGACGGAAAAAAATCGTAGAGTTAATAAAACCAATTTTTCTGGGGTAAAAAAATGCGCTGATCATTAATCTGAACTCAGATTTTGAAAAATCATTGATTTTATCTATGATTTTTCATCAAGTACTTGATTTTTTTCAAAATTTTTTAATTTTCTTTGAGTGTTTTTTCCAATGATTTTAGGGTAAAAAATGCGCTGATCATTAATCTGAACTCAGATTTTGCTAAATCCATCATTTTGTCTATGATTTTTAACCAATCAGCATGAAAAACAAGCCGCAGCCAAGCGGACTCGAACCCCAGACACCCCCCCCCCTCCCCTCAAGGCCTTTCAACACTCGACGTAAACAAAAAGACTCGACGCCATATTTTTAGTATTTTTATTGTAAACGTGTTGATTGTGTCCGAATTCTTCGCGTAAGGTGGGGTGGTATTCCTTTCAAATTTGCTTACTGAGTTCCAATGGCGGCAGCTCTATGGAAAGAAAACTGCTGAAGTGTTCAATAATATTTTGGCGTAAATTGCGCATTTTTACCCTGTTAACGATTAGAATTTGTTGTATTTCAACGAATAAAAAAATATGTCCTTGAGGGGAGGGGGGGGGGTGTCTGGGGTTCGAGTCCGCTTGGCTGCGGCTTGTTTTTCATGCTGATTGGTTAAAAATCATAGACAAAATGATGGATTTAGCAAAATCTGAGTTCAGATTAATGATCAGCGTATTTTTTTACCCTAAAATCATTGGAAAAAACACTCAAAGAAAATTAAAAAATTTTGAAAAAAATTGAGTACTTGATGAAAAATCATAGATAAAATCAATGATTTTTCAAAATCTGAGTTCAGATTAATGATCAGCGCATTTTTTTACCCCAGAAAAATTGGTTTTATTAACTCTACGATTTTTTTCCGTCGGGACCACAATCCACACCATTGCCTTAGTATTAACTTCTTCAAACTCAGTGCTTTCGAATGATAACAATATAAATAAACATAAGAAAACAGGCACATATGAACTCCAATTTATCTCGCGCCAAGCACATTTTGTAAACATAAAAAAGAGAGAAGATCAAAATCATTGGTAAGCATATAATAATAAAAATCCAAATGATCGCAATAATGATAAAAGAAAAAGATTGCAACGATCAAAGGGTTGTTTCACAAAATGCCAAGCAGCTCCTCGTCAGTGACTTGGCCAGAACCAGCGATGGGCTCTCGAGCAACCAATTTGTTGAGCCAGTCTGGCACCGGCTGAGTCGCTTCTTGAAGACTCTGAAAATTATATTAAAGCATGAAAATTGTTTTCTAAAATTGCCTGGACAAATCCCTCCGCCATGGTCGCATCGGCTTGAATGTCAAAAAAAGTGGTAGCCGAGCCCTGCTGCAAACGACCGGTACGACCAATTCGGTGCACATACGTCGTGAAACTATCGTCAATCCCTTCTCCAGACGCGGGAAGGTCCATATTGATGACATGGTCCAAATCCTTGAGGTCGTGTCCACGGGCGCAAACATCCGTTGTGACGACAATCTGATGAATTTTTGAAAATGGTTGGGCTTTTTTAGTGACCTGGTACACGCCGGCACGAAAATCGGATAATGCCTTTTCACGCATTTCTTGCGGACGATTTCTTTAAAGGGAGAGGGAAGAAGACTGAATTAAAGAGAACGGACTACTCACCCATTAATTGTGGTGGTGTTAAAGTCGAATTGGTTCAAGTAGGTGGAAACAACATCAGCGTCTCGCTTGGTGTTCACAAATACCATCGTATTGCGTATTTTCCCATTGACGGCTGGAAAAAAGAACGAATCCGCGAATAATAAATCAGTCCGTTTGACTTCGGTGGTCAATTATAAATCGACAGTCTGTTGGTGTACTTACGGTCACGCTTCTTCGCGGTTTGCAATTCGAGCTGGAACAGTCGAAGAAGAACGTCCTTCTTTGCGGTGTTGGGGACCATCAAGAACTTTTGTTTGATGCGCGAATTCGCCGCAACCAGCCGTTTGTTGGACACCATCATCGAGTCTTTGCGCATCCACTCATCTGCCCAATTTTGGACAACTAACGGAAAAGTGGCACTGAACAACAGAGTCTGTCGATTTTCAGGCTAAATAAAAAACAAAAAAATAAAGATTTTTTAAGAAATAAAATACACAAAACCTGGGGCCAATTGTTAACGTTGTTAAGCTGACGCAGAACAGCCTGAAAACCGTCCTCCAGCAATTGGTCAGCCTCGTCAAAGACAAGAACTTTGATTTGGTCGCACAAAAGCTAAAATTATGAGATAGACAATAATATAGTTTTTTTTTTACATTTTTTGATTGGAAAAAGTCACAAAGACGTCCCGGAGTGCCAACCAAAATATCACAACCATCCGTAGAAATTTGACGAAGGTTAACATGACGCAGAAACATTCCGTAGGCGCGAGACACAGACACATCACACTCTTCAAAGAAAACAGTAAAGCCTGCCTGGTTTAATTCATGAAATGAGCACTAACCTTCTGCCAATTTCCTCGCCTGGTCGTACACCTGAACGGTCAGCTCACGAGTTGGTTCCACGATAAGGGCAAACGGACAGCAGCGCCGCGATTTGTAATGGCCACCTTTTTTAAGTTTCATGACGGCATCGATGATCGGAAGCAGGAAGGCTGCACTTTTGCCACTCCCCGTCTCTGCATGCCCCTTCAAGTCGTGTCCTAAATTTGTTTCAGTTCGCATCCGTCGAATAATGTTATGACCTACCAGCTTTGATCAACGGAAAGGTAAGCGACTGAATCTTGCGTGGCACTGTGTAGTTCGCCTTCTGAATATTTGTCAGCAAAGCTGGCTCAAATTCGAACTCGGACCAACGCATAAAAAACAAAAATTAACATGTTTCAAAACTGGATTTGTACTCAATGGCCTTATATTCGTCTGCGTGCGGACCAGCGATTATCACGTTTTCGTCTTCATCGCGAATTGTAATATATTTGTCCTTTACGCGGGCATCCTCCTCGAAAAGTTCAGCAATTGAACGCTTTGTCGGAACAAATCCTTCTCCTCCTAGAATCTTTCAGTTTTACTTTTAAGATTGAGAAATACAACCTAAGTTGCATCCGGAATCCATCGGTGGCTGTGCTCCATGACCTTCTGCTCCACCAAAATTGTCATTTCTCACATTGAAAGCATCATCCATTGGCATCAGTGCTCCACGACCACGACCGCCGCGTGCACTCACACCATTGGTTTCGGGACCTGATAAACCGTGATTTGTACGGTGATTTGATAAGTTATGTGGCTGACCGAAATCGAGTCCTAAGTCCACCAGCGGTGGTGCTCCACGACCACGACCGCCGCGTGCACCCACACCACTGTTGTCTGGACCTAATAAAACATAATCGCACGATAAATAAATAATAGGTTTATTATGTGAAGTTATGGAAATATTTACCAAAATCGGTCCCGGAGTCCATCGGTGGCAGTGCTCCACGACCACGACCACCTCTCCCTCCACCCAAATTGTCATTTCCCACATTCCAGGCTTCAGCCATTGGTGGCAATGCTCCACGACCACCACCTCTTCCTCCACCCAAATTGTCATTTCCCCCATTCCAGGCTTCAGCCATTGGTGGCAATGCTCCACGACCACCACCTCTTCCTCCACCCAAATTGTCGTTTCCGCCATTCCAGGCCTCAGCCATTGGTGGCATTGCTCCACGACCACCACCTCTTCCTCCACCCAAATTGTCGTTTCCGCCATTCCAGGCCTCAGTCATTGGTGGCATTGCTCCACGACCACCACCTCTTCCTCCACCCAAATTGTCGTTTCCGCCATTCCAGGCCTCAGCCATTGGTGGCATTGCTCCACGACCACCACCGCGTGCACTCACACCACTGTTGTTGGAACCTAATAAAAAAAAATGGGGTTCTGGAAAGTTTGCATAAATTTTAACCAAAGTCCATCGGTGGCACTGCTCCACCACGACCACCACCTGCTCCACCAAAATTGTAATTTCCCCCACTAAAAGCATCAGCCATTGGCATCGTTACTCCACGACCACGACCGCCGCGTGCACTCACACCATTATTTTCGGGACCTGATAAACCGTGATTTTACGGTGATTTGATAAGTTATGTGGCTGACCGAAATCGAGTCCTAAGTCCACCAGCGGTGGTGCTCCACGACCACGACCAACCCCACCCAAATTGTCATTTCCCCCACTCCAAGCTTCAGCCATTGTTAAAACAAAAAAATAAGCTAAAAGATTTTTTTATTAGGTAGACAAATCCCAATGACAATCTTTAGTTTCACAAAATAGAATTAATAATTATTTCGCAATCGATTAACATTACGCCATATTTAAATAATTTATGTAAAAAAAGCCTTAACTTCTAGAAATTTTTTCAGTTTTTCTCCACACAAAATTAAGTTAAAGAGAATAAATGTTTTTCTCAAGACTGCACTGCTCAAAACGGGGTGCTGTTGGTTCGATCCATCTGAATTTCATGGTGTTTATCCGTACAAACTCAGTTACTACTTAATGCGATGTTTAAGACAATTTTAAGGTTTTTGGTGTAGTCAGTTTTCACATATGTAACAGCTTCTGTTTTTCATAAAACCTATTTTTTCTAACCACCTGCCCTTTGTTTGAAAGTAACATATGAATCAGAGAAATAATAAAAATTAGCAACCATGATAAATCAAAATTTGAATACAAATAGAATTAATACATCAACATTTTTCGAACTCGCTGATCACCAAAAAGATAATTCAACATCCGATCCAAAAGCAAACAGCAGACCAAATCTCCCAAAATACAACAAATCAATGTATCACGCAATTCGACGGGGATGTGGACAAGCTCTGAAATGGGCCATATTCAAATATAGCAAAAAATAAAATAAGGTTTTTAATAAATCTAACCAAATTTATTGTTGAGATCCGGAAAGGTATTTGAAGCAAAGGCGACCATTGCACCAAAAGAGCAAATGATTGAGTAGAAGAGGGGCTTGTTTTCTAGACGTACAAACAATAGAAAATCACTGTGAATTTAGATGACAAAAATTTCGAATCGTTTTAGAAAGCATAATTTCCCTTCTATCGGGACTGATCCGCGTGAGTTGTGTGTGTTACGACCACAAAAACTGACCAACTAAACTCTCCATGAAAGGTCTGCCACGGTAATTGACGGCAAAAGTTGCAATTTGCAGAGAAGCGGACATCAAATAAACGGCGGTATTCAACAAGTTCGGTTTGAACTCCTTTTCCAACTCAGTTTTTCCTGGTCTGATAAATTTCCAAGAATGTCACACATTTTGGTTTGAAAACGAATATTGTTGTACCTCTCCTCTAAGGCATGAGCAAGTCTGACAATGTGAATCAAACAGGCAAAATGGACGGCAAATTCTTAAAGGGAAAGCTTGACTTGTTAATGATCAGTGCAAAAGAAAGAATACGACAATTTGGTAAAACATAGTTCGTTACGTATTGTGATGGTGGACAGAGTGTACACATTGAAAATGTTGGTCATCGGTCGTTGTTTCGCGAGTGTTTTTAGGGGCTGAAATTGAGAATTGTTCATTCAAGGCAATGTTTGTGTTGCCTTTGATCTGGAGATAAACAGGAAACAAGCGGCGAGAAAAATGCCTTGTATTGTTGCCTAAATGTCAATTTTAAAAAATAAAGCCAATAAAAAAGGAAGATCCACCTGTATATCAGAAAATTTTACACCGTCCAGGTACAGCACCGATTGACTGTACGCCAACACCAAGGCGTTCAGCGCCAAAATTTTGAACATTTGTAAGGTGGTCACGAGCGTGCACCGTCCCTGCTTGATGATGTTGCAAACTGAAGCAGAGCAAAACTGTAAAATTGGATAGATGGCGCAATTGCATTGGCTCACTTGATTGGATGGAAGTCGATTTGGAAGTGAACGGAGCGGCGTACGACGCGTCGCCAAGACGGACCTTCGCCTGCTCCTCCTGGTCTTCTAAGTCGCGCATCATTTGATTGAGACGACCCTATTCAGTGGAGGGATTTTTTAATTTAATGGACGAAACCGTATTGGAGAAACCCATTTTTCGGCTTGAATTTAGGAATGTTCCCCATTTTTTGGGAGGGGGACAATGCCGAGGGCGATGGGCCGCCAAATAGCAAAGTGAGCAAATCGCTACGGAAGGATAACTCACTCCATTTATGCCCCTAGAACAACCCTCCGTCACGCTGCTTCTGTTCGTCTGCTCCGCCCACTTCCACCCACCTGCATCTGTTGCTGTCGTGAAGACGTGCCACCACCGCCCGCCGTGGTCATGGCCAACTGCTGCTGTTGTTGTCGCTGTCCATTGGCATCCGCTGAGGTCGGCTCGCGGTTGTTGTAACGCCGAGTCTTTGCTGGCAGTTTTTTTGCCGTTTCTTGGGGCTGTGCCACCTGCTCACCGCCGCCGCCCTCATTTTGCTGCTGTCTGCCACTGGTGCCGGAGGTGCTTTGCGTCGGTGTTCCACTGCCCGCGGCGGTGGCAGCCGTCGCCTCTTCGGGCTTCAGCGGATGGGTCAGCAGCGCAACGCCAACTTCGGCGTGTTTCAACGCCCCGACATCGTTGGTCCTTGTAGGAAGAATTTATGGGTCAAAATAAAAACTATTAAAAATTGTTGCAAAGGCTTTTTTGACAATTTTTTAATGGACGGACGAACCCATCGCCACACATCAGTGTCGTCAAACCCATGGCTTTCAACGCGTTTATTGCACGTTCCTTCTGTTTTGGGGACATCCGCGCGTAGACGCGCACATTTTTCAGCACGAGACGAAGAGAACGGCTGAAAAATTAAAAACAAAAGTGAAAGGAAAAGGAGGGAGAAGAGAAGCAAAAACCAAAACTGTAAAAGTTTTAAATTCCGGTCCAAAAAACTGAAGTAATTAAATGTCGAAAAGTTATTTGTAATGTGTTGATAGACAATTTTTCTGTAGCTTTAAATAGCCCAACCCTTTCAGCGAGTCCATCAAGTGTTCAAAGGCTGCTCCGGTGATGCACAGCTCGAATTTGTGGTGCCCATGTCGCAGATGGCTGCCAATAAGCGCCTCCGTGGACAAAGCGACGGATTTGCCCGCGTCCTGGGACGACCGCCAAATCCATCGGCGGTTGTCGTTGCGCTCGTCTTCGTCGTCGGATTGAAGCAGTTCAGTGGAGGCCGACTGTTGCTGATGTTGTTGTTCACCATTAGTAACAATTGGCCGCGTGTCGTCCAAAATCAGTGCGATTCGACTGCGACGGATGAACCGAAGAACGACCGCCACGTGGATGGCAGTCAGCACATTGTCACCGGTGATCATCACAACCTGAAAAATGATGCAAATACACCAAAAAAATAAACAAATGCTCGGCACCCGGTGCGACGCGTCCGCAATTTCGGCAATCACTTGCTTACTGTCCGGCTTCAGCGGACACGAAATGACGGCAAACCCGGCAAAGTGCAAGTCGTGCTCCAACTCGTCACGACTAATCTCTCGGATCTAAAACAAAGTGGTCAAAACATTGGGAAAATGGACGAATGTCGACGCGTCCCCGTCATCATCACTTGTTGGTGCGACAGTTGGCCAAGCTCGCGAATGCCCAACGCGACAATCCGCGCGCCGGCCAAGGCCAACTGTTGGTAGTGCGAGTCGTAGTCAGACGGCGGATTCGAGAACTGAAAAGGGACTGACTTTTCAATTCCAATTACGGCGGTTTTGGCACTATTTTTTCAAAATGCCATTCATCCGTTGCTCAAGCATTTCTCCCACCTCTTCCACTTCCCTTAGCATTCCCTCACCGACCATTGGCTTAAGCACTTCGGGCGCCCCCTTGACGCTGACAATGTGAAAAGTGTCGTTGGAGCCGGCAACCGGCTGATAGCCCGCCACGACAGTCATCCGTTTCATTTGGCTGGTGAAGTGAAAGCGGCGGAAGATTTTCAGCGGCGCCATTTTGGGCATTCGCCGGTTCGGCATCACAGCGTCTTCTGAGAATGGAGAAATTAATTTTTATAAAAAAAATTCTAAAGATTGGCAGTGAATTCCGCCCCTTAGAGCCAAAAATAACTCTCACGTTTCGTGACGTTCCAGTCCAACCATTTGAGAATGGCCTTCTCCAGCGGATCGCCCACCAATTCGTTCTCAAAACGGACCAACGAGTGGCAGGAGGCCAACGCGTTGATTGTGTTGGGTCCGCACTCGGCAACATTTTGAACAACAGTTACTGTGGTGTCGCTTGGCGTCGTGTCATTTTCTGTGGAGCGGCTGTCAGAGGCCATCGCATCGTTTGAAGTACTTCTACAAACAGTTTGGATGAAGGAATAATCTTAAACTGGATTTGAAACTCCGACCCATCCCAAATAGTTTGATTGTTTTCGGAGGATTCCCAAATCCGATCCCCGAGATTATCTTCTTCAAAATCCCCGTTCCCCTAATTCCTCTTGTATTTTTAGGTTTCCAATTTGCTGACAAATGTCAATGATCGTTCATCGGCTGAAAGGGGCGTTCGAGTTCGAATTGTGCTCACCCGTTGCTGTTCGGGGAGTCTGCCTTTGTTGTGGGCAGTCCGGCAACGCCCTCCATCACCAACTCGTCCTTAGTCAGAGTGCCCGTCTTGTCGAAGCAGCACATGTCCACTTTGCCGGCGAACGGAATTCGAAAGGGTTCGGTGCAGAAAATGTCGAGCCGTTGCAGAGCAACCAGCGAATTGTTCACCTTGAAATGCATTTAAATTAATTCACTTGGAGGGAATTCATTTTCCGGGGAAATTGCATTTTTATATGCAAATTTAATATTTACAGCCAGCGAAAGTTCAATAGGCAATTCGGGTGGGATGACACTGGTCAAAATTAGCACGCATTCCAGGAACAGTTTGTAGCGGGACCGTTCCTCGTCTTCGGTGCCTTTAAAATGGAAAAATTATACCGAATTGCCAAAAAGGACACCACCTTTGATCCACAAATAGGCAGCCGCAACAATGGCAAAAATGAGCAGAAAAAGGATGAAGAAGAACGTCTCCAAATTGTTGGCACTGACGCGTTTCACACCGAACTGAAAAAGTGGAGATGAAACATTCCATAGACAGACGAACAAAACGGGGCATCAAAAAGTAAAAATGAGACTTTTTAATCTCACAATCAATCCAATTAGTGAGGGTTAAACACAATACCCATAATGAGGGACAAAAAAATTAAAGTAACTATGAGATGCCCTAAAATAAGAGAATACAGGAAACGAGACAAGCAACACCACCTGCCATATACCACCCAACTCATCCATATGTAAAAAAATGCCATAACATGGGTTTCTGTGGATGAATTTGCTGTGATCCAATTACTATGACAATGTAGCATCAATTATTAATAGCTACCAGTAATAAGATAGCTCTTTGTTTGTTCTTACCATGATTGTCCTCAGCAGACTTCCCTGCTGCGTGTTGAACCCCGTTCTGAGCACGTAACAGACCACGCCGTTGTCGGGCCCCTTTATTCCGGGCTCATTTTTAGCTGACAATGAAAAAAAAGATACTTAAAATTCCCTTTAAAGGCTTTCAAAAGGTATGGCAGTGAAAATTTTCAAAAATTTTTCGAAATAAAATTTACCAAAATAAAAAACAATGGAAATTACTCCTAAATATTAGTTGTACGCTGTTGCTTCTGCTCACCGGGTGGCGTGTGCTGCAACATTTTGGTGCCCCCGAAAAGCACGTGCAGTCGGCTGTCGGTGTTCGGCTCAAAAACGCGTTGGCGTTCCGTCACCTCCTCAAGAGGTTCCTTCATTTGCGGAATGGACTCGCCGGTCAACATCGCCTCATCACAAATGGCATTGCCACGGAGGACTTTAAAATTGAAAAAAAAATTGTAAAAAATAAACTCGTTTTTATACGCAAAAGATCGCATGGAATCGCCCGTTCGTCGTCACTTCCTTTCACCGAACAAATGGACACAATGTCACCGCAGACCAATTGGTCTAAAAATTTAAAATCGAATGTCTTTTTTTATCGCTTCGTTTGCCTGAAGGAATTTTGTTCCATCGTTTGGCGCGGTAAACATTGACAAAAAACGACTTGGAGCCCATGTTCCTGAGAATATTGTGCAAATTTCATGGCCAAATCAAAGAAAAATGGCAAATAAGTCCAACCGAATTTCGGACATATTTTTGAGCTGTTGCTTTACAATGGTCGCCTGAAAAATAAAATTAAAATTTTAAAAAATTGCATATTTTGCACCTCGAAAGTGACCAACATGAACAGAGTGAGCAGTGAAAAGTACCACATGTCCTCTGAATTTCAAAAAATTAAGTCACCAAAAGGTTGAAGTGTAATTTTAGGGCTAATAAAAGGAAATAAATGCATAATTTGTTTATTAATGGGCAATGGTCGGCGGTGACTCACTCACCCAAACACCAAAGACCGACGCAGAAAACTTGGAAGACGAAGAAGGGAGCAGTGGCACGTTCAATGAACAGCTCCACGAACTTTGGCACTTCCATTTCGACACTGAAAGTGAGGGAGTGAAGCAAATGTGACCCAATTTGTTGTAATTTGGAGTTAATAGCAGAAAACTTTTACCGATTGTTTCCGTACTCATTTTGCACCGCTGAAACTGCCGCGTCACTGTCGTGCCCTTTGGCCTCCTGAAAATGGCGGAGGGGCAGCGCCGTGTCGAAGAGAATGGCACGGAACTAAAACGGTTTATAAAAAATTTATTTTAACTCTCAAAAATATAAAATTTTTGCAAAAATCCTGGGCTATTCATTAGAAAACAATCGTTTGTCAACATTTTCCAAGCTCTTTGAAAGCCCAACCAAATTGTCACCTGCTTTTCCGACTCATCATAAGCATAGGAACATTTTTGGAAGGTGAAGAAAATGCGCACGGCGCCACCGCCGCCATTTCCATTTGGTTGAAGCTGAAAAAGGCAACAGAAACCATCAAAAATAGTGGCCAAAAATGACATTTTTTACTACTTTAACCCGCTGAAGTGGCACCATCTCTGTCCATCCGTTGTTCGGCATCGGTTTGACCTTGCAAATTCCAAATATGACAATTTTTACTCACAAAATGACAACTTTTGCCATTTGGGCGTTGCGCGGCTCGCAAATGCGCACGCAATTCAAAGCGGCGTCAACCTCAACAAACCAATAACAGAAGAGGGCGGTGAGCACCTGAAAAGGGGGAGGCAAATTTACAAATTGAAAAAAGTAAATTTTAATTTAAAAAATAAGGGCCGAAAAATCCAACCTGCGACACGAAAATGACACCGATGACAATGCAGCCGAGTTCCCAGTGGTCGGCAACACCCAACGATTGGGTCCACCAGCCGAGCCAACAGGCGTAGAAGACAATGAACGGAGACTGAAAAACACGGGGCGAAAGGGAATTATGAAAGGCAAAAATGGGAAAAAATAAAAATCGAAATTTAATGGGTAAAATAGCAATTGTTGAAACGTACAATGAAAGCATGCGCCGCGAGGGGTTTGCGCCGGTAACAGAAGACATTTTCCACGAGTTGGTCAATTGGCATTAGGCCGGAGCAAATCGCTAAAAACGTAAAAAAAGGGGATTTTGATAGAATTAAAAAGCAAAGGTAAAAACAGTGGAGCAAAAAGACTAAATGGCTTTCCGCTGATCTATGATTGTTGGATTTATGCACAAATTATGATGAATTCCCCATATTTTCTGCTGCTGTTGAACAACTCACAAAAATTTTAGTGACGACGAATTTACGAATGCCAAATTTAAATAAAAAATGAAAGCCAATTTCCACTTCCCGTCAAATGCCAACTGTATTTAATTTTAAGCATTTGCTTTGACATTTCTACGTCATACTTATTCTCGACTTTACGTTGAAATCGAACAAAAAATGAATGAAAATTTTGCTGAAAATATTGTTTATGAGCGGAAATGCGTTGGTGACACTGTATTTTAAGGACTGTAAAAGAGTGATCACAGCTTTTATCTTAATTCTCTTTTATTTGTACATATTTTGTCTGCAGTGCTTTAACTTTATTTATTCGAATTCTAAAAAACACATTAACATTAAAATTTTAAAATAATTAAAAAATGAATTTTCTTTTCTTTTCTCCTTATTGTTCACATTTGTACAGTTCCGTCTCATTACGGTATGTAAATGAAAAGCGTTTCTTCCACGTAATTGCGACAAACTGGGCATTTCGGCTTCTCATTTTGTCCAATTACTTTTGCACACTCTCTGCAAACACAAAAATGTCTGCAGGGTTTGAATACGATTTGACGCTAAAAATTGGATTGCTTTTTAATTTTTCCCACCCAAAATTTTACTTCATTTGTCAGGCAAATTAAACAGCGATTTTCCGTCACTTCTGAGCCTTGTGGTTCTTCATTATTTTCCTGTTTAATAGTCAAACCATTGCGCTAAAATTAACAAATCGTTAGCTAATTAAATAAACCGATTAATTAGGTATAATTGACCAAAAAAGGGAAATTAAAAATGCTTGCCAAAGTCTGAAATTGACAATTGGCACAAAAAGTTTTCCACCGGTTCAGAATGCAAATATTCTGTGGCCCATTTCCATTCAAAAAATCGTTTCGCGTCCCTTTGATCCGCGTACAAATTGTGCCCAATGTTCCGCGAATTCCCTTAATTTGTTCATCCATTTTTGGTGCTGTAAATTTCGATTCGATTGCTCCTTTGGCGAATAATTCGCCTAAATTTTGAATTGTCATTTTTCAATTTTTAAATAAGTGATGATGAGCACTCGGAGAAAAAGTGCCGGATTTTAGCATTAAAGATGCCTTTTTTTCCTTTCAATTCGTTGTCAGAAGAGTAGCCTCTAATTTTGACTGATCGCCTTCAAAATTGCCCGATAATCGATATTAAAAATGTGAATGCATTCGACGGGACATAAATAAAGCGAAAAGAGAGTGCCGTGTTCGCTTACAAAACCGACCAATCTGACGGAAAAGGCACAAATCCAACGGAAGCCATGGGCTCGTTAACCATTGAGTGCCGTTGCCCCTCCGTTCATCTTCGTCCGTTGCCCGCTCTTTGCTCAGCCAATCGGCAAACATTTTGAGCCAAAATTGGACAATTTGCCGCGTTTGATCATCGGAGAGGGGGGAATGAACCCACGTGTCGAATGCCCTCATTACGACGTCGTTTTGTGTGAGCAGTGCCAAGTTATTTAGCAATTGTTCCCATTTCGGACAAAACGAGTCGAAACCATTTTCACGCTTAATAAAGCGGGAAATGATTTGATGTATCCATTAGCGAATGGATGGATCAAAAAAACACCGTTGTCTGATCGATCAGTCCAACGTGATTCATCAGAAAGGGGCGGTCAATTTGGCAAAATTGGCCAATCAGTGCGACCATTTGCTCGTCCGCCATCCGAATTCGGTGCAGCAGAATTCCGTTTTCGTGTGCCTTCGCAAATGCCTCCCAATAAATGCCGAGCATTTTGGCATTGCCCTCTTCCATTTGGCTGCCCAACTCTTTTCGCCGTTTTGCTTCGCTGATCAGGTGGCGAAAGCTGGCCACCAAAAAGAAATTGATCTATGGGAATGCAAATGTGAAATGGCAGAGAGTGAAAATGTGCCGACCCAACGAGGCAAAATGCCATAAAATTGGTTGGCAGAAAGCCAAAAGGAATTCAATGCCAGCCGGAGGAATCGCTTCCACTCGTGATTTGCTTCAAAATAATTGATCGTGCAGCGAGTGTTGCGCTCAAAAGTTCGCTGGCACACGGAGTTCAACGCTTCCGTCACTTTCCGGACGTACACTTTTTGCCACGTGAACTTTCCGGTGCCGTCGGGAGGAATCACATTCTTCGGGACAGACAGTTCCCGTTCAATTGAATCGAATTTTAATTGGGAATTTTATGTCTACCGGTCCGTCCATCGGTGTAAGTGTGAAACTGAAAAAGCGCTTGGCCAAAGGGGACGACCATTTGGTGAGTCGGCCATTTTTGCGCATCAAAAATTGGCCCCGTTCGTCCGTTTCGGCGTTGGCAAAATGCACAAAATATTTGGCATAATCAGCGAAACTCTTTTGATCATAAGCAAACACAAATTGGCGTTGTGTGTGCTTGGATTGGAGGTGGTCAAAGATGGCACTGTTCAGCAGCGCGGCGTTGGCCAATTTGTCCCAAATGATCACTTTGTATTTGGCCGGAGGGACAACCTGACAAATGGCCATCATTTAAAAATTTGAATTTGATTTAGTCCCTTTGGCAATGGTTAAAATGTATTTGCCTGTGCCAAATAATATTTCCTTTTGTCCCAATTGGCATTTGTTACAAACGATTTAAGAATCGACTGTTTGGCAACATTCACCGCAAGCATTTCAAAAAACAGAAAAACGAATATTAATTTGAACAGCGCCGACATAAGCACTTTAATTTAGTGAAAATTAGGCGGACCAAATAATATTTTATAATAATGCAGGTTTATATTTTATTTCTATTGAAAATAAGACAAAATTAAATTTATTGGCGAAAGCATCGATTGAGAAAATGAGGCTACGCTTTCTAGCCCAAATGCGTTTTTTGTTTAATGGTAAATATGTAAAGCAAAAATTAGATGGATGGTATAAGCCCATTTAATAACAATTTCAGACGTCCCCAACCCCCTTCCCACCCCATTAAAAGCGCACAAACGAATGTCTTTAAGCACATAATCTGGAAATGAATACTCACGGAGAACGTGTTGGTCGAACAACAATGAAAATGACAAATAAATATTTCCATCGATCGATTAATCGTAAAGAATAAGTCTCCATCTCAAATGTTTCCTCTTAAGCAGTGAAACGTGTGGCGCTCAAACGTCCGTTGCGATAGCATAAGCCTTCCGTCAGTCGCTTCGTGTCGACCACACCGTTGGGAAGTCGCGGAATATCTTTGGGGAAGAAGCGCCTAAATGACAAAAAATACAAAGTGAAAATGCAATTAACGTTATACTCTCCATGCCAAACTCACTTCATAGTTAAGTAATTGTTGCGGCCCCTCTTGGCCAATTCATCCGCCTGCCAAATGGGCTCGGGAAGGGAAATAGCGAAACTAATGATCTGGTGGCTGTAGCACAATGCATTCAGAAAGCCCTGAAGTTCATCCTGCGTCATGCCGATTTCGTCCACCAACACACTGTACTCCACTGGCTTGCCAGTCCCCTAAAACAAGCAGATTTAATTTAGAGAAAACTTTGCAGTTGCTTCTGACCTTTTTTGGATAGTGTGATTGCATGAAAAACTCGGGTATGTCCGGCCGAACCATTTTCTCGTTAATCACCGACCCGGGCGTCAGATTGACAACAGTACCATCGTGAACCATGAAGAATTTCTGTGAAAGCAAAAATTGGTTACAAATTAGCTTTTGTTGTTCACTTTGAAATGGCGCTTGGTTCCCACAACAAACATAAACTTTGGCTTGTAACTCTCGTCATAATCCATGCAGCCCATTTTAAGAGCACTCATCTCCTCATCAATGGCCTAAAACGACAAAATTAACTATATAATATACCAATATTTCATCACTCACCATGGAAAATTGCGCCTCTGACAGTCCGTCGCGCAACACAATGATATATTTTGGTCGTGCGTGCACCACGCGGTTGGTCTCCAACATGCGCAGAATCCATGTGGTGCGTTCCGCCAACTGACCCACGTCAACCGACTCTTTACGGGATTGTTGGTAGAAGTAATCGCCCACAAAGTTATGAGGATGAAAGGCCACGTTAGCACAGATCTTAATAGATAATCAGGAATATTATTGTTGCGATATCACTTACAAAGGGAGGTGGCCAAGTGTCCGTGGGATTTCGGAATGAGATTTTTTGGGTAGATAGAGCACACCTGGGTTCTTAAGAAAAATGTTTTCAATTTCTGCCAAATGGACCCCTGTGCCGAGATAAAAAATGCCAAACTTTTTAATGATGAAATAAAAGAAATACTTATTTGTGTCTCGGCACAGTGTCCAGTGGTGTAGCGGTAGTGCAATAGTCAGCATCAGTTAACCCAGGGTTCGGATCCCCTACATGTAAATTAATTTTTTAAATTTTTGTCTATTATGCCAAGTCAATTATCAAAATATTTTTTATTAAAAAAACTTTATTTTTAATTTTTTTGAAATTATCTAGTGCATAAAATACTCAATAAAAATATTAGACAAAAATATATTTTTTAATTCGACAGGTTTTTTATTACATCTTTATGTTTAATGCAATTTTTAATGGAATAAAATTAAAATAAAGATTTTGATAAAGAAATAAAATTTGCTAATTGAAGTGCTCATAAAAAGGAAAAATAAAAATTAAAATGGATTTACACAAAGGGGATTCGAACTTGTGACCAATAAAAATTTTGACTAACACATTACCTCTACACCAAACAACACATTAAAGATATGTAAATAATTAATTAAACCCATGGGTGCTCTATCCATCCAACCAAGTTTTATTTGGAAATCCCACGGACACTTGGCCACCTCCCTTTGTTAGTTAAAACTCACTCCGACGGTGGATGGGTCAAACGAATCGCATGTGGCACCCTTCACATGAAGCATACGACGTTCCTGTGGCGTGGTGGGTGCCGGATGCGCAACATCATAGCCAATCACGAGCACGTTTCCTTTTTCCAACGCAAAACGTTCAGCCGAGCGCTCCACCAACGGCATGTAGTTGAGGCCAAAGTTTTTGCAGTTCAATTTGTTGATGATGTTCTCCAATGTCTGAGTTTTGCCTTTGTGCACAATTTCGGTGACCTTCTCAACGGACACATGTTGAGTTGGCACATGGTAACGTGCTTCGTAGTATTTCAGCAGTCCATGTGAGTCCTCGGTTTTGTAGTCAACAAGCCTGTTAAACATTAAAATAAATATAATTCCCTTGGCGACTACTAACATGATGAATTCGATGTTCGAGTTCAAACAGCGTTCAAGCATCTCCACCCAACCCTGAATGCCACTTCGACTAAACACCATGAAGATCGGGTTGGTCAGCTCCAAGCCACGTTTTCGCGCTTTATCAATCAGCTTGCTGGCAAACACCTTCACAAGGCCTTCCTTCGACTGCTTGTCAGGCCGCAAATGGCGCTCCTCGGTAAGGATAATCCAATTCACCAATTCGTTGGTTTGCAGATATTGCGCCTGTGCGCCCAACTTGGTCCATTCGGTCTAAAAATGCTGTTTTGATAGGAAAAAAAACATAAATTTACATTGTCCGGACATGGGTTGATTATCTGATTCTTGGCGTAGAGAATACGCGGACTGGAACGCACACCGATCACGACGCGATTTGATGTTTGGTCGACGGTGATACCAAAAGCGCTCAGCACTGGGTTATCCACATTGAACACATTCATTTTGAACGCACACTGCAGAATCTTGTCCATTCGTTCATTCGGAGGAACGGTGTTAGCCTAAACATTTGTTAATAATCAAAAAATAATGTAATGCTGTGCAGCAACGGACTTTCAAGAGCTTTCCAGACAAGCCCGAGTCCATCTTCTCCAAAGGCACGCGCTGATCCTCCATGATGACTAATTGCTCAATGGGGAACGTCTCTACTGGACGACCTTTTGGCACTGGAGTGTTCGGAATAACGGCAGGAAAATCAGGGAAGTCGATGGTGATGCCGTATCGCAAGGTGAAGTACTCGGGCATCGACACACGTTTGCCCTGCCATTTGACACTAAAGCGAAATCATTAAACATAAATCTGTGTTAGACTGTAACAACGAAAACATACGACAGCTTTGACATCGGTTGATCAGTGAACCGCCCAATACCGAAGGATCTATGCTTTGCATACATCACATTCACACGCACATCGACCAGCACTCTTCGGATATGGTTCCAATCGTTCATCTGCGGCATGCGGTTGTTCATAATAGCAAAAATAGTTGGCACAAGTCCATTGGACTCGTAGAATGGCGACACTTTGACTAAAAGACAAAACATTTGGCTAGGAAATTGACTCTAAAACGCACTGTCCAAAACAAGCGCAGGCGCCAATTCTCCATAGTTGCGCACGACTCGAACTCCTAAAAAACCCATCACTGATATTGAGCGAAAAGGTGAATACCCTTCGCAACTCCGGGACGGAGTATAATGCCATTGCCAGCAGAGACTCGTTCCTCCGGGGACACTTCGTAGAGTTTGCCGGCTCCAACCGGCGAGTAAATGTCTCTGCAAAAAACAAAGCATACCATATTGCTTTCTGTGTGTATTACAATACCTGTTGATCGAGAATTGGGAAAGACACATTTCCAGAAAAGTGCGCACAGTGCGATCTTCGTCGAACAGAGACTTCTTCTAAATTGTAAACATTTGCAACCTGAGGTCTAGCGTTCAAAAACTAACCGAATAATACTGACGATAATCCGAAATGTCCAACACAGGCTTCTGATGGTTTGGCGTAATAGTCACCAAAAAGCTGTCCATCGCGGTATGATCTCGCACGTAGTCGTCAACAATTTCTTCATGCGTAATTTCAATCTTCGGACACTCAAGGTGGAACGGCATGGATGAGTACATAGTGGCTTTGCTGTCGTAGACAATCTCGCCCATACGGCCCTTTTCGTCCGGTTTCATCCCGAATTGTCCCGTCTTCTCATAGGCAATGATCAACAGTTCGTAACAGATTTTGCGGTTGAATGCGCGAAGGCCACTGAACAAAGGCATTTGATAACCATGGTACCGTTACCGGATTAGGGATTAGTAACAGTGGCAACGACCGAGACCCCATATACTAGAAT